>VZSC01010766.1:0-40185 GCA_013398225.1 Steatornis caripensis
GTGCCATAAATGTGACTGTAGTTATGCTAAATCAATAGAATACGGTAGCACAAATTTACTGCAGAGTTACAGCATAAATAGTTAAATCATGAAAATTGCTTTACCTGGTTTAGAGGTAAAAGGGTTGTTAAGAACAACACTCTGGAGCTGTTCCCCAAAGCCGTATTGCAACGGCTGTCATTCATCTTCCATCCAGCCTGCCAGGCTTTTGAGTATGTTGAAAGAGACTTTGATTTTAGCAATAAAAATAGGTAGCTCGAATTTTGCTTGTTTTGTTGCTGTGCAAGCACAACTCCCCTAGAATAATTTCATGCATGTCAGTTTAAAGGGATGAGTCTTTCAAAATTATCAGCTTAGCAAACATGTTTTAACTTCATGAAAGAAATGGAACCTACCTGCTTCTCAAAAAGTAGCTCACTTTTTTATTTTTTAACTTTTGACTACTGTTGATACAAAAGTCATTCATATTAAAGTAATTAGCATTAATAATCAGCAAAATCAGTTTTGCGGGCAGTATGCCTTAGACCTGCAGCTGCCTTCCCCCTTGTTTCTTGGTAAAAATACCTCCCATAGGTCCCTAGGTCTTTGGAAACCATCTTCCATAATGTTACTGTGTTAAGAAAGATGATACGAGGTCAGAAGTCAGATACCATCTTAGCTCACCAATGCCGTGTGCCTTCAAAGTGTTAGAAAGTAAGCTATAAAACTTATCTTAAAATGATATCATGGTGATATGTTGTTGGGGTTTCTTTCCTTCTTTATTTTTAATCAAAGCTGATTTGAAACAACTCAGGTGAGTTACACCGGAAAAAAGTCTGCCTTTTCACAACTACCACCTCTGTGCCTTTTGGAAGGGAAATTGTCCAGCGCTTGTTTGTGTAGGTCACTGAGATTTGTATGTACCTGGATTTTTAAAAATGAAGTAGTTTTGTGCTTGCCTGATAGTTTCCATTAATATCTTCCTTTGGGTTTTTGAGAAGGTCTGGAATGTTTGAGAAAATTCATCTCTGAAATGAACTTTATATGAAAAATTATGCAACTTCACAGCAATATTTCAAGGGTGGCTAGATTATGCATCATTTTGTTTCTGCTGAAAAACAGGTTTTTGCCAAAGTAATTTATATTCTATAAGGAAATCTTTTTTGTAGTAACTTTTAATTCCTTTTTCAGCAGGAAATCTCCCAATAAAGCAAATATTTGAATCTACTTTGCTTTTCAAAGAACAGATTGTAGAGTGAAAGCAGAGGTGGAACGGAAACAGACTTTTTTTTACTTAAATTAAAAGTACATGTATATGTTGTTTTATAATATTTTCCTCAGGGAGTTAGAAAATAAATAGCTATATAATAAAATGAATTAAAACAACACCAGTAGGATTCCTGACATGATTCTTAAAAAGAAAAATGAAATATAGTTGTGTGTGTAGAGCTGCATGTACAGATTTTTTTTTGTTATGATCACTTATTTTGAGAGAGAGGAGGGTTATTTTTATCATTATGGCTTCTTACCAGGATTATGGTTTCTCATAAGATGGTATTGCTCCATCGTACAGGGCTCTGGGTTACTTCAATAGGCTCTGATATAGCTTTGAATTTCATAGGAGGGGGCTGGGGAAACTCAAATAGAAAAATTCAGCTGACTTCTTTTCCCTTTCAGTCTTCAGTTCCTGTTCACATATGTTTATAGCCACTTCCAAGGATGATAACTTCTTTGAAAGGGTTGCTATTTGAGCATTTTTATATACCTGAGGTGTATTGCACCTATATAACTCTTATTACCATATAACTCTTTCTAACTATAAAACCCCTTTAGGAAACATAATACTGTTTGCATTAACTCAGGAGCTAGGAGCCAGTAGGCAGGATCTGGGACATATTGTGCAGGGCATTGCACATGTCCACATCCTTTATTCCGGGATGAAACAGGCCCAAGAGCCCTTTTATTCCTCTTAATGGCCAAATAGATTATAAAAACATTTCTTCACATGAGTGGCTCTGGAGATAAGAGATGTTTATAAGGATTCAGCAGGACTGAATTTAATTTCAGTAAGTGCTATCTCTAACTTCACTATTGTGCACCTGATGCCTCCGCATGCTTGGCTTTGAAGGAAATAGCGTAACGCCATTACAGACGATGAAAAACCAGTAGCAGGAGATGAGAGACCGAAAGCTTGTTGCGCAGCTGAATATTTATAGCTGCATTGTGCCCATCTATTTTCTTGGGTTACACTAGAAGATATGATAACAACACTGAAGGAAATTACTTTATGAATTTAATACCCATCTATTTTCTGTAGTGATTTCATTCATCTAGGTTTGGTGGCATTTTATATTGATGGTAAACTCTCTTCCGTCATTATTCTTATTACAGCTAATATTAATCGTTATTGTTATTGTAATTAATTGCCAATTTCCTCCTAAAAATCTTCTGTAAAAACAACAAGGAGAAAGACACAAGAACAATAGAAATAGACACGTGGGGCATTTAGAAATTGCTTAAGCGGTCACACTGCCTAAGATCTTGTGCTAAGGACTTCCTACAGCTAAAATATGTCTCTGACATACTTAACGGCATTCTGCTAGGCACTGAAGTGATGAGATTACATTCAAATTAGGAACTTGTGTCCTTTTTCAAAAAAAGCATAGAGAGAGAGCGCCTGTCTCAATTGCCTTGAAAATCTCTTAAAACTGCTCCAGTAGGGAAGAGAGGATTTGGTTGTAATGAAACAGAAGCTGATTTCATAAGCACCAGACAGATTTTGGTGGGTCTATCCAGCTTGCAAACTGTTTAATGGGAAGCAGAGTGCAGATCCCCCACCTGAGGTGCAGAAAATGAAGAGACATACACAGACAAGATTCAACGCCCAGAACTGGTATCTTGGGCCGTCTGGGATGCACTGAGGTATCAGACAGCCTCCTAGAGCAGGCACAAACTACACAGGGCCTACGGGAGCCCCGTGCCTTTCTGTCTAATGGGACATTTGGGGCATCTCATATAGCAACCAGTTTCTCCTTTAAAGTCACTGGACCCTCCAGGGAAATTTCCTTGGTCAATGTCTCCTCAATCCATGCCACAGTCAGCCCCATCTCTCTCCACCATGAAGGTGGGTCTAGAAAACAGAAACATCTTCCACCATCTTCAAAGTTTGGTTCTCCAAATGCTTAAAGAGCCATTTTAGCCATAGGCGCTAACCAAGCTCCTGTCAGGAACATGATATCTCCTGGAGCTGGACCGTGTCAAGTTACCCTGACCCATCTCTGCCCTGAGAAGTCACGGCTCTTGCCCTCACCTGTGCAGGGCTGTCCATGCTCTCTCCTACACCTTCTCTGCTGCCCACCAGCACCTAAGCTGGAAGTATTTAAAGGATACTAACTGTAAATTTGCTAGTTTTCAGTAATGTCTTCCTTATAGCCTGCCTCACTTCCCATTATGAGCTGTGATTCCACCTTCAGTGTTATTTCATGTCGATACTAAAGCCTGTGGGCTAATTACACAGTTTCTACAGATTTTGCCCTAACTCTCTAGTTGGACAAGGTCAGCATCTTTAATCCTCATGCTCAGCACAAGTAAATAACACGGCACAGAACATTCACAGAGCTCGTCATCTCCCGTATTTGTCCCTGTTGTTTTTATCGCTACACAAATACAAGAAGTGATATCAGCTAGAAATAACCTTTTAAAACTTCATGCGGAAAGGAGTCTTTGAAGAGGTCTGGAGTTCACAGACAGTCCCAAAATTCAGTAAAACCTATGGGTTCTTCAAATGTTCTTGTCTTAACAAAACGAGTAATTACACCCCTTGTTTCCCTAAAAACACCATGGAAATGGGGTTGTGTTTAACCTGATCCATCTCACTGATGGAGCAGGGAACTGCAGCAGCACAGGGGAGGAAACACCTGGAGTAGGTGATCTCACTGCCAAGAGAACCATGTCTTGAAAGAAGTAAACACTGCTCACAAGAAAGTGATTTTGAGCTTAATACATAAAGAAACAGAAGGAATGGGCTCTGATTATTGGCTGGCTGTCAGCAGATCAGGCTGGGCAACCAAAATAAGATCTCAGATAACAGAAGTCAGGGGCAGGATCTAGGTCCCCTGAGAGGCTGCACCAAGCTCACCATGAAACAGTCGTGTTTCTCTATGTTTCCATACAGAAGAAAAAACACGGGTCACCACGTCAGCACGTGGAAGAGGTGTCACTGCCCGGGACAGGTGCCACTGTGACGGTGTCTCCTTTCTCCACTGGTGCTTCAGACAGCGACCAGTCCCACCACCCTCCCCATCTTGCTTGGCTCTCAGGTCACCATGGAAATCCCCCTTATCTCTCCCAGTTTCATCCATGACCTTCCTCGGCTGGCTTTTCTCTCACCTCGGTTGCTGTGTGCTCTAAGATATAACCATATTTTAGACACATTTATGGGGAGACTGAACTACCGCTACTTCTACTACAGGAGCGCATAGACACACTGCAGGATTTACAGCCCCATTTCTCGAGGCACCATACAGATGGGTTTGAGGAGACAGTCCCTTTCCTGAGCTGGGTATAGATGAAGCAGGCAAAGAAAGACCCAGGAAATTTATTATAGTTAATCAGCAGCAGAGCAAGGACAAAAAAAAAAAAAAAATCCCAGTCCCAAGCTTGGTGTTCTGCCCAGACAATTTTACCATTCCTGCCTTTTAATACATTTAACTTTCCCTTTAGCTGGCATTTTGTTGAAACAAACTTTATGGTCCATAGCATCAACGGTACTAAAATATGACAATTAATCACAGTCAGCCAACAAGTTTCCACTGGGTTCAAGCATTTAAGTCACAATTAGCAGACACAGTATTTCAGGATATCAATTTAGTCGAAACATTGAAACGCTGAACCAAATATGATCTATGACATTGGCAGAGATGCAATCAGCCCATTATCGTACAGCTGTATTCATCATAATTTATCTAGTCTCCATCAAACATGGCTGTGTTCACCAGGCCATGAAGGAAAGAACTATAAGTGAACCTTGAATCTGCAGCGATGATAGTTCAAGCCTAGTTTGCCTAGCAATTTTTGCTTTCCTGTTTCACACATGCACAGCCAGGAAAGTTCCTAAGATTAAGCACTTTAGGGTCAAAAAAAAACAAGTTTTGCAGTAACAGGCTCCAGTAGTGCCAGATCAGCTGTACGTTCAACTCCCAAAGATGCTGCCAAAGCAATAGCAACCAGCTCCGGAGCAAGGTAGGGCTCACCCACAGCTTTCTTACAGGTGAGACACTGCTCGGCTATTTGCACTATTCCTCACTAGCAGAACAAACAGCCACTGAACACCAAAAAAGAGGGGAAAAATACACTGTTAACTGTCAGGGAGCACTCTTTCTCCTCTCACCTTTGTCCCTACAAGACCGACATAGCTTTTCAGAGAGGGGCTGCTAGGGGACAGAGAAGATATTTGGGAGAAGTTACTGGGTGATAGAGTAACTGTTGAGGGCTCAGGCCCTTAAATAAGCTCACCAGCAAATCAGAGCTCCTTCAGGATCAGCTTCAGGTGCAGGTGAAGGTCTGGCACAGGTGAAGCAGATGGGGCTAAAACTGCCTATTAAGTTGCATGTCCTGCTTGGGCTGCCATTGTGCCTGTCTCACTAACACAGAGGTGAGGCAGTCCTCACCTCTGAGCTACACGCTCCTCCCGAGTCCTCCTAATTGCACCTCGTACCTGGCCAAAGTGTGAAACTCCCGTCCCCATCCGCTTCCCTGGGCTTTATTCAGCATCACCACCAACTTCATATGCATTTCAGATCAACTCATGGGAGAGGAATAAGAGCAACCTGGCACATCTTGCTATAGCACTGGTGTCATCATGTCTGTCTTAGCCCACAATAACACTGGTCTTTTCCAGCCTGAAAGGTATTAGTGGAATTATAGATGTTATACACTTGGCATGGCACCCACAAAAAGAGAACTATAAACAGACTATTCTCACAAAAGAGCATCTCATGAAAAGAAGCATTTCCACCTCTCCCTGAAAAAAAAAAAAAAAATCTAACTGGTTGAAAGGAGAGAAACAGAAAGGCAAACCAAAGAAAAAACATCAAAAAAATACTAGGACTGTTTCACTGTCTGGCAGTCATTGATGAATAACAGGGTAGAAGAAGACAAAAAACAAACCCCAAAGTATTCATGAGGATGTGCACAGTGAGACTAAAGAGTTGCTTACAAAGAAGCTGCACGTAAAGGCACTTAGCTGCATTGCACAGAGCAGATCCTGTGAGGCAAATTTATTCCCTTCATCTTTCCCATCCTCATGGGCCTCCACACGCCTGCTGAGCCTTCCTGCTCCTCTGTCCATGAGGTCTCAGCAAGGTCATGGCCAAGAGGCAAGGCTAAGAACGCTGTGTCTCTCTTCCCCTCAGTCTCCTGTAATTCAGCTCAAAGATGCAGCACATCACTGCCCCTTTCTTGGTTACCCCACTGGGGCTGGCCGGCCAACCTCCACTGTCATTCTCCATCCACCTGCACCCACCTCCTGAAAAGGAAAAGAGACCTCAGAGCCAAGCTGTTCATCCTGCCATGTGGTCCTCTCGTGTGAGCCTGCACTGACCCTCTTGATGCTGGGCGAGATGTCTGCAGCCTGAACCCAGACTGCCCAGTATCCATCAAACCCTCTGCCTCTGAGCTCTGCCGTTCTCTGCTGAGCACAAGCCATCTGGACTGTGACATCCTCACGGTGTCCATACAGATGTCTCCAAGCTCTCAAAGCAATGGATGTCCCATCCAAGTCTCTACATGTGACCAAAATGACCTACTTTCCCCACTTGTCTGGATTTAAGTCTTGTAAACAGGTCGCACAGAGCCTATTTCTGGCTTGGCAAATGCATGCTCTTCTCCACGGTGGACTTTTATAACTGATGGTGCTTAAGATGATTTATGAGTTTCCAAGAGCCGAAGTCAAATCACATCAGTAGGTTATTTTTGGATTATTATTCATGAAGCCCATTCAAAGCTCAATTCAAAGGGCATCTGTAAGCAGTTGGTGAAGAGCTAGAACACCTACTGTAATAAATGAGTCATTTCTCAGGGGAAAACAAAAAACTTACCATGTCAGCAAGATGACTGCGCATGGTAGAGCATTGAGAGAAAGATGAAATGGGATCAAGGGACTGGAAATACAAAGAAATCTTAAGAGAAACAGGGAGACAAAATATATGGGTGGAAAGAACCTCAGATGGATTTGTATAACGAAATGCTCTTAAGAAGCTCTTCAAAAGCTCCAGAGCTGCAGAATGAGAGAAAATAATCCAGTCTATAAAGCTACTTTGCACCCTGGTCAGGGGCAGGAGAGGGGCTGCAGGGAGTCTCAAAGGCAAACAGACCTTGTAGACATATTGATCCATGCATAGGGTAAACTTGCCAAGTCAGGACATTATTTTCTAGAAAGTACTTGGCTCGGAGCAGACTGGATGGCAGATGGGGCAGGTTTCCATGTGAAGTTCAGTCCACCAGTCTGGTGCCATGATTCTCCAAGGAGAGAGTAAGGATCCAGGCAGGAGCATTCAAAGTACATATGCTAGGGAAAGCGGTCAGGAACACTTTTATTTTCTTCCTGCACTGTCCATAACAAGTTTTTGTATCTTAAGGACCAAAATTACTCTTGTGCTGGGCAACGTCAGCCTTTCTTAAGCCACCTTGCACCCCTGCCTGATGTTTGGTTAGAAAAGTGCAAAGTGGCCTTAGCTTTGTGTGAGCTAAATTTCATCATTGTCCATGCAGTCAGAGGAGTAGATGCTCTACAGGAGCTGCCAAGTCAGAGCCAGGCAATCATCTGTCTAATATACAGTCCTAACAGTGTCAACGATGAAGGCAGACAACCCTAAGAGTCAGCAGTCACACACTGCTGCTCACAGAAGGAAAGATTTCTTTCCAGGACAGCCCAAAGCTTGCTAACTTAGCATTCAAGGCACAAAAGTTTATCTGCCTCTCGGGCAGGGATCAGCTGGAGGTAGCTCAGTCTAATTTAAAATAACAAGGTGTTAAAACCACCACTGGCTCCTAGCCTGTTAAAAAATATTCTTGGGCTTGCTAAAACCTTCCCCACCTCAAAGAGGAGGTCTCCACTGTGTCCACCTTTGCAGCTGGTTCCTTCTGTTCCAGCTGTCCCCAGCCCAGGCATTTCTCCCAGCCCTCCTGCTGTCCCCTTCCCATGGGACAGCTACACATTTGGAAACGTGCGGCCTACTTATACTTTCAAGCCAGAGAAACCACTGATACTTTGTTGTTCTTAAAAGTTCCTTTAATTCTCTGTGTTTTTCGCAATAAAATCTCCCAGCTGATTTTCCAGGCGCTTCTGTATTTGTTCAGAGGTGTTTGCTTTCATCCCTTCAAAATGTGTTTCATTAGGAGGGTCCTTGCTCTGGTATGACTAGGAAAGCCTGAGTGAGAGATACGCTTTATAGCATCATCTTGTACTCGTTTCTTTCAACAGAGGCTTTTTCATAGGGCTGATTATTTTCATTTCCCTCCTCGGGGGTCTTCTTATTGCTACCCTGTGCTTTCTCCAACAAGATAATCAAAGTTACAGTGGCCTCATGGGATGGGTCTCAAATTGACACAATGCTAATTGTGATATTTGCAAATCTGTTCTTAATATAATCTACCATCCTGTTTGCTTCGGGGCCCTTGTTGCCCACTAAGCAGAGGTTTTTCACAGAGCTGCCAAAAATGACGACAGAGGCTTTTCCCGTGTGTGGTGGCTGCCGCTGTAAAGCCCATCGCTCCATGTGGGTAGCTTGAATGGCTCTCTACGGAGCAGGTAGCCCAGCAGATCAGCACCCGGATCTGCGAATGCAGCATTTTTAAATTTAACACCTCAGCTCTTCCGCAATGATCGTGAATGCAATCCTTCACAATTACCTCAAAGTGGTACATCTCCAATTCAAATGATTAATCTTGTGCAGGCACTGCTAGGAACACATCTAAAGAAGGGGGAAAAAGAAGGGATAAAACAAGAAGGAGATAACTACAAGGCAAGAGAATACAAAGGAACTTCTGCACTATCTCCTTTATCTCCCTGTCTCTCTTATTTTTCCTCTCAGAATTATAAATATGGCCAAAAACATGCAGGTTATTTACAGAAAACGCTGAAATAGTTTGCAACAGCAGAGGTGACGAATGGGTCCCAGGAAGGCAGAGCGTAGGAGTGAAGGACACTTGAGGGCCACTGAGCTGTGTTTCATGCCACCTTCTACATCACACTGTTTTGGCTTCTTATTCCTCTTTTCTTTCTTTCCCACTGTAGAGCAAGCCAGACCATGAATGGTTCCTCCACATTTCTGTTTTCAGTACACCCATGGCCAGCCTCTACCCATCTCTTCTTGCATCACTGTTGTCAATTCAGAAGCTCTTTTCCTTCCTTTTCCATCCCTGTCAATGATCTCTGAACAACTTGGACCAACAGCCCACAGTCAAGTTCAGAGCTCTTCTCGCACACAACCACTCACCTCCATCTTCACACCTGGAATGGAAAACACTGTGGATTTTGCTGCATCAATGATTCTGCAGGCTTTGTGCTCTACACTAGTAGGCTGGTCATGCTCTGGACCAGCATTTTGAAAGCTTTTCCCTAGATGACAGCACTCAAACATCACATTCTCTCTCAAATGCTTGCTGTTCCAAAGCAAACTCTTGGCCACCTTGCAGACAAGCCATTCTTTCCTGCAGCCGTCCTAGCTGACATTCTCTATGTGTCTTCCAGTTTAATGCCATCTTCCCCTTCCAACCATGAGTTACATACTTTAGTTAAGTAGGACTACCCATACCGTTCACCAGGGCATTTATGCTCCCTCTCCTGGAATTACAGCTTGGAAATACTGGTGTCCTCTTTGTGGCTGCATCATACCAATGGCCTGAAATACTGCCATTAACCTCGACACTCAGGTACCTCTTTCTGTGCCACAGCATTCGGGTTTTGAGAAGGTAGGTCCTTCTCCATGGAGAGAACTGTTGAATAAATCTTTATCCCACCTGTGCTCTTTTGTCCCCTTATCTAATACTAAAGATTTGTCTTCACAATGTAGCTGTGATTTAAAGAATACTATCAGAATATACTTGCTGTGCAAGTTTCTTATATATTGGCGTATGGGCAATCTTCCATGCTTCTCAGTGAGATGTTCAGGTAAACTCTTCAAGAATCAAGAGATGTGGCAACAAATAAATCATGTGCAGAAGTACTGGGGTAAAGGGAGGCAATGAAGAACTTTGTGGCTTCTTGCTAGCAGGACCTGTTGTGACACATGTATTCCCCATCCCATTACACGATTGCACACCTGGACCGTCCCTGAAAGTTGCCAGTATGGACAGATCCAGCCCTGTCTAAATCCGACTGTCTTCGTGCAGCAGTCCTGGCAGGAACAAGCACCTACATAGAAGGCGAGAGGGCAGCATGGGATTGACGAGGAACGGAAATTTTAATGCCAAACTGGTCTGAAGCCAGCATGACTTAGAGAGGAAAGAAAAGCCCTTGTGCAAGACAGGAGGGAGACAACAGATGCAGACTCTCACAGAGAAGAGAAAGGTGAACCCTTCCAAAAACATATAAAAATCCACCCCAACCAGCAGCCATCCAGTTATCCCACAGTGCCGCCTTCTACGTCCTGTTTGCTGCAAGGTCCCTTCTTGCGGCGCCAGACTTCCAGGTGTGCACAAATATAGTTGTGTCCTCACTACCTTGGTGTTTGGAAGCTTACCAAGTCCCTGCGCTGGTTCAGAGTCCTACCAGTCCCTCACACTTGGGGAAAATGAGCTGAAATACAGGTGCTCCTGCAACACCTGTTTTCCAGGGAGCTTGGCACAGGGAGCTTCGCAGTACTCCAGGCAACAGGCTCTGAAGGGATGAATCAGATATAACCTACTAAGGTGTGACCACAATCCTTACTAGCTAACTGTCAGAAATAGCTTTTCTGGTCACCGATGTGATTTCACTATGAGCCCAGAACATGTGCAGAGCTCATAAGAAATGAACAGAATGTTAAGCCCTAACATTATCTGGGCCTCAGCATCATCCAGTCATCCAACAGGTTTGTTGAACTGGCTGTCCTCATTGATGACAGGCAAGCAAGCTCAAGAAGTGGGGCCATGTGAACCTCATGAGGTTCAACAAGGCCAAGTGCAAGGTCATGCCCCTGCTTTGGGGCAATCCCCAGTATCAATACAGGCTGGAGAATGAAGGGATTGAGAGCAGCCCTGAGGAGAAGGACTTGGGGGTACTGGCAGATGAAACACCGGACACGAGCTGGCAATGTGCATTCACAGCCCAGAAGGCCAACAGTATCCTGGGCTGCATCAAAAGAACCGTGTCCAGCAGGTCGAGGGAGGTGATTCTCCTCCTCTGCTCCACTCTGGTGAGACCCCACCTGCAGTACTGCATCCAGTTCTGGTGCCCCCAGCATAAGAAGGACACGGACCTGTTGGAGTAAGTCTAGAAGAGGGCCATGAAGATGATCAGGGGGCTGGAGGACTTCTCCTATGAAGACAGGCTGAGAGAGCTGGGGTTGCTGAGCCTGGAGAAGGCTCCGGGGAGACCTTGTAGCAGCCTTCCAGTACCTGGAGGGGCCTACAAGAGAGCTGGAGAGGGGCTTTTTACCAGGGCACGTAGTGGTGGGATAAGGGGTAACTGTTTTGAACTGAAAGAGGGTAGAATCAAACTAGATATAAGGAAGAAATGTTTTACAACGAGGGTGATGAAACACTGGCACAGGTTGCCCAGAGAGGAGGTAGATGCCCCCTCCCTTGAAACATTCAAGGCCAGGTTGAACAGGGCTCTGAGCAACCTGACCTAGTTGAAGATGTCCGTGCTGATGGCAGGGGCTGGACTAGATGGCCTTTAAAGGTTCCTTCCAACCCAAACCATTCTGTGAAACAAAGGAAAACGTNCAGATGAAACACCGGACACGAGCTGGCAATGTGCATTCACAGCCCAGAAGGCCAACAGTATCCTGGGCTGCATCAAAAGAACCGTGTCCAGCAGGTCGAGGGAGGTGATTCTCCTCCTCTGCTCCACTCTGGTGAGACCCCACCTGCAGTACTGCATCCAGTTCTGGTGCCCCCAGCATAAGAAGGACACGGACCTGTTGGAGTAAGTCTAGAAGAGGGCCATGAAGATGATCAGGGGGCTGGAGGACTTCTCCTATGAAGACAGGCTGAGAGAGCTGGGGTTGCTGAGCCTGGAGAAGGCTCCGGGGAGACCTTGTAGCAGCCTTCCAGTACCTGGAGGGGCCTACAAGAGAGCTGGAGAGGGGCTTTTTACCAGGGCACGTAGTGGTGGGATAAGGGGTAACTGTTTTGAACTGAAAGAGGGTAGAATCAAACTAGATATAAGGAAGAAATGTTTTACAACGAGGGTGATGAAACACTGGCACAGGTTGCCCAGAGAGGAGGTAGATGCCCCCTCCCTTGAAACATTCAAGGCCAGGTTGAACAGGGCTCTGAGCAACCTGACCTAGTTGAAGATGTCCGTGCTGATGGCAGGGGCTGGACTAGATGGCCTTTAAAGGTTCCTTCCAACCCAAACCATTCTGTGAAACAAAGGAAAACGTTTGTCTAGTTCTGGTCCAGTCTAGTGGTGGATGTCATCCCCCAAACCACTGAAGTCAATGGGAACATTTCCCATAACATCAATTCTTCGATCCCTGTACGGACGGCTTGTTGCTTGAAACACTGCAGTGTGTAAAACACACGGAGAGAGGGCTAAGCCTTTTAATATCTCATTTACATCTTCCCAAGTTGTGGAGTTAACCAAATGAAAGAAAAATCAAGAAATTCACTGGACATATTTTTGCAAGTGCCACCCTCAGAGAGGATGGGTCCAGAAGTAAAACTGATTCTGAAGCAGAAGCCCAGCTTTCATACTAACAGTGATGGACAAGAGTGGTAGGATTCTTTTTCTTTTCTTTTGACACAGCTTGAAGATGAGTTGCTGCACTTCTAGACCAGGCAATGAGTACTGAAGAACAATCAGGGTCTACAAAGAGACAATTCAAGCGTCCGTACAGACAAAGAGTTTATAATACCTAAACTCTGCTGGGGGTACTGCAGAATCATGCTGCAAACAGAAAACTGAAGTGGAGGATTGCAGTGGGGATAGAGCAGAGAAAAGCAGCTACACTTTCAAACAGCAACTTTCTGAAACAAATGCTGCTGCCAGCCTGGGTTTGCTGCAGTGACTGCGTAGCTGCCTCTGCTTTGAGCAGGAGACTGAACTGGAGGTTTCCTGAGGTCCCTCCCCAACTTACATTATCCTATGATCCCCCAGCCACTCACCTCCTGCCATCCGGGTTGTGCACTTAGTTTGAGTTTCTCTGGGATGAAGTGTTAGTAGACTTTGGTTAAAGCCCTCCAAGAAGAGTTATCCATGTTACAAATCCAGATTACTATTTTGCAGGCTCAAACAAAAGAAAGCACGTGTTAAGAGCGAGCCCTGGGTTGATATATTGAAGTCTGCAGAATAGAAATGATTTAACAGGTGTGTGGGTGTTAAAAGCCAGAAAGAACCATCATGGCCATTGAGTGTGACCTCCTGACATGGACCAAAGCATTTTAGCCAATGATCTGCAGCAAACGCTCTGCTCGTAAAAGCAACGCATTGCAAACACCTTCAGAAGTTGAGATACCTTAAGATCTTAAACCCTTAAAAGGATGCCAGTGTAGGAAAGAGGCGCTGTAATCCTTTTGCAAGACCCAGGTGCTTGCTTATTCACCACAACAGGGAAAAGGAGGCCACAAGTACGATTCAGGACCTCAGAGAAAAGCCTTTTCTTCTCCAGTCATCCTTATTCTCTCCACAGGGCTCGCAACCTGCGATTAAGGCTGGGTCTGGAGTTCACATCAAACTGAAAAGGGCCTTCAGACTGACCCAGAGTCGAATAACTTCTTAAATCTCTTGGTGATGAAAAGTGACCAACACACCCTTTAGGGCTCAGGACGAATTTGAAAACACTTCTCGTGTCTTGCCAGTTGAATAAAGGTATTAATAGCAGAACACTTGGATTCATATCCCAAAAAGACAGAACGATCACAGTGGTCTGGGGGCACCGACCTCCTCAGCAGCAGCAGGGCACGGAAACGCAGATGCTGGTCACTTTGGTCAGACAGGCAGCTTGACAGACAGACTCACAAAGCAGGAAGATAGTTAACGAACACAACCTTCTCTACATCAAAATTCACGCACACCCCTCTCTTATTTCTAATTCAGTAATGTTAAAAAGGGATTCCCCTCCAGAGACACCTACGTTTTGGCATCCAGATACACGAGGGAGTTAGCTGCTTGTCTAAGCTAAGTGTCAATGGAGATCTAAGGGTGAAGTTAGCAACCAGCTGATGCCAGTTTGGATGTCCCAGGTCACCCTTCCTGGGCCTGATCTCCTCTCCCTTAACCCACGAGTATCCCACAGATGCTGTATCATATCCACAAGCTCCACGTGGAAGTTTTGGCTCCTTGGCATCTCCATGTGGGAAGCTGAATCCCACTCCTACATTTGGCAAAAGCTGGATTTAGGTGCCCGAGTCTGGAGCTGAGCAAAGGCGCTCTCTTCCCCTTCTGCACCAACAGTTCACATCTTCAGATGTCTCTTCCCGTTCTGCTCCATCTTACTGCCTCTGAAAATCCCATCTAAGGAATCATTTGCTACTTTGTAATCTTTCTAAAGAGTTTTCAGGCTCTCCAGGGGGGAAAAAAAAATAATCAATTACTAGATAAGCCATTAATAACCAGGATACCAATATCCTTATTCCTGCCAAGCAGGATTTAAGCCGTTCCATCTGTGGAAGTCGTGTTCCCAATGTAGGTCTGCTTCTTTAATATTCTTCACGGGAGGGCTTCGCCGGGCCGTAAGAAAGAGAGCAGGAATGGTTTGATGCAAACAGTAGGTGAACCAGAGGTCACTGATGGCTCAAAAGAGTCGCCGGACTTCGTAGCCTTCTGCCCTTGAGAGGCCTTCTGCCACCTGGGATGATTGGCAATTGCTAGCTGTTGTCTGGAGCCGCCGCATCTGGGTAGAACATAATTTTTGAATCCTAAGGCTGGAATTCACTTCGCTAATCAGAAGACGACACACATAAAGCAAATAAGTGAACAGGATAAAAATATCCACTACTCAAATGCCAGCAAGCTGCTAATCTCACCCTCTCTTTAATCACCTGGTTCATGTAGCGAAGCCAAACAATGCTCTCGCTGGAAAGAGTCCAGGATGATTTTGCTTTGCAAATTCCCCACAAACCTGAGCTCTCAGGGCACACAGGGCATTTCTGCAGCCACGTGGGAACAGGGTGTTCTACGGGCCTGAAAGGAGCCAGAAACTTGGGTGTCCTTTTCACATGGGCTCATGGCCAAGAAGAGCCTGCCCTACATCACCTTTCTCTCCCCAGGAAATTTCCAGCTAAGCATCGTCTTTATGAAAGATTGATGTGGGGGAACGACTGGGCGAGGAGAAAAGCTTTTAAACTCGCAATGCTCTCTTTGCACAGAAGGACGCGTGCGGGCTATCGCTTTCCCCTGTTGCAGTGCAGGCACAGAAGTAGGTTAGAAAACAACAAAGTGCAGCTCTCCGCTGTCCTCCTGTGGACCACTTGGAAACCGTTCCTTGCCACGAGGAAACCCCCAGACCTGAGGTAGCAGACTCACATCGACTGAAGAGGTTTGGTCAGGAAAGTAACTTTCCCGTTTCTTCCATGTTCAGATCCCTTCTGGGAACTTTGGCCAGGTCACTCAACGGCTTCAAAGATGGGAAACTGCTGCAAGGGTAGAAGGAACCTCAAACCTCCAGCCCTTCAACGCTCTAAAACGCGCTTCCTGGCTTATGCCTTTGCAAAAAGGAACGCTTCAAAAAGATTTTATGCGTACGCCCATCTCCAGAGTATGCAACGCAGTTCGCCCGCTTTCAGTTTCTGAGGTCTTAGGTTGCACTCAAGTCAGGTTTTCAAGCTTTTCTCCGCAGCCCTGGGGTCAGAGCTACCAGACCACCAGTCCCAAAGAAGATACGGTCACTGCAACAGGCTGGCAGCCTCACAGGGACATTTGCCTCCTCCTGGAGCTGGGCTTTCAAGGGGCAGAATTAAACAAGGCTCACAAGAAGAACCAGAGAGATGGCAGTACGGCTTTTGGTCCAAACTTGAGGCTGACTTCCTCAAATCCAAACCATCTTTAAGCTTCTGTATGACTGACATTCTGGTGATCCTTACAGTAAAGAGAAATTAAACAAATCCCAGTTCATTACAACTATTCTCTGGAAAAAAAAAAAAATAGTTTCAAGCTGTAAATCCCAGCACACAGACTAACAACATAAAAACAATCTATCCAGGAGATGTTCTCCCCATCCTGCTAGCATTATTCACACATTAAATCAGAACTGACAACGCAATCATTCCAGCTGAGCTGTTCTCATTCTTCTTTTTTCATCATGATGAAATAATTCCCCTTTTTAACAACTTCCAAATGTTCGAACTGATGCATTATTGAAGTGACAATGCAGATTTCCAACAGAATTACATGCTTGATTTTTTCCCAAGCAGTAAATAGACAGAATGTTAATGGAGAAGTATTAAAAGCTTGTTTCGCAAAAGGAAATGTTTTTAACTATATAAACCGTTGCAACAACTATTGATTGCGCTTCCACCACAACAAGGCAGGCAGAGGCTGATTTATGACAGTAACCCACCCTACCTATCTAACCAGATTTAATACAGTTGCCATCCCATGACACGATGATGTATATTTTTGTGGCAATCCAGAAAATAATTTGCAAGGAGTAACAGTTCGTTCTTCAGCCATCAGCCATAAAGCTGCCAGGGGAGGGTCTCCAGCGCTGGCTGTGGGACAGTGATTTAGCGAGGAGGACTGCAAAACCTCACGGGCAGGGGGGAGATCTCAGATTTATGGATATGAGCATTTTCCAGAGACTGCGTTGTTACTGCGTTTATTTTAACTATAAACCAAAGTCTCCATAACAATACGCAGTGTTTACCAAACCTCGCTTTTCACTGTCTGACAACAAAATTCAAATGCGGCCTTACTGTGTAAGTTGGCAATGTAGTATTTAGTTGTCTGCAGGTAGCTGGGAAACAGCTTTCCCTCTGGGAATCCTGAGGTCAAGTCCGAGAAGAGAAGAGGAAGGTAGAAGGAAAGTTCCTATCCACTTCTTTTCCTTCCTCACGTGAAACATTCTGGTTTTAGCTAAAGCTGAGCAAAACTCTCAATAACAAATACTGAAGTCATTGGGAAAACACAGTCTCTTCCAGCCTGAAATGCTTTACAAGGTTTCTTTGCGTATTTTTGCATTTTTCCCCCAAAAACTGACGGAGAAAGAGCGAGCACTTACATCGTACCCAGCTGCCACTCTGCGTCACCCAACGCAGAACTACCGCAGCCGGAGGGACTCAGATACCGGGATGGGGGTGGCTGACACAAGAAGCCTGGGGGCCCCTTGCTTCATGGGTGACAGCAGAGATGGGGCATGGCCGTTGCCAAAGCGCTTCGTGGGGCTGGTTCTGGAGAGGCTGACCACAGCATCTCCTCGGGAGGGTCTGCTAGAGAGGATCGTGCCAGGGGAGCAGAGACAAAGGGATAAGAGTAGGGCAACAGCACGACTTCAGTGCCTTAAGGAAAAACACCCCTGTTCAGGCTGCTGAGACGCAAACAATTGCGCAGGAGACGCCCCGAGATACAAACATGGCTTTGCACATCCAGCCGCCACCTTCACTCTTGGGCTGGCAGGGTTATAAGGAAGCTCCCGCTGGATGAGAAGCCCGTTTTCTACCCCGTCCTCATTAAGTGCCTCACGCAAGTGAATTTCCACCTCTTTATCATAAGCAGAGCGAATAAATACCTTGACGAGCACTTTTTTTTGTGCTTCAACCTAGACCGTGTTAAATAGGTGAGCAGGAACTACAGCCAAAACCCCTTGCCCTCAACCATTCTCCTGCTGCCTTCCCTCACCATTTCATGAGGGTTTGGGGGTTTTTTTCTTTCATTTTTGCACACTGCTGTATCACTCTGCTTTGGGGTACACTGACTTATCCACCAAATCGCAAAGTCGATCTGATCCACAGGACCACGAACACATCCAGAGCCGCTCCAAGCAAACTTCAAGGTGGAAAGCAACGAGGACAGGAGGACTGCAGGTGCCTGCTTCAGGCTCAGTGATTGGCACCGCAGCAGGTTTCCCAAAGGAAAAATCCATGCCTGCAGCCTCTAAGGATGCCTTATTTGCCAGGAGAAAAAAAAAAAAAAAGGAGCAAACAATAACAACAAAACCTAAAGTTCACCACAGAACACAGCCCCTGCTAGAAACAAGCTGAGCATATTTTCTTTACTTGACTAACTCTTGTTTGTATTTTTGAAGGCTGCTGCTATAAAAGTCACAATCCAATTACAATTTCCAGGCTGAAAGAATGACTTCTAATTATACTGTTTTCCATCATTGCTACAATCATTGCAAGGAAGTGGATTAATGCCATATGATTTCATTCCCTGCACAAGAATCAGATCTCAGCGTTCTCAAATGATTTATAAAAGACACATTAAATAAACTATTACAGTGGTTTTGCCACAGAAATGGGCTGTACCATAAAAAGGACAAATTGAAAAATACGGATTTGCTGCTGTGCGCCAATGAATCAGAAATGAGGGTCACACGGCGCATACCGAGTACAACCGGTATAAACCTGAAACTGGAAGGAAAACTTGGGTGACACTGGAAATGTGGGGCTGGGCTTCAGGAGAGCCGGCTTGGTGTCTGGCCCGGCAGAAACCTTCAACGTGACTCTGAGTGAATCACTTGGCCAAGGGGAGGAGGAGCGCATCTCCAGGTAGAGCCAACAGATTTGGCCTCCCGGTGCAGCTGTCTGTCTCCATGTGTGTGAACGTGTGTGCCTTGGGTGTCTAAGCCTCTGTTCTCATCAGTAGAGATCAATGATCCAACGTGGATCAATGATCAAACGTGTCTACACGACTGTTTCAGAGGTTCTGCTGTCCTTGCCTTGTTTCTCACATGCATTCCTCAAGCATCCGATTCTGCATGTGTCTAAACTTTGGGAGGTGGATAAGGATCTTGCCCCAAATTCCATGTTTCGGGACAGGGCTGAATCAGAGCCCAGGCCTGTCTCTATGAAGCTCCGACTGGATTTACTCCCAATTCATCTGTATCGTTTAGTGTCTGTCTTGAGCAAACATTACAGCTGCCTACAGCAAGATAAATACAACACATCCAGTTAAATGACTGAAATGATTGGAGACGAGATCTCCCACCTATTGCTTCTCCTCCTTGCAGCTAGAGCTAGTAAGATGTGCAATCTGAAAGCAGAATAAGAAATGAGCGGATGACCTTGAGGAAGACACAGTCCTTCAGGCTGTGAATCCTTCAGAGACACTTTCACACGCAGGTGCACGCACACATCTGTCTCCACATCTGCAGCAGCTGTTTTCAAGCACAGCTCCCAGCCCACAAGGCCCCTTGCAGCCTCTTCCATGCAAGGGCTGACACCAAAGACCCTGAACCAAATCAGCCTCATCCTACAGCTCGCACTCGGAGAAGCGGGACTGGTCCAGCCCGAGGGCACTGCTCACCCATTGCCCTGGGGACCTTCAGCGCGTAGAGCCTGGTGGACATAGCGTGTGGAAGATGCTTTTCTTCCAAGGAGCTCAATCTCCTCCTGCTTCTCTCTAAGGGGTCAGCAGTTGGTGACTATTTCATACGGGTTTTTATTACACACTGGTTGGGTTTGGGGTTTGTTGGGGTTTTTTTGCTGTTGTAAATAAAAATATTCTTTTCAGGCCTGACAATTCATTTCTCTCCTCCCTAACGGCCCTACCTCTTCTCCCCCTCTTCTGCCCTCCGACTGAATAAAAGCGAAAGAAGAAAAGTCAGAATTCATAAGCCGTTGAAGAAACGGCCTAAGCCATTTCCTCTCTATCTCAAAATGAAGACGGGTATTTCTCTTTAGGCAGGCCCCATTTGACTGCCAAAGCCACACAGTTCAGACAACGCTACTCGTACCAGCTTGAAAAACACGAATTAATTTCACCACCACAGGCGTACGGAGAACACGGGGAGGAAAACCAGCTAGGTTCTCTCCAACTCACATAAAAGGATATGATCAGAAATCAATATAACATCCACGAAGAATAAAGTAGCAGTGTTTTGTTTTCATCTTCTATTTCTCCAGCACATTTTGAGCCCCTGAGTTCAGAGCGGGAACCAAAATCACGTTTTAATATCAAAATCTGCCACCTAGAGAGCAAAACCGCAAATGGAAAGAAATGTGTTTGTAGGCTGGATTTGTTATTTTAGAGCAACTGTCTCGTAACATTACAGATGTGCTGAGAACCATAAATTTGTGGTGCTTTTACAGCAACAAAACAGATTTTAAGAGACTCCTAATTATGTATCTGCACAGCACAGACATCGCTATAGGCTGCTGCGCCTACCCCCAGCACAAACACTGCTGTGTGGTTTAGTGATTATAGGACAGGAAAACATTCTTTCTCCCAGTGCTATAAATGTATTTGGTTTGTGTAAACAGAGAGCGATCTCTTTCCTTTTCTTTTGGGAACACATGACCGTTGCAGAAAGCANACAAACACTGCTGTGTCGTTCAGTGATTATAGGACAGGAAAACATTCTTTCTCCCAGTGCTATAAATGTATTTGGTTTGTGTAAACAGAGAGCGATCTCTTTCCTTTTCTTTTGGGAACACATGACCGTTGCAGAAAGCAAGTCAATTTTTAATGAGAAGTTTTGAGTGGCAGTGAACCATCTGGGTGTGAGTCCTGCTAGGGAGCTACGGATGCTCAGCAGGTCTGACAAACATGAGGCTGAAGACACCACGTGCCAGAAAGCCTAGACTGGAACCATCAATAAAATAAAATTTAAAATAATTTTTTAAAAAATCACAGTGCACTTCTGAGAAAGTTTTCAGAGGTTTTTAACTGGAGCAGAACTTTCAGATTTCCACGTCTAGGGAAACACCCTGTTTGCATCTCAAATTCGAATGCAAAAAATTGCCAGTTCCCTTTTGAACATGGAAAGTGTTTCAGCATTTCCGAGTGAAGAAACATGTCCAGAATGGCAAATTTTGATTCCAGGCCAACTCAACACTAAACCATATTCTCACAGACAGGACGAAAGGGGATATAGCGAAGTAACCCCCCCTTAGAAACAGCACCTATGAGGTTTTAATTCCTGCACGAATCACCTCTGTAACACATCCAGTCTCAGGCCTCCCATGTTTCATTATATAGACCAGGCAGGCAAGGAAGAGAGGCCAATGAGCCATCGCTATAAATTCGAAATAGTGCATTACTTGTTCTTAAATCATGAATTATCTTACTTAGCTTCCACTACCACCCATCTCAGTCAACTCTTTGGGAAGGGTCCTCAGTGCTCTGGGCTGCACAGAGCAAAGGTTAGACACAAGTTAAACAGCAATTCCTGTATGTGCTGCTGCCTACAGCAACTCGCACACCTTAACTACAGGAGACCAAGGTACCACGGAGCATCGGGATGTATCTCTGACAGAGATGCAGGTTAACCCCTCGTTAAATAATTCAGAGGAACCAATTATTTAACAATATGGCCAAAGACACGTAGCATAAATCCCATTTAATTGCTAGGGGAGTACTGCAAGTTGATGTCCAAGAGACTTTTCGTTTGGTTTGGTGTTAGAATTTCTGTGGAAAACATCAAACCCGGACTCTCCCCTCTTCATCAGCTATTTCTAGTCACCACAAAGCCAGGGGCTGCCTCAGCCCTCCCAATCCCGTACAAACACTCCAGGAGGAAGGGCCTGCTACGTAAAACACCCCGAATCCACTGCCTGCCAGGTGTCCGCAGCAGCACAATTCCTATCACCACCTTCAGAAATCACCAGCAGGTTCCTGCCCCCGTTATCAGCCTTGCACGCAGACCCTCTTAGGAAAAGCTTTAATCTAATCCTGACCAGTGACAGGCAGTGAGAAAGGGAGGGCAAAGGTGACGGTAACTGAGCAAACGATTACATTAGTGCAGGTAATACGTAATTCCACAGCCTCAACACAATGAAGAGTTTATTCTTTGGGCATCACAAGTCAGCTAGCACTTTGAAGCCAAAAGCACAAAAGCCAGACCCTGAGGTTCTTCTTGAAACCACTATTATGTCTCTCAGGGCTCAGACCTTGGCATTTCATGGCCAAATCTGCTCTGCTCCCAACCCTCACTCGGCTGCTACCAGAGCATCCGATCACTAGACCTGCCGGGGACCAGTGCCCAAATCCAAGCAGAGGTCAGCCACCGCCCAGGCTGAAGGACAACGTGATTTTGTAGGTACTTTCAGTTCACCTAACGAGCAGCCTTCTGGCAGATCCACTTGTCACCAGCGAGGCCCATTACTGAGTGCTCTCCTCCTCACCTTAACGCTTGAAATCTACTGTTTGAGCAGCAAAGAATTACGTTGCATCTTTGATTCAACTGAAACCACCTAGGTTATCTCAATACAGCAGCCGACCTATTTTAATCAGCACCGTGCTAGGGCCGTGTGGAATTTCGATCTGCCACAAAACGAAGCAGATGAGCAAGAGGATAAAGAAGAAGCAGAACCAAAAAATGGGACAACTTGAAGGACTGTGAACCTCAGAAACTACAATAGCCATGGGGAAATCCACGACTAATCACCTCAATAATCCCATACGGTTTTAAGAACACCTTGACACCAGCGTGCAGAGCTGGCCATCTTTCTGCAGCCTCTCCTTCCCTCTCCACCTCGAGCACGCACAGGAGACCTTACTTGATCAAATGAATTGGCATCAATGTTTTCTTTTGTTTTCACTGGCGAGCTTCAATAAAGCGAACCTTAAGAAAATCCCTTGCTAGAATCTCACGTCAGAGCATTGCTGTAGAGTACAAATGTACCGAGAGTAACTTACCACTGTCTTCCCCCAAGATATTACAATACAAAACATTCATCCTGGAAAACAGCATAAACACTGAAGAAAAAAAATCAGGCATGAACACATCCTAAAAAACACAAAAGGCATAGCATTCATTAGGTGTGACAGACTTCTCTAATCAACCTCAAAAAAAATTATTAACATAACCAAATTCAAGGGGCACCTACTAGTGAGAGCAGTGGGTATCGTTCAAAGACAAACACTGCCCAGTAAGAGGAAAAAAAAAAGCCTGAAGTGGATCTGCATCTTCTTTTCCTTGTTCAAGAAAATCAGCATGGCAATGAATTCCCCTGACCGAAACAAACACGTAGAATTTATCCCTCAAAAACGTAAGCGATTTATGGAGAGGCACGACTGCCAAGTCTATATCAAGGCAAAAAAGGACTATTTCATAAAACACAATGAGAACATAAACAGTAACATCAGCAATGTTTCTCTTGTACCTAAAAACTACCAAGTTATAAAGCAGCAACAGAGGTTTAATGCTCATCAACACAAAATTAACTTTTGCCTTTAAAAAAAACAATCAATTTTTCAAATCAGATTACTCGAAATATTTATTCACAAGTACATATGGTATTAAACAGACGTGAATATGTTTTCCAAAGACACATCGTCATTAGCAATGCAAGGGGCTCAGATGATACTTGTCGAGTGCACATTTTTAGGCAGCAAGAGAAAACCACGAAAACCAAGCCCTTCTTTCAGACACGGTCAGGTTTTCTTCCCCATCCTTAGGCGATGCTCAGTTCCAGGCTAGTATAGGCTGTTGCCCCAGGCTGGAACAGAACCAGGCAGATGCTAAGGTGCAGCACCTGATGACTGCTGCAAATATTAGAATCAACGTCGCATTTTTAAACCCATCCTCAAATTTCATGATACGAGGAAACACTTCCTCAGCGGACAATGGTCATTACAATTTATGGCTGTGTTCTAAAATAGCTGGTGTGTCTAAAAGAGCTTTCGTGGAGCAATCCCTAGCAGGACACTTACTACACCTCAATCGTCCCGTAAGGTCATCTGGTATAACACTGGTGGCAATGACAAAATTCAGGCAGTTCACCAAGCAGCACTACCCATCTCAAAATCCATGTTGTGGAAAGCCCACCACTACAATGAGTTACTTTGATCAGCAGGCTTATAAGAAGACGGGCTGCAATATCCTGACATTCACTGGTGAAGAACTGCACTCCTACACAGACCGAGACGTTTTAGCACTGGTATTTCTCTAGTTAAAGGGCACCGTTCGGTCTTTTTGCTCCAGATTAAATCAGGCACCAGCAGAAAACTGAGCAGATCCAGCAAGAAAATTCCTATCTGTTGTTATAGCCTTTATCAAATGATTTACCACTCAGTACTGCTTTCAGCCGTCTGGTGACAGGATGCCAGGTTCATTTTAGTAAATAATACCACGGTGAGTAATACAGCATCTGGTCTCGGTGTCCTAAGGCCTGTATCATCCGACTGATGCCTGACCGTATATGAAACATATTAATACACGTTCAACACAGCAGAGAGATGACCTGTCCTTTTATGTATTTCGTCAAGGCTTAGCTCTAGGAACTGTAAATGTCAGCATCAAGATACCTGCTCACTGCTTGCATTAGGAAGATAAATTCCACAGGCATTAGAGTAAGAAAACTAAGACCAGTTTTAAACAAATAACGACACAAGTTTTCGTAACAGCACCTTTATGGAACACAAGGTTAGCTTTAGACGAGTGCCAGGTTTCACGTGAATTTTCAGTCTTCTATATAAAGAAAGCAATCTTGGGTTTAGTCCATCCTGATAAAACTTGTAAAACTCACTTACAGACATGGTGCTTGGGCTATTTCCAACATAAAGAAAGGGCTTTCCATTACAGTGCTGGGAGTGGTTAACAAGAAAGATACCTTATTACATTACTTCCCAGAGAATAATAATTCTCCATTATGTCCCACTGCTATGAGGTTTTCAGAACACACAAGCAATGCGATCCTAGTTAAGATAAAGAGGAAATTAAGGTAATATAAGCTAAAGATCAAACCATTTTCATAGTTACAGACAATTCTGCATACGCATTTGCATGGGATTAATTTTTGTGAATAAAAATTCTGTCTCTCCACACAACAAACAGTATTCCTTGCCAGTTGAGGACTACAGTGTGCACGGCTCATCAGCCTTGAAAAGAAACTCTGGACTTCAGGCATACCCAGCTACATGGATCAACACGCAACCCCTTCAGATCCAGCAGCTTTGGTTTAATGGACGGAAACTTTGGCCTACTGTTCAAACAAACATACTTGCCAGCAACGAACAAGTAAGACTGGATTTTTTAAAAATAAAGCAAAGTGTGATATGTGCATAAAGACAGTGCCTTGATCCTTAAAAGTATCTCTGTAAGCAACTTTACCTTAAAATGGGCAGTGCTTAAGTTACAAAAAATTCAGACCTTCAAGGCTGATTATTTTGTTTGTGATGGCTGAAGAAACAGCTCTGCTTCAGGAATTCAAAAGATGAATCAGATTTAGTAGTAGATTTATTAATTCACTGTGATTTACAATGTGGTGGATCATGTCTGAACGAAGGAGACATCAAAACAGGTTTAGCCAGGAGGTTTATGGCTTCCAAGTCAAATTCAAAGACCAGTGTCAGTCATTTGGGCAACTGAAGATTAGCAGACAAAAGATAAGCACAGGCCAGGTGCTGCACTGGTGTTTTGGAGACAGTATTCCAACGCGTCTTCTCTTACAGCAATTTCCTTTTCTCAAACTCCTGCAAATAGCACACAAACATTACAGGTGGGAAAAAAAGAAAAGCCTTCTATTACTACTTTATTTTAAATTACTTTCTATTTATCTTAGGAAATCTGATTTTCAGAATTAAAAATTAAAATATAAAATGCATAATGCACGCAAGTTACAGGAAAGGAGGAGAAGTATTCTCCCACCTCACATTAACAAACCAGCTATGAAAAACTAGTAGTGCTAGACTGCAGTCAGTGCACTGCACTCAGATTGCAATGCTGGCAAGGCACCATTTGCTCCCAGGCATAGCATAACAGGCTTGAAAAACAGTAATTCTGCATAAGAATAGCAGGAGAACTCTTACAGTAAAGGAGTCAAGCCAGGGAAGCAACAAAGTAAACATTTTCGTTTTAGTAAAGAAAAAAAACACAACAGAAGAAGAGAAGAATCCCACAGCAGCCTGTGAAGATGCCATACTATACAGTCACCACAGGGGGAAAAAAAACGCCTAGCACAGTGAATTATGCATTTCCTCTAGCTGTGAACTAAGAAAAATGCAAATAATCCTATTCCATACTTAAGTTTTTCAGCTGTATGCATTCAACCGTAATTCTGAATTAGTACTTAAAATACATCGACCTATATCCCAAGGCTTTCTTTCCTCGAGTACCCTACTTTCAAAAAAATGTTTTCATACTTCAAATTAATTCAGGTTCTTCGCACCCGGAAAACACAATTCAACAAGCTGCTACACTTGAAAGCAAAATGTAATCTCTTCTCTACTTTGCTATGTTTGCCTTTCTATAAAGGCAACATTACATAAAAACGACGTGCGCATATTATCTAACTAACAACTGCAGCTTGTTCAGTCAATAGAGCTCTTCTGTTTTACCAAGTTCAGAGCAACAGAACATCTAGGGAAGAGATGTCCTCGCAACTCATAGTCCCTCAAAAGCAGCTTCTCGCTCTGGATGAGTATGTGTACCAATTTCCGTGCAACGAACCTTGTAGATGGTGCTACCTAGCTGAGCAGGAGACATGCTGACAACAACACCAGCACTCTGAAGAGCAGCTATCTTCTCTTTAGCCCCACCCTTTCCTCCGGCAATGATTGCTCCAGCATGACCCATCCGCCTGCCTGGAGGAGCAGTCAGACCAGCTATGAATGACACTACTGGCTTGGCATTTGGACCCTGTGAAGAAAGAAACGGTACTGCGTTACGTGGGGCAAGGTGAGATGAAAAGCAATTCCAAATGGCAGATTTTTATTTTTTTAAAAAAGTATCAACTAGCCAGGCAAAGATATTAAACAGCTAGAAACCTCAGACAACACAGAATCAAGAGTCTGAGGATCAAGAGTCTCTCCTGATAAGCATCATAAACCAGAAAGAATTGGAAACTTTGAAACATCTCTCTACAGAGCCACGTGTACTACCAAAAAAACAGATGTTCACTACAAATACCATTACAGGACTAAAAATCTAAAGTTAACATTGCTCTCCAGTTAGATCTAATCTGAATAAAGCTCCTAATTGCAACACTTTAATACATGTATGACTGATTGGGGGTTTTTTGTAAACAGAGATTGAACACAGTTTTCCTCAACATGGCAAAAGAAGATGGCTAACTACCAAGGTGTCTGGAAGCAAGATGCTTTAAGACTCACAGTATTGTTTTCTTTCAAGAATGCTGCTGCATCTTCTTCAGCATTTCCTCCAATTTCCCCAATCAATATGATCCCCTCAGTATGAGGATCCTTCAGGAAGACATCAAGGCAGTCAATAAAATTAGTTCCATTGAAGGGATCACCCCCAATACCTGAAAAATAAATTAAAAGCACAAAACAAAGACTAACTCAAGATCATGATATTGCAGTTACAAGAAAAGTTTCAAAGTAAATTTCATTCTTCATGAAGAGTATTCCTAAAGGCTCATACGAGGGGCAGCTCTGAAGTATGCCAAAGTATGTCAGAGTATACCAAATTCCTGCTCCAAATATCTCCCCCACAATTTACAGAAGGCTTTGCTATCTGAATAATCACCTTTCAAACCATAAGCAAAATATTATACCTTATACAAAGGCTCGGTGTAAGACACAGCAGGACAGAGACCCCAGCTCTAGAATTTTGTTGTAATAAAACTGAATTTACTTTACATATCCAGCTAAATGCCTAAGAATGCTCTATCCCTTTATAACACTAAATTTCTTGGGAAAATTTGTTTCCAAACTGATATCATATTTGCTTGCTCTGTCCAAAGCTGATTTTTTTTAGGCTTTTATTAATCTGATGTGAAAATGATAATAGAGAAGGGTTATACTCTTCACAGCACAAAGGGATCTCATTTCTCAACAAAACGGCCATTCAGCAACTTCTTGCAAAAACAAATCACTTTGGATTTTTTCTTGTAAAGAAAAAGCAGATTAGCCTAGGTGCAACAGGACGTTTCTGAGGAAACCTACCAACGCAGAAGGACTGCCCCAATCCAACTTGCGTTGTCTGATGAACAGCTTCATACGTCAGGGTTCCAGATCTTGACACAATACCTTTATGAAAGAAAAGGAGATAAACTTAACATAACATAGCACGTGACTAGAGGCAGCTGTTCTTACAGTCACGAAAATCACCTTAATAAACAGAACATGAGATGCCAGGTTTTCCAGCTATCCTTGCCAAAACACAAAACTCTACATAAGATTGTATCTGTACAATTTCTTGTTTGGCATTTTTTGATACTTGATGGTCAGCTAAACGTGCCCAGAAAGTCAGTAATACTAGCTGAGACAGTATTGCTCATGCTACAGCTTTTCCAGGAAAGAAAACTAAAATCAAAATAGAATAACATACTTCTTGCGTTGTATGCGAGTAGCTGATGCACTGAACTTGAAACAGAGCTGCAGCTCAACCGTTAACAAAAGGATTCCCTATTAATCACATCTCCAGTACAGCCAGACACACTAGAAACCCTCCAGAACAGAAATATGCTGCACAACTGCAAGGTATCACTATTAAGGTATTTGTTGCTGCAGCTCACCACTCTACAACACACATTTAGCATTTACATCACAATATTACATGAGACCACAACCGCAGTGTTCAGTTCAGGATGAAAGGTAATACAGAGCCTAGATCAGGGGCAAAATATTTGCATGGTTTTTTGCTCATTTTTCCAAGTCAAGATTTCTGTTAATACTATGAGAAGGCTTCCATGAAAAACAGAGATCATCTCCCATCTACTTCAAGCCATCTAACAAGGAATATAATAAGTATATTGCGTGAACAGAGGAAAAAAATACACCACTCGACTAACAACTTTAATCAACTGCTAATACTGTTGGACAGCGCAGATGTCTACTAGCAAAGGTGGGGTTTTGTGCTTTGTTTGCAAAGGGCTTCCCGTTTACAATTAAGATCAGATTGCCTCACAGAAGCTACAGATAAAGGTCCAAAGACTGTGCCTATTTTTATAGCTTGCATCCCAAGATTATCAAATGATTCTTGGATGCCTCAGAGTAATAGAAAGCAGGGGAGCACATCACCAAAGGTCACAGTGTCAGACGAAGCTGGGAGGATGGCAAAGGTACATTTTTATTCCCTGATCCTTGGATCACCACTGAAAATGCTTCCAGCAACAGTGGGGCAACTGCATTCAGGACTTAAAATATCCTTTTGCACTTGATGTGCCTTGCATTCAGATTCCACTATCTTGTGCCTGTAAGACATTTCTCATAGATACTTAGAAAATCTTAACAGAACTTTGGTTCAGAAAGGAGCTAAGGGCAATATCTGTTGACGCTACCTTTCACAGTCATAGAGCAATGTCTTGATGGTATCTACAAAGGGGATAATTGCAGTCATCTGATTTTTCAATTCCGGATTTATAAGTACTTCTGAGAGCCGGAGGTGTGGTGCGAGTGTTAACGCATCCTCCAGCATTCGCTAGGCACAGCTTATTCTCAAGTCAGAAGTGGTTAAGTAGCAGAAACAGTTTCTCATGTTAGAAAAACTGCACCAAGACCACGTAGTTCAAGACCACTGAACAGATTTTCCCACACTAAACACACTTTTCATCAAAAAAACCATAATGTTACAAAAGGTACTGTGCTCAAGTTAAACTGGTTACCCCACAGAGACATAACAGTAGCATATGCTGTCCAGAATGTTTCTGAAGCTCTATTTAAGTACAAATGCATATTTTCAAAGAATTTTCTTTATAGCTCCTGAATGGCAGGAGCTAGTCAAGTTATTATTTCTATAGTTTAGAACAAGGAACCAACAGAAGTCAGGACAAGAGACTTACATGCAACAGGGTGTGCTACTAATGTAAGATTATGAACAAGTCACTGCCTTTCTGACGTTAATTCCGCTGAGAAGTGGGTGTATTTGTCACTTCGACTCACCATGGTATCGTTGACTAAATTATCATGTTATAAACTTGCCTGTAATCTCTTCTCTTTGCTATAACACTGAGCTCCCTGCAGGTGCAGGATCCTAGTTCTCAGGAGCCAAGCTGTTGGAGGGAATAGCATTGGAGAGCTTAGCGCTCTCAAATCCCAAGACAAATGGAGTATCCTCAAGGGAGAGTGTTAAGGAAACTCAGTCAATCACATTACTTAAGGAAAATTCTGATTGCTTTGCCTCTGCCATCAGTACTCAGTGCCTGCTATAGTAGACTGACTGATTTTGGCCTTCAGAACTGATAATGGCAAAGTTCACTTCCAAACTTAAGGACAGGCAAGCTGTTATACAGCGTGTCTTCAGGGCAGGATGTGACTAGCCTCATGAATAAGAACACCAGAGTACAAAACTTTAGTGTTAGGTGATGCATAAATATTCAAAAACTCACCAATTCTTCCTTTCTTGTGAATGTGACCAGGCATGATACCAATTTTACATTCTCCAGGCTAAGGAAAGAGTGGGAGAAGTCAGATGGAACATCCAAAGCTTCACTAAGAATGGTTCAGCCTTGGAGCAAATCCAGAAGTCACTTACATTGATGACTCCAGGGCAGTTTGGGCCCACTAGTCGAGTCTTATCCTGACGAAGCAGTCTGTGTTTAACCCGAACCATATCCTGCTGGGGAATACCTTCAGTAATGCATACAACTAAGGGCATTTCTGCATCGATTGCTTCATTGATCGCAGCAGCAGCAAACGGAGGAGGTACATATATAACAGTGGCAGAAGCACCGGTTTGTTCTTTGGCCTACAATGGACATAAAAATGATATCAAGCATTTAGTGGGGACGAAGAGAACATTTGACAACTAGACATTTAAAATATGTCCATTCAGAGGTATAAAGTTAGTATATGGATATATATTAATTTACTATAACCAAAGCAAGTGTTAAATTCACTGAAGATGGGACACGTACAGCGCAGCTAAGGAACTGAGAACTAACCACTGTCTGGAAGGATCTGCCCCATGAACATCTCATAAATACCCTTAGGTAATAGTTTGCTAAAAATTCATCATACACACCAGAATCAATCAGAAACTAGTTGCATGCATAAAGTAAGTGTATCCAGACTCTGTGAACTTCACAGTGGAAGACAAATTCATGCTTGACCACACTGAATGCTCCCTCTTTTTACAAGGCTTCTATTTCACTCCTTGCACAGTGACATCCATGGCTCAAATGTTTGTCTCTTCAGTGTGAGCAATGAAATAAGGAGCCTTTCAGCAGCATTAAATTGTCTGCTCTCCAGTCACTGCTGCAAGTTACCTCCTTCACAGAATTAAACACAGGCAGACCCAGATGCGTTTTTCCCCCTTTCCCTGGAGAAATTCCTCCAACTAAATTGGTGCCATAGTCCAACGCCTGCTGGCTGTGAAAGGTGCCCTGTGAGAGAGAAAATAAGTGAAGTTAAAAGGCATGTAAAAGCAAATCAAATGAACAAAAAAAGTTGATGTTCTCTATAATTCTGAAGGCAATCTATGGCACTTAAATTTACAATGAGAAGGGAAGTTTTCATTATATATACATACAATCAGTTGTTTTGAAGAGTGCATCGGCAGGTTTCAAATGCATTCAGAATATGCTATGTTTTTTCTTTTAGATCAGAGCACTGTGGTTCCACACTAAAGGATATTTTGCTATGTGTTGCTAATACACCTGCAGACACAGCAGCCACATTTTATTTTCCACATCAAGTCTGGCAGATGACAAATGCTATAATGAACTAGAAGAAATTAGCATTCTCATTCACGACTAGCTGACAGTTTTAGCAAAAGTGTAAAAGAGTGAATGTGAGAAAATTATTAAATATCCTGAAATAAAACCAGAAACTTAATTCATAGGCACTGACATTCAAAGGCATTTGTGAAAGGGGCACTTCTAAAATGGTAACGTTTTTGTAATTTTTTGCAAATGCCTCTTTACAAAGAAATCCTTTCAGTTCTACACAATAAAAAGGCTGAAGACCAAAACAGACAACAAAAAACAAAAGTGGTAATAGACATGACTCAAGATCCAGTATTAAGATTGTGCACAAGTGGAAAAAAACCCAAAACTATCTAGTCTACCGAATTTACTAAAAAAAAAGTCTATTTGGACCAAAGAAAGGAAACTACAGGGCTGAAGGGACCTTCCTGATCATGAAGTCCAGGTTCCTATCAACACAAGCAAAAACAGTATATAATCCCTTTTATAGGTTATTATTGGTTTTGGCCAACTAACTTTCTGAACTGAAAGGGTCATAGAAGAAATAGTTTATATACATACCTGTTTGCCTGTAAAACCCTGACAGATAACCTTTGTATTTTTGTTAATATAAAGATTTTTCCTCGATGCTGAGTAGGAGCAGTGTCGTACTCCATTCTGTTGCACTAGAGAAAAAAAGAAAAGAGAGGGCAAACCATTAATCCACTGCTTTGTTAGACTCTTAGTGAAAAAAAAAATCCTATCAAGTAAGTGCATACATGTCAACCGTTATATCAAAAGATGAATTGATCCAGTAGTTCACGTTTTCAAAAAGCAGCTCTGAAAGTTGTAAGAATTTAGGACTTGTTATTCTAAGATATTAAACACCTACAGTTCTACTCAGTTTGCTAGGAATCAGGCTAGGTATTTCTCATATTGGGTACTGAATATCAGAACTCCAGTCACGACAAATGACAGACGTAAATAAAGATCACCTTAACCACTATTTTCATTTGTAAATGAACATGTCTCTGTCCTCTAAGAAAGTCTGCAAAGTGACAAGGCAGAACTAAGATCCTGATATCCCAGAGGTGTGCGTGTGTGTGTGTGTGTGTATATATATAATGTAGGTACTACATTACACCTTCTGCGAATACAGCACAGTCCATAGGAGACAATGAGAGATGCCGAAGAGGTTGAGGGTCCCTCAGCCCAGGTGAAACCTAATGCCAAGCACCACACACAGCAAGAGAGCTCTTTCCAACAGATGCCTAGCACAGGAGCGTAGGCATCACTGCTTGAAACGCACTTGGGCTTGTGAGGAACACAGCTCTCCAGATACTCCACTAGAACCATTTTCAATTTAGTTCTCACAACTCTGGCCCTGAAAGCAACAAAACATCACAACTACAGAAAAACAGCACGGTGCATGCTGGTTTCAAAAAGACAAGAATGACTGCATCTCTGCTGAAGGGAAAGAAACATTGACATGAAACAATTATAATAAAAAAACCACGCACAGAATGTTACCATGCAAAAAAAACTTGAGGAGGAAAAAGAGGTTTTCTGGTACAAAAAGGATGCACGCATTACCTGTATGCATTGCCATAAGCTTTCTCAAATACCAGAGTTCTGAGAATCAGAACCAATTTACTCCCTGCAAGTGTCTTAGATAAAAACCCTATTTTGTTCTTAGAGTGAACATGAGAGGGTACAATTCTAGTACAGCAACTGACACCAGTATGCTACTGTGTACCTCTTCAGCTCTTTTAAAACTTTTCCACTTAAAATTCGAGGAAATAAAAGGTGAAGTTGAAATAAAAATAAGAAATTCTGAATCACAGTCCCTGGATTGTTCCACATATTTGCTCAGGCATGCCTGAACCAGAGACGGATTTCTTTTTTCCTTTTTTTTAATAAGGGAACTAAAAGTTATTAAGTGGGAAAGAGGGGGGAGAAAGCATTCCTTAATATAAACTATTAATGCATACAATTTATTGAGATGCATTACTAACATCGTGTAATAACGTAACTTCTATGGGGTAGTAAAAAGCTGTAGAAAATTTAAGATCCATACATGTACAAATTTCTATCACAAAAAGCTACGTAGCATTCTTCCACAAGTACTTTTGCCAACTAAATTTTAGTGATACACTGCTTTTATGCTTTACTTCTATTCACAAAAAGCAAGAAGAAAAAATAAAACCATGCCAGAATGAGCCTAGAGACATTAGTGCTATTGCTAAATCTAAGAATCTTACTTTGTTCTTAAAAAGTGCCAACAGAACCACCGAGACCTCAACTCCAACCAACTCCTGCCATTCCCTAAGGAGCCGTGGCAGGACCTCATCTTCAGACCAACATAAAATAAAATTCAACTAGATTTTAAAGAGAAATGTGCAGACTCACATGCAGTAAACTTGTAACAGAAGCGGTAAAAGGGCTTATCAGCTTACCGACCTGCAGGGTTTTAACCTAAATCACATCTTTAACCACAAATCCTGTTACGAAGCTTGTTATACCAAGAAGAAATACAAAGCAGTAATGGACAAAATATGTCTGAAGCCAAGATTTAATGAAAAGGGTTATGAGGCTGTCTGTGGAAGGGCAAAGGAAAGCCTTGCCGTTCAGCGCCACAGCTATAGAAGACAACACAGCACGGACTCTGTGCTCGGCCAGCGGCTCAGCCTTCCTAGACAAGGCCACAACACCCTGCAGGCTGCACCTGCGCTGCAACACCAAGGAGCTGAAACGTTCATGTGGCAAACAGCAGCAGCCTGTCTCCAGCACAGGAGAGGCAAAATAAGCAGAGAAACAGCTGACCTGCTAGTTGTGCGAGCAGGACATCGGTCAGTCTACCTGATCCCATCCATTCGGGCAATCCCTCACAGGCACAGGATCTGACTGGGTGAAACCCAACCTTGAGAAAAGCAGAGGGTGATCCCCCTTGTGAAGAAGCTGTTACAGTCACGACCTACCACCAGCAATGCCTTGCAGATGATGGTCTGGGCTTCCGAAGTATGAAGTACGGGAGTGCATGTTTTGAACACCCTCCTATGGGCCTGCAAGGTTAAACAGGCAACGCTACACTAATTCAAATCTAAGGTTTACACTTATTGTCTGTGCTACAACACTGATATATTCAACTGCTAAATATGAGAGGCTTGCTCACCAGTCACACAGCCCACACTCAGTTGTTTCAGTATTTGGGAAAAAAAAAAAAAGAAAAAATGACAAATAGTCACTTTATTCTCTATACCATAAAAGCAATTCCAGTCCCAGTTCAGCTGTCTGCTCCATGCCTCTTTGTCAGATACTTATAACCTTAAAAAAAAATGTTTTTGAAAGCTGAAGTCTGTCAATTCTCAGTTTTCAGAAGACTATATAGATATATTTTTCAAGGATAAGAAGCTTTTGAGCATTTTCCAAGCTATCAAAGTACCAAAAAAAAAAAACCCTTTAAGCACTGATAACTAAAAGACAGCTTAAATTCCAAGCTTTGTACAGATTTACTGTTGAAAACTGTATATGCTTCTTACATTACTGAAGAGCTCTGGTTCAAAAAAAGCCTGGCGATAAGCTTGAGCAGTTTGCTGTCTTCAGAGAGAAGCGGCTTAGCATGGACATGTGTCTGAGGAGCGATATATTTTTGAAGAAATTTATAAAAAAATTAAAAATCACCTTGCACTTTCTGGGCTGGATAAGTCTGAGTTTTGGGGGGTTTTTAAACTGACAGCTCTGTATTTCTGCCCAAGGCCCCGTATGAAGGAGAAAAGTTTGTTCCAGTTATCAGCAGAGTAGGAGCAGCAGAGGCATTGGTCACGATGAGGTTCTGCTATAAGTGGCACAAACAGCAAGTCCTGGGCATAAACAGCTGGCAATTTAAATAGTTAAGATGGATATAAGAGGAGAAGGAAACAGGTGGAAAATGGAAATGGGATGCCTAAGTTCACAGCAGGTAGGAGTCAGAAATAGAATCCAAGTCTCAATTTCCACCCAGGACCTTCATTCACTGCCTTGTACTGCTTTACAACTTCTAACGCCTGCTCAGGCAATTGCTTTTACTAGAAGAAAATCAGAGTGTAAGTGCATATTGCTTCAAGAAGACAGGAAGAAAAAAAAGAATTTGCTCTTCAGCCACAAACCAGTAGAAGCCAGACTCCTTGGTGATACTATTTTAATGCACACGTCTAAATTACAGGCGAAGTTAAAGGTGCAGGCTCTAGATGAAGTCCTAGAGCATAAGGACAAGTCTTATCAAATCCAAATCCTACGAAAAGCACAGTGGAAATGCTGTATTTTGTCAAACCACGGTTCTAACATAACACTACTGTGTCCAACAAAGGCTTGTAGAAGACCTTTAGAAAAGAGTATTAAAAATAAGAAACTGGATAATCTTTCCCAGGCAATCTTTTTACTTCCACCCCATCTCTGTTCTGTTTTGCATAGTTTGTGGTTTAAGAAAAGTTATACAAATAACAAGATGCATTTATTTTGGCTTTCCTGTAGCTTCTACACAGCTTAAAAGAGATGTACCCTGGCAAGAACCTTTTCAGTCCATTGTACAGGACAACCAAGTAGTTACGAAAAGTGCTCAAATACCAAAACTTTGCTGCAGCAAGACAGGCTTGAAAAGCAAGATCTAAATTTAGCAAAGGGGTATAAGCCCGTACATAAAATATCACTTGTTTCACAGTAAAGAAGCCTTACCAGAAACAAAGGGACAGAGCTACTCCCAACACACGAACTTGCTGCAGCTCAGTAACAGGAAAGTCCAGCTACAGTTACTTCTTAAAACTCACAATCCGTAGCCTCTTGCAGGGCTTTAAGCTCACTTGTGTATTACAAATAACCTTTTTAGAAAATTAGACTCTCTAGAAAAATACCCTATTAGTTATCATAAAGTCCAAACAGGAATTTACATGTCAAAAAGGAAATGGATCCATTTGCAAGGTATTTAGAAGCACACATCCAATGTCAATACTGTTTACACTGAGCTTTCAGGCATTCCTTGAGCAGCAACACCTCCCAAGTACAATTGTCATTTAAAACCATACAACCCAAGCCACTTTTGCCCAGCTTATTTGGGTTGTGCAAGCCAGCTGACAGCACACATACCAAGGGCTAAATCTCCTCCTCAAACTATACAAAGCTGAAAAGTTATCTTCAGGACTTCTTGCAACATTTCCTAAAGCTGCAGATAGGAATCCAATCAATGTGCCTACCTCTTACCCACATTTATCCCAGGCAAAAAAAATAAAATAAAATAAAGTTTAGAAGCTGAGGTAGCATCCGAGGGCACTCATAAAATGAGTACAATACAAAAGTAAGGTGAAACAGCAGAGATTCCTTTCTAGAAGGACCTGAGCAGATACCCACATTGCGAAAAGACTGAATAAGTGAAATTCTTCCTCTATTACTCCTTGAAATAGCCAGAGAACTTGGAGATGAAGGAAGATATTACTTTTCCTTTCTATTATCTACGTAAGGAAAGAAGAAAGCGTTAGAAATCATAAGGGCTTCAACACAAACAGGGAAAATGGAGTCCAGTGCAAGGGGAAGGAACTCAGGGAAGGATTAAGGTACAAAGAATGCTACTTGAAATGATAAGAAATTCCGCCCCACCACCACCCCACACACTTTCCATCAGTTACAGATCTTCAGTTTGTTTCTGAGAAATCCTTTCAATATTTTGTACAAGTTTAATTTGCATTTTTATAACCCTCTCCTTTCTCCTTCCTCTGCCTGCAAATGCATGGCCTGAAGAGGACAGACCACAAACAGTCCTGGACAGCTTCTTACATTACAGAAGAGTACAGACATTATAAAAACGTTTGGCAAAGACCGAAGTGCTGCAGCAAATTTTAGAGATTACTGGCTAGAAGCTTGGTATTAATAAGAATATTCCACACACTGTTTCCCATCTCAGTTCTTTATCAGGCTTTAGTCTTCATTATCAGGCCTTATGTACACGTTTACACACACCATTACATTTGGGTAACTCTCTCCCCTTCCCAAGCCCACCTACAGAATTCACCCTTAAAGATACCAGTTACATTGGCAGAAGATGATCTTTACTGACAAAGAAGTTTTCATGCTGCTGAGGGACAGCTCTAAATATCTTACTCCTTTGTTTAAGAGGATTATGCACTCACAGGATTTCTAGGTATCACTCCACAGCCTCTCTTCTCTAACCCTTCCCTTGCCAAATTCCTGTTAATTATGTTACCACATTGAAACAAAACTAGGACTAATGGGAAATGACATTCAGAAAATGTCAGTCCTTTCAACATACCTCTCTTTCCTAATCAAAAATCCCCACTCGTTGTGATGGACATTACTGGCTGCAGGGGGCCACGGGAGACTCGATGGCGTTTGAAAGAAAAGCTTTCTCCCGAATTTATGAGGCTGAAACAAAGTGAAGCATCTCAGTGAAACTGCAGCCCCCTGAGGGAACAAGCACGCTCTTCTCAGCACAAATCAACTATTTCTTGTAAGCCAACAAACTGCTTTTCCCCATGTATACTCCACTCAGATCCTGCACAGCTAAAGGTTTGTGAGCTTTCCTCCCTCCACACAGTTGACATGACAACAACTAACACATTCTTCGGTCTGGATTGTTACTTCTGCAGCAATTGTTTGCCAGGGTCATTCAAATAATTTACTGTAATCTTTTAATCTAAGAGCTCTCCAAAGCCTTCTAACATGCCTAGAACATAAGATCCCTCAACCTGACTCTCTGATCACAGCTAAGGTGCCTACAAAGACTGTCTTCAACGTGTAGTATGGACCAGCACTGGTCCTTCTTGACTCTGTCAATACACAAACAGCACTTTAAGCTGACCTTTGGGCAAGCACTGACATATTTCATAGTATGTTTTCACAACTTCCTGAACTGAACCTTACAGATACACACCCTGCATTTTCGCTTCAGCAACACACCAACAAAAATAGACACGGCATCTCTTTTGCAACAGAACACAGTAGAAACTCACAATTTTAAATCACTGAGAGAAGCAGACGTTAATTATTTGTTACTGAAAATGTATGTACAAAGTCCAATTTTAAGGTTGCAGCAGACTTTTACGAACCAAAGAAAGAAACGTTTCAAATGAAGGACTACTTCATCTTGCAGGAGTTTCTTCGTAAGACTTCATGAACTGTTGCAAACAGAACACTTCTTGAGCCGCTTCTTCCCCTCCACCCTCAAAATCATCCTAAGCACTCTTCCCTGAACCTTTTACTGGCATCTGTAAAGGGAACCATGTGGGTTTTTAACACGTAAAACTGCACCCAAGAGTCGCCTTGCTGGAAGGATAAATTAAGCTAAATTGGAGGTGCTACATTCCCATCTGTTCCACTCCACCACAAAAATTCTCATCAGACTCAGGGGAGCCAGTTCAAAGAGCTGAACTGCCAGAAATTAAAAATAGAGTAAGAAAATACAGTTTTCTGCTCCTGCTCATGGATGACAAGAGGCAGGAATGGATACCTGTCCTGGTACGCATGCCACAGGAACAACTCAGACCAGCTTAAAATGTTGTGGGATCATGTTAGTAGACCCTGACCAGCAAGTTACCATCACACTGAAACAAAAAAAACTTTGTGTGCAGTGACATGAGGTAGGTTTAAGTTTGTCCTTATTCTGAGCTGCAAGAACCAAGATCAATGCACCAATTCCTCAGGTTATGTTCCAAGAAACAGCTCTTATGCCTAGACATATCCACACTGATTTCAGTAGAGGACCCAATGTTAACTGCCAAAAAAAACCAACACCGGGGGGGACAGAGGGGTGGGGAAACACTTTATTTCTTATCGAGATCTTCAGAACACCACATATAAAAACTTTCAAGCTGAAGTGTTAGTCTCAGACTGCTTGTGTTCTCCATAATTAAAGGTTAATGTTCTTATTCTCGACAATAAAGAACTTTACCAACTTGTGCTGAAATCACAGGATGATTTAGAGACCTCACAGGGTCTCCAGCCCAGACTACCACTCAAAGTGACTACATCCAACTCTATCAGGTTCCTCTGGGCCTGGCTGAGTTGTGACTGTTGCCGGGAATATAACGGAGAAAACAATTTTTCTGTCTCCCCATTCCAGCGCCTGGCCACCCTCAACGCGACACCTTTTCCTAACTTTTAAAAACAGTTTTCCTTGCAGCCACGTGTGCCGTGCGCCTCCGAGAGGCACCTGCCGCCGTCTTCCCTCCTCCTAAGGCTCTGGAGAGCGGCTGCCGGCCCCGAGAACGGCACTCGGACCACCGCCCCTCGGGCCTTCCGCGCCGAGGAGACCGAGGCCCGGCAGAGGGGTCTGGTCCCCGCTCCCCCGCGCCCAGAGGCCCGGCGATGCCGCCGGGGACAGGCGGG
>VZSC01010766.1:50644-71268 GCA_013398225.1 Steatornis caripensis
TACATTTATAGTGTGTATTTTTCTCTGGCCTGACATAGCCACAAGCACCACTAGATGTCACAGCTTCTTCACTGAACAGCCTTGGCGGGGAAGGACGTTTGCAGGTTTAACTGAAGAGCAAAAAACAAGGACCACGCAACTAAGCACAAACAGGTTTTTGTCCTCAGCAAGCGCAGGATGCCTTAGGACAGACCTTTCCTGAGCAAAGAATTCACACGCTTGTGAAATCCTCTGGTTTCAGGCACAAAAAGGCTCTGCAGCTTGCTCAGTCTGAAGGAAACAAACCTGCAGCACCTCCTGGACGCTTTGAAGCTACAGCAGAAAATCAGGAAGGAGAAGAGGTTTGAGGAGGGACACAAAAAACTTTGCTGAAGGCAGGAAAGCAAAATGACCGCAAGGTTATTATTTTCTCCTTTATTCTGATAATTTCGGTGTTGGAAGTGGCTTTTCTGTCCTTTCTCTGGAGTTAGCCTGTGGCATCTGCGTTGTTGCTGTGGTTATTGATGCTCGCTGGTCCTGGAACTCATGAACAGCTGCCTCCCCCTACTGAAATAGTAAAGAAATAGCAAAAACATCAACTGACCATAATTAGGCCAAACTCAAGGCATTTTCTGTCGGAAAGGAACTAATTAGTGTCAAACTGCTACAGACACTGTCTTTATCTCTGCCCTATTTTAGCAACTTGTGGCAGAGAGGAAAACCATTGCAATGCGAAGGAGAGAGCACGGTTGTTTTAGCCCACGTGAAGGTCAGGGGAAGAATATTTTCGCCCCCTTCCCAGGACAGTCTGATTTCNGTCTTTATCTCTGCCCTATTTGAGCAACTTGTGGCAGAGAGGAAAACCATTGCAATGCGAAGGAGAGAGCACGGTTGTTTTAGCCCACGTGAAGGTCAGGGGAAGAATATTTTCGCCCCCTTCCCAGGACAGTCTGATTTCTGTCTCCTCTGATGTCATATGTAGGATCCCGTTCATCCTCAGGTCTTAGCACTGAGGCTCCCGCAAAAGAAAAATACACCTTTTTTGGAGGGAGGTTCGAAATAATTCCCTCCCACGTGCCTTCAGAGAATTTTTCTTCCTCCTCTAAACACACTGCAGTCAGTGCACCAGCCTGTGTCATCATTACCAGATGAAAATAATAACAAAGCTGAAGATAATTAATGCATTTATTCACTCCGTCGTGACCAGTAATTGCTCCTGTGGACTCCTTTTTCACTCCAATGACAACATTTATTACAAATAAAACCAAAACTGAATTCCTGTGAAATTGCAATTAAATCATCCCCTGAAGGTAAAAAGTAAAGACTAAAAGCAATTAAAAAAGAGAAAGTGATCGCCAGAACAAACTGCACGTTACAAAAAGCAGTGGACGTGCTCGGTGGCGGTGTTCTCGCCGTGCTGAATTTGTACGACATACACCACCCTTGCACAGCTTCAACTTTCCATCGTTTCCACAGCATCGCATCTGTGTTCTCGACAAACGCCGACCGGAGCCTCGCATCTCCACACGTGTCGCTTCACAGCACCAACCGGCCGCTTTTTATCGAGTTCATTTTAGACAGCCCGGGGGTCAAGCAGTGTTAAATTCCATTGCTGTTTCCACACAGAGCAGAGAAACTGCCTTGTATCCGCTGGGTTAACTCACAGGCATCCCTTTTCCAGCCCGCTGATGCTGAATTTTTGTGCAAACCAGGCGTGCACAGCTCGCACCTGCGCGGTGTCACCCTGCCACCCGTGCAGAGCTGCTGTAAGCTTTCCACATTGCTTCTCACACACCGTCTATCAGCATCCAGTCTCGCACGTGCACCAGGGTGGTCTTTCAGGCTCAAATCATGCGGCTGCTGCTACCCTGCATCTAGGGCAAGGATTAAACCAAGGGAAAACCTGATTTAATTTCATCCCTAAAATGGAGATGAAGTGGAAGAGTCAAGGAACTTTGTGTCCCACCACTTAAATACTTCAGCTAAATTCATTCATATCCTGAGTGTCCTTTTCTGAAAACTGAATGCATTTAATGGGAATAGGATTTAAAATCCCACAAAAACAAACGGCGCTTTTACCTTGAATGAGCTTTGGATCAGACCTCCAGTGGGGAACAGAGCAAACCCGCTGGAGGCTCTCCCACCCATGGCTCTCCCACCAATCTGGGCGACGTCCCACCACGGGGCATCAGAAGCACGCAGGCGCAGAGTGCTTTTCCTGAGCAAGGGACATTTTTCGGCTCAGTGGGATTTCCGCTTGGTTACACCACTTCAGTGGGTACCGCAGAGGATTATTAGCTGTCTGCTCTCACACTTTACTGCAACACCCAGAGACGTTTACCATCAAGCAGAAATATTTGCAATACTGAATTCGGTTGGAAATCACTGGGATTATTGACAGGTTTAGAAAGAAGGCCACAGTGAAACATCGCTCATCGTACATCTGCAGATGGTAAAATATGATTTTGATTTGGATGTACTTTGTGCAGTAATACGAAAATCACGCCCTCTGTGATGATACACCCAAAGACATTCAGAAGATAAGTTTCAAAATGCCGGTTCCTCAGCTATTTACATCATCCTTTTGACCAAAGAAATTAAGGAAATATTGTATAATGGAGAGCTGGGGTTGTAATCTGATCTCAGATAGTCATCACCTTAAAAGTCTTAATCAGTCAAAGATGACAAGTAAATTGTTACATGTGAAAAGGCACATATGTAGCCACAGAAGAGACCTTGAACGCATCGTCTGAGCACGCAGAAGGGCAAAGCCACCAAGTGTCCTAGCTGCAGGCACAGAGTCATCTGCTCACTGGATATCCCTCCAACACCTTTATCCCCACAAGCTGGAACAATGCCCCTATATTCCCCTTGTCTCTAGTTCCCCATGTCCACCTCCTGTGCACTCGCCTGTTGCCTTCAAGGTCAGCCCAGTGTCCCCTGCTTGTCCACACGGGCCTTCTACCACAATAGCTCTGCTTCCTCTGTGTTGGGGTGGACCACGGGGGAGGAGGTGGACCGCAGAGGGGGTGGACTGTTGGGCAGGAGATGGTCCACAGCTCTCCAATGGCAGACTGTAACAGGAAAGCAGAGTGGCATGAAGGTGTCTGAATTGTCTCACCCATCTCAATGCTTGGCCAGATGGTTCCCACTCTTTGTCTACATTCACCTAATTTGCACGAGTTGCCTGTCACAAGATTATTCATTACAGCGGCTTTAGGCAAATTCCTCTTCCACACTTTAAAGCAATGCTTTTTGTGTCTGTCTGACTTCAGATGCAGACTAAAACCAACTGAGACCAATAGGTCTACTCATGCTTACACGCTTTGCTAAATGAGCATTTTGATTAGGCTCAGTGGCTCTTTCTTTTGAGATAATACCAAATCACAGCTCACCCCAAGCCTGGTACCAACTGCCCTTCATGTCTGGAGGGAAAAGAAACCCAGCCCATAATTTAATCCCAAGTAAGATATATAAAAAACAGCCACCTTCTTTTTTTTTTCAAGTCTTATCCTCAATACGTAGCCCAGCTTTTCCTAAGTCAATCTAGCAATTTCTAGAAGAAAACGTTAATACTGATAGCTATAGATATATCCCATCTCCTGCCCTATGTCGGTCTGGAGAAGCACCGTGTAAGACCCAGCAGGCTTCTCCCCTTCCTTGTAGAGCCCAAGCCGTGTCACTTGGACCAGCTTATCCTCAGGGCATGGAGGGATGGAGCTGTGTCAGAGATGCCCTAGGTGGCCATGTTCAAGACACCCAACACTCATTGTGTATTTTGCCTCCACTGTGTGGACTGACCTCCCCAAGCACTGCATATATTTGTCTGGAGAGTCCTTGCCTGTTTTCAGAAAAATGGGATGGTTTCAAACCATCTGTTTGTCAACAGGGGTGACAACTGCTATTGCCAGGTGAAAACTGAGAGCTCTCATCTCTTTCTTCTTCTTGGAACTGTACCTCAAAAAAACCAATCCCATGGCTTGTCAGGTTTGGTCGCAACCCAGCAATGCTCTTCAGCAACCAGGCTGCTGGCATCTGAGTGCATTAAATCAGACCTTCACGGGTGGCGAAGGCGATGGCAGGACCGATACGGTGGCAGGTGCTGGATGCAGGGAGTGACTGTCTGCCTGGCAAGCAGCCCCATCCACAGCGCAGCCACGTTTCACCATCCATCTGACGGGGGGGTAAACAATATAAATTCGAGTGTGTTGGTCTCAGTCTTACTCCGCAAAAATCAGCTTTTGCATTTCTGCCGTGGTCTGCCTGGTTCCCAGAAAGCATCTCCCACTCCCACCCAGGTTTTGTGGGACCTTCAGCACATGAGTCTCCATATCCACCCCCTGAGCACACCTTGGTGTAGAACAAGCCCAGTAAATGTGTCCCGTCAGGGGTGATCCTATGAATCACCTAGATTTTTAAAAACCACACCTCACTCAAAATTTCGAAACACCTTCCTTCTCTGTCTTTGGATCCATCTGCTGCTCACGCTGATTTCTTGCTCGTTAGCTTCAGCCGACTCACTGGAGTTGTTCCTGCTTTGCGTGGAGGTGGGGAACTGTGGGTCATCACCCTCTGATCCATGTAAGTCTTTTACTGGATCACACTTTCCTAGCGAGTCAGCAACAGCTTGGACTGGCATGAAATACTCCGCATATTTTCTGGAGTAGGTCTGAAAAATTCTCGCTGCATCCTCCATTGAATATTCTGAATTTGGGAAAATTTTGTATCCGTCCTCTTCACTTTGACTCATCTCTATTAAAATCCTGTTTTCTTTCAGTAATGCAATACTTTGCTAATGTGTTATCATGGTTCTCTGGCACTGAGAGAACTGAGAGACTGGGAGGCAGGAGGGGATGTGGGCTGCATTTATCTGGGGTAGGTGCTGCCTGGAGGTGCTGGCTCCTGCCTAAAATAGATGGGGCAAATCCATTTGGCTCTTTCCATAGGGCTCCACGTTTGCTCAAGCTAACCGCTTGCGTAGCTTTTGAGTGGGAAGTTGTGTGAGACAAATCCTGTTACTGATGCGGTGAAACCAGGAATAAGTTGCTCCTGGTCATGCTGTAGCTGTCTGTTTGGTCAGCAAAATGGGTGCAGAGATGGGTCGATAGACGGATAAATGTATTATAGCAGACAATATTTGTCTGTCCTTGGCCAGCCGTCTGGCCAAATAGCAATATTGATCCTGTAAATAATGACATCCCTAAAATATCTAACTTACTCCTCAAGCAGTAAATACAGGCCTTAAGACATGAATTTCTTCACTGAATTTTTCTTGGGAAAGGCAGCCATCCACCGCAGAGTAACTACATAATGCAGGTGCTCTCTCACACTGGTTGTATCTTATCTACTTATCTTAAATTAGTCAAATGAAGACTAGAAAGACAGCAAGTTTCTTTTCCCTCTCATTTACTGAATATTCAGTTTGGAACTATGAGTATTATTCCGCCCAGAAGTGTTCAGCTTTTTAAGTGATCATTGACTGAACAAGGCTTATTTGTTCCTTTATAACCAAAATGTTATATGAATAAAATAAGAAAATGAAATAAGCTTCAAGAACTCACAGTAAGCACTTAGTGAGTGCAACGCTTTTATGAAGCCGAGTATAAGAGCTGCGTTAAAAACACAAAACACATATGGAAATGGCATATGACCGCCGATGTGAAACGCTGCCTGCCTGGGAGTTTAAAAACGTTTCCATCTGACTTCCAGGAAAGAAACACCATATCTTTATTAATCTTTTTTACAGGTATCCTAGCTAATTTATTCCAAAACCAGTAAAGGGAAGAAATTTCCCAGGCAGGATAGGTAAAAAAACCCCAAACCTGTGAATAGTGTTTTGATGTGATTTTCACTGACACATCTGGCAAAGCATTGCTGGCACCTCCAGCTGTACAATCCTGCCAGCAGATAAGATTTTTCTACTGACTCTTCTACAACTAATGGTGTTCAATCTGCAAAAAGGTTCATGCCAATTTGCTTTAAAAGCAGTAAAAAGCCTGTAGTGCTGGGAAGGGATAGCCTTCGGCCAATCTAGCTGCTGGTGAGGCAACGGTGTCAGTTGGGCAGAGCATCCGAGGAACTGGAAATGAAGCTCGACAGGCACCTGTGGGCATCAGAGGTACCAATGTGTCAACCCAACATGTCCCATGAGCCGGTGTCCCTGTGGGCAAGGTGAAGGAAGGAGGCAGCGGCTGGGCTGGGGAGCATGGAGCTCCCCACTCTCCTGGGATAACCAGGATGAGGGAGATCTGCACTGGCAAATGGATCCCCCATAAAACAAACCTCTGGATTACAAGTCAATTTTTTAATGGTCTTCAACAATTCTTCCATCCCGGAGGGAAGGAGTGCTGCCAGGGGGTGGAGGCAGGAGGAGACCCTTCATAGGGTCCTGGTTCTGTAGTCACCAGGGATGCACACAGAAAATACTGCTGCAGGGGCTTCACCGCAGGCAGAGCCTCGCGGATTATGAGTTACAGCAATGGCTATCACAGAGAAACACAATGAGAGAGGGATCTAGTTCCTCTGAAACACTCATTTCTATTCAAGTTGAAAACCAAACTCTCTCCAGCCTCACATAAAACTGTCTAATACCCTTCCACTTCCAATTCCCAAGAGATACGGCTAAGTAAAGAAGGGATAAATCAGTTTTATAACACAACATTCAAAACAAATTAATTTGTGAAGCCTCTTTGGCACTGACCGTACTGCTCTGCTTTCCCAGCTAGCACAAATGTCCAAATGCCGCGTTGAGCTTCAAATATTCCAGGAAAGTAAAACTCAAGTGGACTCTCTGCAGAGAGGAGACTCGCCAATGTTACTCCTTCCTCATTAAAAGTATTTCCACATCGGTTACATAATAACTGCCGAGACAATTCTCTGTGTTCCCAATTACTATTCCCCAATTTGTCTTCCAATATAACCTTTTCTTTATTTAAAACCCAGATAGAAAGGAAACTGCTGATGAGATATTAATACCTCTAAAGGACCCATAGATGCTGTTGACTTCCTTTAGTCCATCTCTTGCCCTCTGGTTGGGATGGGCTCCATCCCTAGCAGAATGACCAATGCCTTGTTCCAAACTTAGCACACAGAGCCGGACATATCTATGGTATCCAGACATCTACAAGCAACACTGCCAAAATCCTGGATCGGGGCAATGATTTTGTTGAAGATCCTGCCCTAGGCTCCTAGGGTGAGTTCCTGCATCCAAAGATACAATTGTTGGCTCAGCCGGCCACAGCCACGCTCGCTTTCCTCCAGCTGCTCTTAGTCACCACGTTGAAGGCATGATGGGCTGGGTTATAGAAGGCAAACCCAAATACAAATCCCCCCTCCATGGAGACCTTGAGCTGTTTATAGGGAAGCCAGTGCCTTTTGACTTCACCACCACATGTAGAGAAACACTTTTAACTATGGGCCACTGGAAATGCTCATGCCACCATGCATGGTGGACGTTTCTGCAGGTCATTACAGGAGAGCAGAGAAAGGGGAGCAGGGGTGAATCCTTCCAGCCTAGATATCCCTCCCAAACCTTGGTGGATCCATGGGACACATGGACCTCTGTGCAATAGTATCTGCTGTCCTCCAGCAAGCCCCTGACAAGCTTCCAAAGATCAGCTGAGGGAGCAGTAGTGGCCATGGGCTGCCGGGGAGCCTTCTGCCCAGGAGAGGCCAGGGAGGAGGCTTGCGTGATAGCACATTTGAAAAGGCTGTAGATAGCCAGGGCTAGTCACATCAGCAAATGCAGAGGGAAAACATAGAGCCTCAGCAAAAACATGCAGTGCAGACCTCAAAACTCTGGACAGAGTCAACAGGGGTCACTTGAGCTCTCCAACAAGGATGGAAGAAACACATTCATAAATGATAAACCATGACCACGGTCCTGTAGTGGATCATATCCTGAAGCCACCTGACCATCTCAGTAGAGAGAACCGATAAATAGCTGTTTGCTCTTCAGTTATACAAGACCTTGGTACATTAGTTACAAGCTGTTGGATTTGACTCCTCACCGATCTGGTCCAGCCCTCACTGAGCTATATATAAAAGCAAAGAAGAGAATGATAATCTCCCCTTCGAAAAACAACTCATGTGAGGATTAAAGGAAGGCAAGACTGACTTTTTTTCAGCAAGGAATTCAGATAGTAAGAAAAGCGTCACAGTATACCGTCTAGATTTACACCGGGGTTTTTCCATTTAATTTGTCATTGCCAAATACATTACATTGGGATTAAACTGTACAGGTTATTAAATACTGATTACAAGAAGACAGTGCACTGTGGCGGGCAAATAACTTACAAGTTAGTGAAATTAAGGCTTTGAAAATGTTTTAGGGAATTAATGTTTAATTAATGATTTTGATCTATAAGGCATTCCAGTAATAGCTTCAGTAAGAGATTACGCAAACCTGTGAGACACTGGTAAGTAGAAAGGATGCTTGATGTTCGTGGTTTTTTGAATTAATCCTGCATTGGAAGACCACCATGAGGAATTTGGAGTTTGGTGTACAAGAAAAGGACCGTGCCAGTTAGCAGGCTCTTCACCTTCTGTGGTATTTTTTGCATGATCAAGTTTATGTGCACCTATTTTTAACAACACAGCACGAGATGAACACTGATTTTAGCGTGATTAAGAATATTCCTAATTCAACACCTCAAATTAACTTGGATATTAAACTGCAGGGAGGCTTACAGATGGGAGACGGTTGGCTTAATGGTCACTTTCTTTCTTCCTCTGAATTTGATCTTTCTGCTACCGACTTCCAGAAACAACATAAATCAGCAGCAGCGTCTAACTTTCCAACACGATTGATGATTTACGTTAGAAAACTTATCTCACACCAAGATATTCTTGTACAAAGCTTTTTCTTTTTTTACTACAAAAAGTAGTTTGTGTAATTTCTTGCAGTCAAAGCCAAGCCACTGATCCTTCACTGTTTTGCTCACTACGTTTACCTCGATCATCTGACATTACTTTCACAAGGCTGTAAGTGTAATTAAGGGGGTTTAAAAGATGTTTGTGTCAGTAGCGGTAAAAATACAAACAGGAAAGTCTAGCGAGCTGAAAACAATAAATATCTGGTATCAGCTTTCCTACAGAGATGATGTTACAAAGGCTCTTGTGCAGAAAAATCTTCGTTAGGGAATTTAATGGTAATTTGTAGTGCCCTGTCAGGAGATAAATCCCACATGAGATTCAAGACATCCACACAGCTAATCTGTCAAGTTCTGTGATTAGATAGCGGCTTTTTAAAAGTTCAGATCCTGATGGGTTATGGAGATACAGGGATGACCCGACTCCCATTAAAGTTACTGGAAGGGGAGATGAATAAATTTAGATGTTTTAGGCACAAAAAATGGCAGTTGATAGGTCTGTGAGTTTTGGCTTCAAGCTGAAATGCATCATCTTTCTGCTGATATACTGAGTAAAATAAAACTGCAAAGAAGTTTTGGAGGATTCACAAGGCTTGCTAAGTTTGAAAAATCACTTCGAAAATGAGGACTTCTTTTCTTTTCCTCCTCCTTTCCTGGTGCAGGGGGACCAAAGCCGACATCGCTACACGATTTTTGGTTAAAACCACCTGAATTAAAAGTTCCTCCAGGCTTAACTAACTTTATCTGGGTAAGTAATGGGAAGGTTTTCCCTGGTTACAAGCTGGGGCTGGCTTTATGTGTAAAAGCTTACAAATACTCATTACAGCTCGTTTTTCTCACTGGTTATAATGTGCTCCTTTTCTCCCTATCACTTTGGCTATAATCGTTTGGTTTAATACACAGAGCACACGTCCTCTATGCTGCCTGCTTAAATATTTGAATCTCTTTTTATGTCACATCTCTCAGCATAATAATTGTGTCCGATCATAAATCCTGTCCTATAGCGACAATAACAAAAACCTGACAGACAGTAATACTTGCTTTATAACGTGGAACGAGGTGATTCACTTTAACACTTAATTTCTTTCTACTTAGTTTAATTAATTCAGCTTAATTATTTAACCTATTAACCAAAGGTTAATTAAATTGAATATGAAGCACTCTATTATTAGATTTATATTGTGGTGGGTTGGTTTTTTTTTTTGAACGGGACTAATGTTTCATTACTTCTTTTGCTCATTAATTCTAGTGCTGCTGTTGCTCGCTCTTGAAACATTTGTTTTCTCCAGGGCCAAGTTAATCCATAATTCAGCGCTAATGGTAAATCACTTGTGCATTACTCACTGCGCACGGCCCAAAAGGCGACGCCAGGGTTTGCGTGCAGGGGCTGGACTGCATCGTCTCGCCATGGTTAGCATCGAGTAACAGGACCTGCTGCGGGAACGCACCCTCAATAGCCACAAGCATCCTGCCTTGGCTTTAAAGGACACCTCCTTCCGCCTGCTTTGGATTTTTTGGTGCCATCTTCCAAAAGTATCTCCCTGCTCTTCTTCAGCGCTGCAAGGGAGCAGGGTGGGATAGAGGTGGCAGCCCCGTTTCTAAAGGCTTCTTAAGGCTTTTTTGAAGAGCACCTTGAAAAATGAAAGTCAGAAGCAAATACCACAGTGCAAAACGGCCAAGGTGTTAAAATCAAATTCAACGAACACAAACTCAAGCCCAAGGGCTGTTTGGATCAGCCCACCAGTATGGCCACAGCTGAACTGCCCCTACCCAGAGAAGCCGTGGGTACCTGCAGTGCCTGCCCTTATGTGAAGGTCTACCATAGCATCCTCACCTATAAACCGTTCTCTCTCCCAAAAAAAAGCCCACAGTGGTAATGGTGATAGTCTAGAAAAGCAAGGACTGGGGACTAGAAATACTTCTGCTGCTTGTACACTTGATTTTCATCAAACTTGCTTGTGGCTAGGCAGCTAAGCATCAGCGTTAAGTGGGCTGTGTCGGTGACAGGGCAGAGCCACAGCATGCCAAGGCCACCCCGGGAGCGGACGGACTGCACACCCTGCACTACATCTAAATGTGCCCCACACACACTGCCAGACGACGGTGTGGATGGTCATGACAGGTCAGGGAACCTGGCAGCCTCTGAGGGAAAGGACCAGACCTTTCTTAAGAGATCCATCTACTGACTCTGCAAACCTGAGCTGGGGGAAGTTTGCAGGAAGGAAATCTGCCCAAAGCCACCAGGACCGGTTCGGACACCAAGATTTCTGCAGCACTTCAGAGATTTTAATTCCATCTCTTCCAACTCTGCACCCGTAACCCATGGCCCAAGACCCAAAGGCCCAGCCCAGCAGGGGCATCCGTTGCAAAAGCACCCACCAGCGCTACCTCCGTCCCAAGCACCCGGAGGAGCTCGAGAATCAGACCTGCCACCTTCAGGCTTAGATTTAAGAAGCCCCTGCTAAGCACAAAGCTGAATGAGATCACATCTGGTCCAGGGCCAGAAAGTAATGGTGCAGTAATGGCTTTATTGGCTTTTTGAGAAGGAGCTGTTTGATTTCAGAGAGAGAGGAGAATCAACAGCAACATTCGCCCCAGCTAATCTCATTTCCCGAAGCATGCCGAGTGAGAGGGCGCTTGGGCACAAAGCTTTGCTCAATTGCTCTCTGTTTATCTACGATTACATTAGGAGCCCAAGACGCATGGGAACACAGCCCGTGGCAAGAACTAGGGTTTTGAGAGCGGTTTCTGCAGCGTCAGGTTTGCGGGAAGAGATATTCCAGTGTTTTCAGCAAGTTGTTGGCTGGATGGCAGCCAGTCTGCTCAGTACAAGGGCTTCAGAATTAACAGAATAGATGTGCAGGAAGGGGAAGATTAAAGATGTAAAAATAGCTCCTTTTTGTACAGGAAGGAGCTGTATTTAGATGTGCGGGTTTTAGCCATGCAAATTTAAGACAGTCTCAAGGCCAGCGCTGCAGCTAACACGTGTTAATTAGATAATCTGGTTAGTTTAAAAACAATGTATTTACCTTAAGCAAAAAGAAATCAAATGCAGAAGGGTGAATTTGGCCAGGGCAAAGAGCCCGTGTAAGGGGGAAACAACAGCAGAAGTTAGTGTCACGAGGATCTGCCCCACTGTACACGAAATAGTTACCTTAAGAACCAAATTACCACCAAGTCTGGTATAACAGCTCTTTATTTCAGTGTCTACAACACAAAGAGAGGGCTTGCATTTTGACATTAGAACCACACCAAGCACCCGCACACTGAGAACAAGACATTGAATGAGTGTCTCTCTCCTGCTACATGTGGAAAATTTAGGCAGGAAGACTCAGTTTTCCTGTAGGTTCTGCTCTCTCCTTCCACAAATCAACCAGCTGCCAGAGATTATAATTAACCTTCATTACAAATCAAATAAGTTGCCACTGAACAGTATTCCACGCTGCCCTAAGCTGCTCAAATATGCTTCTGTAAACTTCATCAAGGACCCAGTTCCACTCTTGGTTTACAAGGACGAAGTTCCAAACATCTCCAACTACAGAAACAGACTTTAATCAGAGGTACTGAATCAAAGGAGAGCAGAATTTGGCTCAAAGGATGAACGTCTCCTCCATACAGAGGCCCAGAAAAGGCCCTTATTAGTGTCCCAGACAGAGGGATGTAGAGACCACCCTAGGCTCAGAGAATTGTCACGTGCACAGAGGACAACTAGACATCCCAAACTATTAAAAAACAGTGGTATAGAAAAATAAAAGGCATAAAATACCGAACCAAAAAGGTTCCAAATAAGGCATCAGCAGGTCCCGTCTGGATGAGCTCCCGTTACGTACATCACCCTCCCAGCCAGGGTGGTTAGGAACGATGCATTAGGATTGTATTCCTGACCTCAATCACTAAGCACTACGAGCAACCAGAAGGGTTCAAGTTGTGTTCAAGAAAAGAAAAAGAAAAAAAACCCAAAACAAAACAAGGAGTATTCTTTTTGGTAAGTATTTCTTAGAAAATAAAATAAAAACATTAAAACAATTTGTTTAAATGATTCTTTAAAAAAAGGCAACATTCTGTAAAGTAAAAATATATATATATATATAAATAGAATAGAATTTTGTTGTGTTTAAAAAAAGACATTCGGTATCACGTCAGCGGATCCTGATCAGCTTCCCATCCATCTTCTGCGATAACCGCTGCTCATTAAGGCAAAATGTCAGGTTGGCACCGTTACAACAGCTGAATCAAACTGGCCGAAGGCGAAGCAGAGCAGGCAGCGTGCCGGCATCAGCGAGGTTGCTTCTCCCTCACGCTGACCGAGCCGTCCTCCATGCCGAAGTACACCACCTCTGCCATGTCGATGAAGAGCCCTGTCTCCACCACACCTAGGGAACAAGAGTTCATGTGCCAGTTAATACCAGAGCCACCCCACTGCTTCAATCCTCTGCTCTGACCGTGCTTTTGTTCATTAAAAGGCACTAATGTCTGCACCAGAGGCTTGGAGAGCGGTGTCCAACCTGGGTGGCGTTGCACCAGCTGCACAGAGAGCCTCCGGCAAGTCTTCTCCATGCGGCCACCCCCAGAGGAAATGCTCTCCACAGAGTGAGAAACAACTCCCAAAGCTTCCCCCGATGTTCGCACCACCCCAGCCATCACCGTTACACTAACGCAGTCACAAGCGTGGCATTTTCTTTCATCCATCTGAAGAGCCACAGGAGCAAGAGGAAGGTACACACAGCCACGGGCTTACTCGGTTTGCCTTTAAACACATCTAAAAACCGATCCTGTTAAAGAACACTGGATAACACTCATTCAAGTGTTAAGACTCAGCAGATATGACACCACCTTTGCAATTTGTGGCTTGTTTGCAAACGTACTGCTGGTTGCATTTAATTATGGGGTGCTCCTTGCTTCACAGTGATCACTGAGCCACAGCCAGAGGCCAGAAAGGTGGAAAGAAATGGAGAACAAGGGCTACCACAAGCACAAGGTGGCCAGAGCCCTGCTGTCACCACTGTATTTAGGCTTTAACAGGTCTGCTCATCCACTTCTGGGTACAGAAGATGCTCTTCTCCTCTTAGCAGGTCCATTTCTGAGCAGCAAGTGGTGCCGAGACCATTTCCACACCAACACAACGGAATGGGTCCCATCATTTACCTTTCACCTCTGAACCAAAACAGACTCAAGGAAGAAGTCCATGCAGTGAGGCTGGTTTGTTTGCAAACAGCATGACCAGCCGCTGTTTCTCTCTTGCACAGAAACAGCTCTAATGATACGGACATTTGTACAGCCACGGGCAGCAACCGCATTGGGACACGGAGCGCTGCACCAGGGACAGCCCAGACCAGCAGCACTCACCTGTTCATTTAGATTGGTCACCGGTTCATTTAGATCTGCTCCTGCCATAGGTCTGAACCTGCCATCTACTGCTGGCTGCCAGCAAGTGCCAGGTAACTATTCAGAGAGCAAAGACACCAGGACAAGCCAAGGCAGAGGTAGCATCCTAGCAGTTTGCTCTTCGAGCGCAGAAAAGAGAAAATGGGTATATTTTCAGTAAATCGCCTCACAAGCAGCACTGAGGGAAGGAAAGCCACCGAACAGAAGCAACCAGAAGTTACTGGCGACTCTTCACTCAGCCTACATCCACGGCCTCTGCCTGTTCTCGGGTTTTAATCGTGGCGCCAGGACAATATGTTGCTGCTTTGTGCAAACATCGAGGTTTGTGCAACAGGATCCCAACCTGTTCCTATGCACGTTGACAACGCACGAACAGTCAGTGAAGGCAGTGCTGTTACAGACTTCAGGAGCAGGCAGGTCCCCAGGATAAACTCCAAGTTAAAAGTCACAACAAGTATGTATTCAAAGCCGACCAGAGTCAAGAGCAGACTTTGCCAAGATAACCACACGAGATATCCAGATGCGGCTGAGCCAGTCTATCACCTGCTTCACCGAAGTCCAGAGAGTACCACTGCCCCTGGGCCGGTGTGGATCATCCAGAAGCAGCTCCGGCCTGGGCAGCAGGCCTCACGCAAGGCAGGAGTCCTTGCAGAGAGACTGTTTTGTTTGCAGTGCAATCGGCCTCTGCTTCTCTCTTGCACAGCAATAGTTACAGCAACAGCTAGGATATGCTGTGCCCTCACAGCAAGGTGAGCCCATGGGACTACACAATGGTAATGGGATGCAGAGACATAAGCAGCTTCTGGAAAATACCGTAACCCAGTGCAAACTGTCGCTCCAGAGTCCACCAGTGTTTCCATTAAAAGCCTCTCTCTAAATAGGCACAAGGAGAGTAAGGAAGAGCACAGGACTGGCACATCGAATGGAAAACAGTGTCACAAGTCACGCAGCATCGCCCCGGGTTTTCACCATCGTATGGGAATGCCACTTGGGCACAGTTGTACTAATTCAGCTGATTGATCTCTCAAGTAGAAACAAATGTATGGACCCATAAGAGGGCAGTACCCACACACGCATTTCCTCATATCCCAGGGAGAGCTCCCACGGTCAGGGTTACCTCACACAGACCAAGCCTTAGCTAGCTTTTGCTTTTTTAAAAAGTCACAGGCATTACCTGGTATCATTTTTATAGCAGTGTTCACTTCACTCCATTCGTGAACCTTGTCGAACTTCCAGTCCAGGATGAAGTTCCCGTTGTCCGTCACCACGGGGCCCTGGGAATCAAACCCATTTGTCAGCACTGTGAGCTCCTCGTCTGCCGAGCACAGCCAGGGACTGTCACAGCCACTCACCGGGAGCAGCCGTCCCTGCCACAACAGTTTAGAGGGAGCCATCAGTCAAGTAAATCAGGGCAGGCCACAATAAGCCTGTAAGTAAAACCATCGCCCAAAGCAACGGCTCATTTCTCATTCTCCTGCGTACAGATAATCACACAGAAGCTGGAAACAACGATTCAATTTCATCACCGCATCAGGGGATCGTTTTCACAAGAGTAAAGCGACATTAATGTCCTAAAAAGGCTACTACAGGCAACTGAAGCCAAAGACAGATCCCTCCGTGGTAAGAGCGTGCTGCCGGATGCCATGGGGAGGTTTGGGAGCTGAAGAACGGCTGGATTTCAGCACCCCAGACGTGCCCAGCACTCTCTCAAGCTCAAAAGAAGGAGCAACTGGGTCGTTTCAACAGAGCAGAGGCAGCTGGGGCTGCAGACGAGGCGTTTCAGCAGCACTGAGCAGGGTGTGTGTAACCACACGCGCCAGGAGGGACCAGCACCCTCCAAAGACACAGCTCGTGCTGGAGCAGCACTGATGTGCATTCTCCGAGAGGGGCTGGTCTCAAGTTCACAGCACACGACCGGTTTGCTCTTCTCAGGCACCCAAAAGCAGTCCCTTGGGATTACACACATTAAAACCGAGTATTCAGCGTTTGGGCATTAAGTCCAGCAGTTAGCACAGAGCCCTCCTTTTCCCTTGCCATGCAACGTGGGTTGGCAAAGCCCCACTGCCCAAGTCAGGATAGGACAGCGGCCACGGAGGCAAAGCAGCTTCAGTTTTAATTTAGTCTGGCTCTGTGTGATACAGAGGAGCCTGGGATGGAGCGTGAGCTGCCCACCCAACTCGAGACCCTCTTTGGCAGCACAGACTGCCCTCCAGCTCCCAAACATCCCTGCAGAGCAGCAGGTCAGACCCAGACTAGCAATCCCTCCTCTCCCTGCTTTAGGAGACATAAGCCAGAGAGACTTTCCGTGAAGAGCCTGAACACCTAAACACACAGTTCATTAACCAAAGTATAATTAGGAGGAATTACACAAGATGCCACTCGCGGGATTGAGAGCCCAGATTTAATTAGATGAAAGGCCAGACCTCTGGTCCTCCATTCGCCCACGTTCAGGTGGCTCCTCCGGGGAAGCGGGGCTGATCAGGGACACATACCGCTTTGCTAACAGCCATCCGCAGCTCCACAGCACCTCCGAAGTTTTTGGTCAGGGCTCTGGTGACTGGGACATAAGCCATGGGGATGACTTCGATAGGAATTCCCTTCTTCCATTGCTCCCCGAGGCTCTCTGATTTTTTCCTGAAGACACAGTTTGAGGTGGGATTAGGGTCAGACGTTGCCAACACCGTTACCCTAACACACTTAGCACATTACCTCCTACAAACCCCTCGGGCGTAAGGCCCTGGAAGGCACAGCAGTTGTGCACATGTGTAGGAAGAACCCGTTTAATGCATGATGCTTTATTTACTCAGAAGCCCTGTTCTGACATGTTTTGCACAAGCAGGACACAAGTTGTTTTTTCTACAGCACCATGGCTGTATGTACAGAAGGGGAAATTTTATTCCATGCTGACAATCACTGAGCTCAAAGAGCAGAGCAGTCATTTCCCCACAAGCTCTGCTGACTCCTGAGCAGGCTTGCTGAGTTGAAAATTAAGAAAAAAAGCTAAATCGAATTGCTGAAGCACTGGGAGTCAGGCTCATTTCCACCTGTTCCTAGCCCCCTGACCCACCAGAAGGACAACAACGGACTCACACAGGACCACCTGAATCCTCCCATGGGACAGAGACGTATAATGAATAGTAATATTTTCACCTGTAATCAGCAATGACGATGAAGCATTTTGCATATCCTGCAACTATCTTCTCCTGTGTCAAGCAACCACTGCAAGGGGGGGGAAATAATATAAAAATCAGAAAACAGACTGCTCCTCAGCGTGCCTGATGGTCCCAATGTCCAGTTCCCTCCACTATGTTCTTGCTGGTTTTATTGCTGCCATTCTCCCACATCAGGGCTCTTTCCCCTGCTCCATCAGTTTATTCTCCTTGTCCCTTGCACGCACTCTCAGTCAGGAGCCATCTCCCACCGCAGGTGCACGCACGGCCCTGCACAGGATCCCATCAGCTGCTCCAGCCCACCCCAGAGATGTCTGCAGCCAGAAAAGGATGCTCAGAGGCCACCCACACCACCCACAGACAGACGGAGAGCAAGGCTCACCCGCCACCTTTGATAAGGTTGAGGTCAGAGTCCACTTCATCAGCTCCATCGATGGCGACGTCGAGCTGTAGGAAGAGGAGAAACTTGGTGTGGAAACCCCTCCCGTGCAGCGTCGAGGCACCGCTCTCGGTGCAGCTTGGGAGGGCGTCGGGTCCCAAGCAGCAGCCAGAAATGTCACAGAGCTGGGACCACTTTAATGCCAGCCTGGCCAGAGACGAGAGTCTCATCAGCCACCCAAGAATACCAGCCCCAGCACCACAGGCATGTGAGAAAAAAACCCTAAAACAACCACTGGCCTGCAAGGCACATCATTTCAGCCTCTAGTGTTGTCAGCTAAGGGGTGGAGGGCTCCTGGGGAAAATCTTGGTCACAACACTTCAGCAATGCCATATCCTCATCTCAGGCCAGCAAGGCTCAGCCTGGAAGAGGTGCCAGACACAACTCGGAAGCCTACCAGCCATCTAAAGGGACAAGCACTAGGACAAGACTAAAGCTTAAAAAACGAAGCTAGCTCTTGTTCATGTTCTACAGTGTGACTGCCTGAATGCTCATCCTCAGGGGAAGACAAAGGAGCCTGATGCTTTACGAAGGAGCAGGTTAGAGGAAGGTCGTGTGAGGTCTCACCTCCACAGTCCCACTTACCTCTGGATGCCGGTCCAAGTCACTCAGCATTAAGCCATTCTGCAGGATCAGCTGACGGGCCTGTGCACCAAGAAGACAACAAACACCATTCACTGGCAGTGGGAAAGGAAAACAGACTCGTGGTATCATTCCCCCGGCTGTAGGAGGGATGGAGCCTCCCTGGGAGAGCTCCACTGCTCCACCCTGAGCCAGTGGAGAGGCTGCAGCAGCCACAGAAACAAAGGGCAAGGAGAGAATGCTGCTTCCACACCACATTAATTTATCAAAAGAAAACCCTGCTGCTGATTTCAACTAAAACGCTCGGATGGTACAACACGACTCCTGGGTCCAGGTGTCTCTGTCCTAAACCGCAGGAGGCCCCATCAGCTTGGTGGGAATCGTTTGTATCTAACTAAGCATTAGAGCAGATATGGGATTTTTGAGTCCCATGTTGTTTCAGCTTGGGTATCATTCTCCCTCGCACCCATTCAGCCCCTCTGATTTCCTTCAGCTGACAAATGGGAGCAAGAAAATGAAATATTTACACCAGAGTAATACACGGCTAACGATGAAAATATTTTTCATATTGGAAAGGAAAAAAAAAAAGGCAAAAAAGACAAGCACAACTCATGGAAAAAGTGCGGAAGCCTCCTGAAACAGCTGTTTGGTGGCTCCGACTTTTACTGAAGTGGCTGTGTATTTCCCTCTAGTGGCAACACAACACAGAGCACCCGGAGTTACCCTCCCCTTGGTCTCTCAGTTTAAACGGAAATTCAAGCTTGAAGAACCGTGAAATGGTTGAATTTTCTGTTACAAATCATCACCCGCATGAGACTCCCTCCTCACATGGACTCTGCTCGAGCGCGAACTTCCTACCACACTGTGGCTAGTCCACGACACCCCAGTGCGATAGCCTGGATCAATTGATTCCCCTGAATTTTACCCATTAACTCTAACAGAGAGCATCAGTCACATGTATTGGCATCCCAGAAACATTAAGAAGAGCTAGCACGCGGTACTCCTGGCAATGAGGTATGATTTGAGTCGTTTATTGTGGCATTTCATAGCATGCAGTTTTAACACCCACGGGCTGTGGGCTCTTGATCTGTGCGCTAGGATTGCCCTAAGGACTCACAAAATAAAAAGAATAAAAATCAGTGGGTTTACATTCATTACACGGTGTCCATGTAAAAAGACTTCAGGGATCTGGGAACTGAAAGCATTGAAAAACACTGTGCTGCACATGCAAGCCAGATCCTGAACAGGCTTAGAATCAGCAGTGTGGCAACGAGGTGGCTCTCTCCAGGCTCTGTGCTTGCAAGGCAATGGGAACAGACCGGCAGGAATCAAAAGCGGAGCTCCCACAACTGGGGGAAAAGCGTTGGTAACTGCGCAGCACCTGCCAAGAACGGTCTCNTTCAGGGATCTGGGAACTGAAAGCATTGAAAAACACTGTGCTGCACATGCAAGCCAGATCCTGAACAGGCTTAGAATCAGCAGTGTGGCAACGAGGTGGCTCTCTCCAGGCTCTGTGCTTGCAAGGCAATGGGAACAGACCGGCAGGAATCCAAAGCGGAGCTCCCACAACTGGGGGAAAAGCGTTGGTAACTGCGCAGCACCTGCCAAGAACGGTCTCACTCCGTGCTCTCCGCACACAGCCGGGTGGAAAGAAGAAACAACGCAAAAGCCAAGGGATGGGTACTTACCCCGGCTCTAGCTTTACTGATGGTGATGGAATAACCCAACCTGACAACAAGGAGGGAGGAGAATAAAAGCCCACTGAAACCAATTCTTCCTTGCCAGTGACCTCAGGCAGCCATTTACACCTGTACGTAGCGAAAATAAGATGCTGTTTTGCTGACCTGGGAGCGCTTCACTCTGAATTGGCTGAGGTCTAAGCGACCACGAAAGACACGAGGCAGCCCCACGTCTGGGGGATCTGGTGTGTGATCTATCTCATCCCTTTAACAGCAACCTTTCTGTTTTCCTGGTAAGAAACTCTGTAGTGTTACAAGAACCACCCTAACATTTCAAGGCAGGGCAGGCTCCGGTCGATGTCCACCATGAGAGCTTTATCACTATTTTCTGTAAGTCCTCGTGACCGGACTCAGTTTTCCTAGGTTCAAGTGGGACGTGGTACCTCAGGATGGGGATCATTTTAGACAGATCAAAGACAGACTCTCACCACAGTCTATATACACAACAGAAGGACTGATA
>VZSC01010768.1:0-116184 GCA_013398225.1 Steatornis caripensis
TTGTGTTTTGTGATGTATATTTTTTATGAATGCCATTTTAATGCAGAAAACACTGGCACCCATTAGCCTGATGCAATTTCTTTAGTCTCTTATAGCGTTCCAGGTTTTTTTAATAGGTGGTGGTGGTGTGTGGACTCTGGTTACTTGTCAGTGGTGTAGAGCGGGCTTTGCTCCTCTCTGGAGGGTGACATGCCATACTATATCTTTCCTTTCCAAACTGGAGGTGATGTTCTGCAAAGAAGTCAACAGGAACTTGGAGGTGCTCCCTCATGGAGGTGGTATGTTGTTTTATTACCATGTGAAGCAGCAGCGCTGAGTCTCACAGTCTTTATGGTATGTTGGCCTGGTGCAAGGGTGCTGCAGCTCCTGTTGAGTCTGGAAGTAGCCTGAGGCCAGAGCTGGCGGTGGGTGTTCTTCCTGTGATGTTACAGCTGTCAGCGCTCCTTGCCTACGTTAAAATGGGTCCCTGAGCCACCATGCCTCTTGAGTTTGCTGCTTCCAGGTTTGGAGAGCATACATTTATGTGTTGCTTTAGAGAAGTTTCTACTTCATTACAGTGACATGCAGTATACAGCCAGCTTTGAAATTGCTTCAGGGTCAAATTAAGCTTATTTTCCTGCAGGAAATATGAGCTGAATCACTTGGCGGACGAGGGGAGGGCGGAATAGTATTGCTGAGTACAAGCAGGCCAGTTTAATGTATGCATCAATCAGGTCACTTCATAGTATTTTGAGAAATTTCTAATTCTATTTGCTGATGGCAGGGAATGCTAATGAGGGCATAAAGTGGTTTCAAGGCTTCATTTTCTATAAACTCATGCATCCATTAAAATATGTTGCAATCTCCTTTCTCTGGAGAGCGTACTGTTCATCAAGCTGTGCCTTTTCCTGCAGGATTGCATCTTGGTCATGCTTTTACTCTTGTATGAGTTTCATAACAAACTGGTGGGGAAAAATTGCTTAGAGATTAAATCACATATTATCTGGTATTTTTATCACGTAGTGCTGCAATGCTGTGGGTTTTGGGAAGTAGGGAGAGGAAGGGAGAAGGAATGGGTATGTATCTCTGTCCAAGGTTTTAGCAAAGTACATCAATTTTTTTGCTTTCCTCCCAGCTCTGGTAGCATTGTGGTTACACTGCCTGCCATCTAAGTAGTCCTCTCCCCTTTGCTTCTCCATCCCCACCAAAAGTTCTCTTGACTGTTTTGTAGCCTAGATGAAGTTTCAATTGCTCGCTCTTCATCAAACCTCCCCATATCTATAATACCATCTCCTTCTGCTGCCAAGTTTCCCACTAAATTAATTTTCAGTTTCACCCTTTGGTTTTGTATTCAGTGTTTCTTCAGTGCTTCTTCTCTGTTTATGAAATTCTTTGTTTACTGAAATCACAAACAAGTATCTTCATATCTGTAATCCTAATCAAGAGCAACTTCTTTGATTAGACCCTTTGGCAGTAGTCCACCTCCAGCAGGATGTGTGTTAAAGCGCTCGCCATTTTGAGATTGAATCATCATTACATGACTGGAATATGTATAAAACTGAGTTTGTAATTCAAGGCTGGAATATAATTCTAAGTAAATCTGTTTGAACAGTAACTGCCACTGTTTAAATAACTTGAGGGTACTTCCTGTTTTACACAGAGTAAACATAGTCTGAGATTATAAATGGAGGCAATTTATTCAAGCATAAATCCTTTTGATAAATGATTTTTAACTTCTAAATGTGCTCGAAGTCCCAGTGTTAGGGTGGTTTGGTGGCATTAGAGAGCATTCCTGTAGTAGCCATAAGAGGTGCATGGAGTTCGAGAACTGTGAATTGTTAACACCTTGAATATGGTGGAAGTACCTCAAATGTCTGCAGTTTTTACTTCACTGATCACCTGTAATGGTGATCAGCTGGAGCAGTTCAATTACGTTTGAGGTAGGGCACTAGGAAAAATGAGTTAGCTGTCTTGCAACATGACCTGTATCAAAAGGCTCTTTGAAGTACATGGTATTTCGCATAAATCAAAAGTAAATTTGTATGCTGTTTCATTCTAAATGACTGTTGGAATTCCTGCAGCTTCTGTGGCGGCACCATCCCAAACCAATGCTGGTGAAGCATTGGAGCAATGTGATGGAACGCAACTTACAAATTGTCCTTTTCTCTGCAAGTTTTTTATCTGTTGCTCCAAGGGCAACGCTTGCCAAGGTGATATTTAGGCAGCAGAACAGGGAGCTGGGGACATCAAGGTATGATAGGAATAGGGGAAGCTGGAGGCTAAAGGGGAAGTTGCAGGGCCCCAGGTGTTGAAGTTGGGTTTTTTTGCAAGTGTAAGGAGAGTGAAGACATGGTACACAATGCATAGGAAACACCCTTCGTTAACTCTATTGTTCACAGAACTACCTGTTGAGCGGAGGTTAGTGCAAGAAGTCTGACACTGTATGTTGCAATAATGAGAAGGTGTCTCTCATACTCTGTCCATATCAGCTAGAAATCATGTTCCTGTTTCTGGGTACGTTATTGTTACTGGGAGCGCAACTGGTTATTCTATGACCAAGTCCTTTCCAGAGTCTGCAGTGCTAAAGTCACCAGGTGTCTACTGTAGTCTTTGGTGTAAACCTTTGACTTGGATGCCGTTTTCTGGCGTTTTCAGTAAGAGTTGATTGTGAAATATTTCATCTGTGTTGCTAATTTTCTATTTGTAACATAGAAAGCACTTGCGAGTGGGAAAGATTAAAAGTCTTTTAGTATGCATTTTTAATTTAATAGCACCTTGAGATCAGTCATTTTCACTGTCTCACTCTTTTTCTTCCCAGTGTACAAGGTAGCTTGCTAGTTCCTCCTTCAATCATTTTGCTCTCTCAAATGCAAAGAGGAAAAGGGAAATATTTTGAAAGAAAATGCAAGATACCATTCTGACAAGCACAGAAATTGGCAAGGAGGCTGTGCTTTTGGAGGCAGTAATGTCTGCAATTAATTTTAACTCATTTTACAGTTGACTTGCTTCCAAGCTGATGGCTTTGTAATAATTTCATGCAGCTTCAAACAGAAGCAGGAATTCAGCTAGACTCTATACAGCTGCAGATGTACTGGCTGCACATGGTGTGTTACTGTTTTACTTGTTTGACAGCCACTGCCATTTTGTTCAGTGTGCTGCCCTGCTATCCTAAACATCGTGTTGAGTCAATGGCTGTAGAGAATTGCTGAACTGCCATGTACAGCCCTTTCCTCCCTGGGAGCATGCAGGGGTGCTGTCTTCTCTACACAGCCATTGGATTTAACAAAATTCGTAGAACTGGAGTATCTTTGGATATCTCCACCACTTTTTCAAATTTTGAGGAAATCACCAACTGATTCCAAAAAATCATGAGTGGGAGATTGATGGCCAAATGTAGACAGAAAGCATTTTCTCATAAGCCTGTATCTTTAGGAGACCAGGCTAAAAAAGGATGCTGTTAAACTCAGAAGGGTTCATAGAAGAGCTACAGCAAGAATTGAAGACCTGCTAAATGTGTCTCACAGTTAGCACACGTCTGATTCATGCAAGAAAAACTTCAAAGTGGTGAAACCACAGTATACATGATAGTCAGAGGATAGTGCTTCTGATTGTATGGTTACTTATTCTTACCACAGTGATACCCAATGGTTGGACGCTAAAGGCGCATCTAGTGCGAAACAAGTAGTAACACACTTTCTTTTTTTGAGGCGTAATCATGAATCAGTGAACAAGTGAGGATATTTTAATCATTGCGAGTCCTTTGAGTTAAGCCCTGATTTCTTTCAAGCAGCTGTTCTGGAGATGCAGTAGAAATCATGAACTTGTTGTACAACTTCACTAGGTGAGAGCTTTCATTACTGACTTGAAAGAGACCAGGCTACGTGATCCCAGCGATCCTTTTGGTCCCAAAATACAAGGAGAAACTTAATGCAAGTATGAACTGTTTGTGTAATAACTGGAATTATAAAGCTGATGTGGGCTACTAATTACAGCTGGTTTTACCAGAATGCTTACCTGACCATGCTCTAATTTGCATCTTGATTTTCCTTAAGATCTGAAGGGACAAGACACTAAAAACTTTTTTTTAAGAGAGCATGCTTTGCATTGCTTTTTGTCACCAAGTGTCCTAGTGCTACACAAACAACAGTATAACCACCACTTGGTGAAATAGAGCCTTCTTTGGGATGGGATATTACAGGTTTTAGCTGAACCCAGGACATGACTTTCAGGGTAGAAAGTAAAATGGGACAGTGTGCCAGTGGAAACTGTCCACAATATGTGTAATGCTTTGCTCCTGGTAATGTACCAGGTTTACCATTCTGATGTGCTGTCATTGTGCAGGAAATCTCACCTGGTGCTTTATCCCATCCAGCTGGTTGAGGTATTTTGTTTTCCACTAAAATTCTGTGCCTTCCTCTCCAGGTGCCTTCTGGGTATTGCCTTGTGATGACTCAGTAGTAGGCCATCACTCAGAAAATTCTAAATCGTGTAATGTTTGTTTTCTGAAACACTATCTATAAGACAATATATCTATGCATTTTTAGAGGAGAAGGCATCAGGCAGGATCATTCCAGGTCGGTGTTCTCCTAATGTCTTAAAAATTGTGGAGAGCCTTAGGAGAGTCCAGTGCTTTACGGTGTGGTGTTGCACAAGGTGATTCTTTACTAAGAAGGTTTTGCTGCTAATGGAAGGTTTTGTCTGCAGGACCCACTTTCTTGGTATTTTCACAGAATGGCACTGAAACATCCTTCTTGCAATTTTTTAATTATATTCACAGTGTGATCCTGTAGGCACAGAACACTATAGCACATGTCCAGGAGAGATGATCCCCTGAAACTTGCAGGGGAGAGGCTATAGCAGCTGCTAAGGGCACCAATAGTCCTAACAGTATACCTGTTACTGATAAGAAGAAAGCACAGCAATTGATCAATGAGAGTGTTACACTGGCTCTAAAAAGCTGCACGTGTATTGCCTTACATGTGAGATGTTTCAGTACCCACTTCAGTGATTTTAGCATCATCAGGTGTCACAATGAAGTAAGCGGCCTTGTAGGACCAGAGGAAGATTCAAAGTAGGCAAGTCGCCATCCTGTGACAGCTGTTTTTTAAATGAATGGTTTATGAATCCTGTTTGATCTCTTCTCTTGCCAAGTCAGCGACATTGAGGAGGATTTTTCAGTTAATTTCATGGGAAAGTCTATTACAAAATGTGCTTTTTGATGCCTGTGATATTTGTGCTTCTTGGAATGATTGGCTCTTAGTGTAAAAAAATCAGGTAAATGAAACTTAAGAAGCCTGATCTGTGTGTTGCTGTTTGGATAACTAAAGGAGACTCCATAGTTCTGCTTTCTGCCATTCACAAACTGAATGTGTCTGAATGCTGATTTGTATTCAACATTTCTGTAGTTTGTTTTTTAATAAAGCATAGTTTTTGAGGATAAAATGTCTTGATTTTACAGTTAAATACCTGATACTGTGTGTTGGGTTTTTACCTCCCTTGCTTGATTACAGCATTGTCTGTAATCACAATGAGATATGTTAACATCTTTCTAGTTATGTAAATCTAGACAGCATCAAGTTATTAATATTATTTCTTGAATTCTAGTTGGAGAGCATTTTCATGTTAACTGTGACACAATTTGTATAACCTTAGCCTAGTTCTCTTATCAAAATGAATTCAATGCCTCAGCATTACTTTGGGACTCAGCTGGCAACCATCAGGTTTCAGTAGTGGTGATGAATCAGCTTAATTTGAATTCCTTAAAGTATTGCATGTGTAGGAAAGATCACTGTCCTTTAATAATACATATTGTTAATGAAGATCCCAGATCATCTGATTATTCCCATAAAGGTAATCAAAAGTTGTTCTGAGTTGTTTTCAAGTTGTGTTTTTAAAGCATTAAAAGTTCCACCTACCTTAGGTGTGCCAAGGCATGCCCAATACAGAAGGTTGTAGCCTCCATGTAGCATTTGAAGGCACCTTTGATTGTTTTCTAGGTCTGCAAATAATTACTTCCTTTTTTTTTAAACTGTGAGTTTTTGTTTGGTTGTTGGTTGGGTTTTTTCCTTTAGAAAGGTGTGTTCGCTACTATAACACATCTAATTAAATATATGAGGTGAGAATCTATGTGAAAGAGTCTTCAAGGATTTATTTAGTACAGAAATAATTGTACTTGGACTGCATAGGTATGAGAAGCTNAGATCATCTGATTATTCACATAAAGGTAATCAAAAGTTGTTCTGAGTTGTTTTCAAGTTGTGTTTTTAAAGCATTAAAAGTTCCACCTACCTTAGGTGTGCCAAGGCATGCCCAATACAGAAGGTTGTAGCCTCCATGTAGCATTTGAAGGCACCTTTGATTGTTTTCTAGGTCTGCAAATAATTACTTCCTTTTTTTTTAAACTGTGAGTTTTTGTTTGGTTGTTGGTTGGGTTTTTTCCTTTAGAAAGGTGTGTTCGCTACTATAACACATCTAATTAAATATATGAGGTGAGAATCTATGTGAAAGAGTCTTCAAGGATTTATTTAGTACAGAAATAATTGTACTTGGACTGCATAGGTATGAGAAGCTGGCTGGGTTTTCATTCTGTTGATGCCATGGCTCTCGTTAAACCATCTCATTGCCTTGCCTTCCCTTCCTGTGCACAACCCCTGTCACCCAAAAGTTGTTGAGATTTGATCCAGACTCTCAGCTGATGCATATCGTTGACCCAAGAGTTCTGGGTTATTGTGCCCTGTGGTTCAAGTGTGTTGTGGCATGAGATTCAGATGCTTTCCTCCAGTCTGCTGTACTTCATGTTCTCATGGTTTTTACAGGTGTCTATCCAGGTCACTTACCACCGTGTCTGAATTTTTACGTAAAATATTACCATCTCTGACCAACCTGGGATAGTTGTTTGACTTGGGTGTGCTCAACACTTCAGAGTAAACCCTTACTCACCAGTTAGGTAGGAAACCTCTAGGTAAGTTAAGGACATGCTGCTTCTGTTTTGCTGGTTTGTTTCACATAGTTGAATATCCCCCCTGCCCCAAGGGTGCCTTATTTCTGTCTCTCTGTCATGAATTCTTTAAAGCTTCTGGTTTTAGTCTTATCCTCTCTTATCTTTTTACTTCCTTCATAATCAGATCCCTGCCAGTAGGCTCAAAAGCTTTTCCTTTGGGTGACTTCTTAGTAACTTTTGCCCTGCCAAGTATCACGCTCCTTTTTGGGGATGAATTTCAGTCGTTCCAAAACTAGCTTTTTCATTTGGTCTTCCTACTTTTCATGTGGTTATCAGTCCATCTAATAGTTGTAGATGCTTGTGGGCCCTGCTGCCTGCCAGAGGGGAAGAATCAGGATGTGCTCATGCAGCTTATTTTGTTTGATAATGTGCTGTATACAGTGATATGCAGGCATAGCCTAAAATTTTGGAGAGATTGTGCTGTGGGCAGGCAGCTCCTTCCTGGGAGCAGGTTAAACCTGAACAAGCCTCAGGTCTGAGATCATTACAGTTTGCTTTCCATAAACTGCATATATCCCATATAGCACATTGTGTGTCTTCTTGAGAATGACCTACGTTGCCAAGCAAAGAGAAAAACGACAGGAGGCCTTTGTGTAACTGTCTGGCTTCATTATGTAGGCGTAACAGCCTTTCTGTGTCTGACTTCCATGCTGGTCTTTGGTCTTCTTTCTTTCCTTATCTACCTGTACAGATACTATCTCATTTCTTCCATTTAATACTGCCTTAGGCCACAGCTGGCTGAGCTAAAGCTGTTGTCTAGGCTCCAGTAGTTTACTGCATCTTGCAATTGTCGTTTTGTGCTTTGCTCTTACGTTCTTCACCATGCTGCTTTAACACAAATGCTTCTGCAACTGCCTTGATAGGTTGACCTATCAAATTCAAATTTCTTCACTTTCCCCTTCTTTTGTGTTGCCATTCCCTTATAATTTTTACATCCTTTTTGCTTTGCTGCAACTTGTACTTGGGTCTTCTGTCTTCTCTGAAAAATCAACATGTGCTAGAAATAACTCCCCCTCCTTGCTTACCCTTTCTCTTTACGCTCCTGTCGTTCAGCTGTTGCTCCCTGTTAGTAACTGGGGTTGCAAGTCTGAGACCAAGGCAGGAGGAAATGATGATGTCAGTGCCGGTAATAGTCACTGAATCAGTGCAGTTCAAATTTTCAGCAAGCTTGTGTCTTTGTTCAAGCCCTTAGGGTACTATCACAGCAGATAATTTAACCATTTTTTGTATTAACCTAACTAAAAACTTTCCTGAAGTGGCTTTTAGGAAGCTTGTAACTCTTCTGTAATTGACTCATAAACAGGCTTAACTGCTAATGGATTAACTCCCTCTCCTGTGAGAACAGAATGGCTGACACCCATTTTTTTAGTCTGTTCTCTTTATTTAGTACAGAGTACAGATGGTGTTCTGTAAATATGTGGGTTTAAACGTCTTTCTAGAGCTGATATTGCGAAGTGAATTGGATGTTTTGAACTGTAGCATGGAGGACAGCTCCCACATTAATAGCAGGAAAAATTCCACGTGACTTTTAAACTATGAAGAAATGTTTAGATGTCTACTGACACAACAAAATGTTGTTTATTTGAAGTCATGATGATTTGGGGTATGCATGTGTGTTAACACTATTTCTTCTTTATATTTAATGAAACAGTTTTTTGTATTGTCTCTTTTACTGTAATACCTCTAATATTATTTGGTTTAGATTGGGGAAGCAGAGGTTATACTCATTAGCTTTTGTTTGCTTTCTATATGTTATTGGCTGGCTTTGTATGACTATTTGTTCCTGTTTTGCTATAAAATGTCTTCAGTAAATACCTGGGAAATAAATTGCTGCTTGAACCCAAACATTAACAGTGAATTCCTCTTCCTCTGCTCTGTCCGAAGGAAATCACCATTAACAGCCTTGTATTAACAAGAATTGTGCGTGCGTGACAGAAATGTTGCACGTACAGAGCTTTGCAGTTAAGACCAAAAGCTAATCTGGGTGTTGCATGAGGCTGCAAAAACTGTTGTTGGTCAGCTCAAGGAAGGAACCTATGTTCAGAATAATGTGAGTTTAAGAACACGTTTAAATATTTTGCAGAACTGCAGCTATTCTGAACTCAGCTGGGAATGGGGAAGAAAAGGCAGTACTTACATGAGGGTGCAGCTGTAATCTCAAGAGTTTCAAGGTTTCTGTTGTGCTTTTGGTGTGGAGGCTTTGGAGGATATTTTAAAGAGACAAATCAAAATAGTTGCCTGCACAGCTTGTTCCTCTGATTGCATAAGCTCTATCCACATTTCAGAAGCTGAAATGGAGGTGGTTTTTAGTGTATAATGTATCTTGTATATAAATGTTTCAGAGCCAATGGATCGAATTCTGTACAGCCTTTATTTTAAGGGAGTACACATTGAGTGAAATGCTGGTCGTAGGTAAAACTGTGCCATCTGTTTGAATGGGGCAGGATTTCATTTAGTGCTACAGATCTTTGTGGCAAAGCAAATTGTCACGTGAAGGGGGGAAAGGTAGTTCCAGTTAAGCATTAATCCTCTCAGAGGTTAAGGGGATGGCAAGGGTTTTCGTGTTTGTAAACCAGAACAAAAAAACCCACCAAAAACACAAAAGGAGGAGGATGTTATCCAAAGAGGATAGGGTACTGCTGGAGATACTAAAGGAGAGTGGTTTCTGTGTGAGAGGTAATAAAAGAGGTGGAAGGACAGACTGGAGATCAGCAGTGTGACGGAGGATTGGATAAAGACTCTGGTTTCAGGTTTCCTGGAGAGATTAAAAAATGTAGTGGGGAAATGGCTTGAAAAATCATGATGAAAAAGCAAGCATTGATGTATTTTGTTCAGTATGGCTATATCGACTTGGACATTGTTCCATCCTTTCCCTGGTTCATTCTACCAGGCATGGTCAGTGGTCACCAGACACTACATAGTGCTGTAACATTTTGTGTCGTGAGTGGGGCATGAGATGAAGGTGAACCAGGTCAGATCACTGTGGGCAATTCCCAATATGTTAGAACCACTTTCAGAGGAAATGGGTCTGTTCTGAGTACAAAAAGCATGCAGGTGATAAGAATAGTAGGAAATTTTGGTTTTGTACAAGTAGGTCACTTCCAAAAGTCAAGGAATAGGCACTTTTGTAATCTTCTTTTGCTACAGTTCACTTACTGGGAGTGGGCATGATACTTTGGCTTCAGATGTTCATCCAGGGGACAAAAGTTTAACTCAGTACATGGATGCAGTATTGCTAGCCTCCTTATTCCCTGGGGACAGGGGCAAGGCAGAGTCAGAGTATGGATTGGTAACGAAATTTTGAGGACGTTGGGACATAATTATCTTAGTATTTTTGATGGTGGAGGCAGAGTGTAATTTATAACCAGGATTGAGTAAATTTATAAATTTTTTGCCTTATTCCAGAAGGAACAGGCTACTTGGTCAGCCTCTTGGTGAAAAAGGGTTATGTGTTTATGTTAAGTGCTGAATGAAGATCCGGTAGATTACTTTGTGGAAGTGAAGAGGAAGTGCAAGGTTTGTCTGAAGGTGCACTAACAGCAGTTCAGAAGTAACATTTGGTCAGACCAAAACCCAGGATGCTATCTCTGAGTGTGTCCAGTAGGAGATGAAGAATTATGAGAGTAGTCATATGGTGATACACTCTCCTGGCCTCCAGAAACTTGTGATTCAGGGAATTTCTGAGCTAGATCTAGTGCCTTTGTGCGTAGTAGTGGTGGATGCAGATACACCCAGGCAAAGCCCCTCTAAAACACATGAATATGACTGGTTTAGCAAGGTCATGGTCACGCACAGATCAAGGGAATAAGGAGGACGCCTGGGAACAGTTCCTGGTTGCAGTGGAAGACAGAAGTCAGTTCACTTGTCTGAGGGCAGCTATCATGTGCCAGCACAGATGTGAGGTTGGCCAAGGTACGCATGGAAGTCTATCATGCAGCGTTGCCTCAAAGTTTGTCTTAAACCACAGGGAATGAGTAAGGGGCTCGGATCGTGATGCAGGGCTGCACTGAAAGAAAGGGACATTCAAGAATGGACTGAATGTGGCAAGGAAAGGAGAAGTGCTGCTTCTTCACTGTCAGACTAGACAAGAGGACTGGACTACTCTATTATGAAGTTAAAGATTAATAGCCTATTTTATGTACCCTGAGAAGTCTGTTCGCAAAGGGAGACTATTCAGATGTGCTCTGTTACTCCTGGAAGACAAGGTACTCAGGATAGTACATATGTTAGGAGAGTTACAAGATGATTCTATAGTGGGGGGTGGGAGTAGGGGTGGAGGAGAGAGATCCAGAGAAACTTAAGAGAAAGTAAGGCACGTACCCAGCTCTGGGGAATGTACCTTACCAAACAAGTACTTAGTATAAGCCAAAGATGCATTGTTTTGATGACAGTTCTGACAAATCTGCCACAAAGTTTGCTTTTAAGTTGCTCCTTCTCTGTCTGGTCAGGCTTACAGCACAAAGTACTGAGTGTTAAAGTAATAATTAGGTCACAAGGAGAAGGAAGTCTCTTGTCTTTGAAATGACGCAGACAAGAACCTGAATATGGCCAAAAAATACGTATATGAGATGGGACAAAGCCTCAAGATGAGGAAATGAGAGGTGGAACAAGTGGAGGCTAGAAATAGAAGATTAGTAAGATACATCAGTAAACTTGCCAAGCGTTAAGACTGATTGCAGGAACCCAGTATCTATGTGAAAGCAATTAAAATACATGGATTACGTACAGTGATAGAAAGCAAAATTGTGTAGAAAAAATATGTATTTATTTTCTCTTGAAGAATCACAGTGAGACGACGGTCTGATCTGAGACTAGAGAATGGGAACAGTGTGCTGCTCCTTACCCTAGGTTGAAACTTGGGGAAGAACAGCCTGACTAGGTGCACTGGAAGTCATTTAGCCTGGAAGGAACAATAAATAGGGATATATGTTTTAAGAACAGCTATGTCCCTTCTTGTTTCTTCTCTCTGTGTCTGCTTTTGCGTCGGTTGTCCGTTCTGGCGCAGAAGGATGCTGATGACACATATGCATCCTGAACTAATCAGAAAGCCTATAATTTTCAAATAATTTTTGCGATTCCAAGGAAGGGGTGTGGAACGCCCACAGGCTTGGATCATCCTGATGTTGCTCGCCTGTGAAGTCTGGTTTTGAGTATGATTGTGTAGGGGCTCTCTCAGAGAATACAGCCTACAGCTCTTGATTGGCAACCTAGAGGCAGAGGGAATGCCTGTGCTGTCGGATGTGAGCTGCTTAGTCTTTGTTGAAAAATCTTTTTTTTTTTCAAAACCTTCTCCCCCTGCCTCCCTCTCAACTTCTGTAATAATGTAATTTAAAGGCAAGAGGGCATGCCCGTGGTGTGTTTGAGTTTGAGGTTTTCTTTTTACCCTCTGGGAAATTTCCATAGCTTATTTACTCTTCTGAAGGTTTGGTAATAAACCACAGCGAAAACTGAAATGTCTTGTTCCTTGAAACCTGTTAATTTTATAAACCACAAGCAAAATATAGTGAGGCAGCTGCATTGAGAGTTTTCCCATATTGACCCAGCACTAACCTTAGCCCAGCCCAGCCAGGGTAGCTGTGAGGGATGGCTCGCCCTGCCCCAGCTGGGCTCGAGACAGCTAATGATCAGAGACTACCAGTTGGGCAGAAAAGATTCTAGCAGCCACCAGACATTTTTCCTCTGGGGCCTGATGAGTCAGCTGGTAATTCTTGACTAATCTTGATTGCCTAGATTTTTTTCATTATCCTAGTACACCTATGTTACGTTAATTCTGTGGATGATGAGAGCAAAGGCCTTTCATTTTTACTGGCTTTGTTCACTGCTTCCCAGCATGACCCCCTGCCCCGCCCCAAGATTATACCTTTATTATACATTTCTTTTTGTATGTTTTTTCATCTAATCTAGATATGAACTGTCAGTCTTAATAATGTGATACCCATGTGGCAGAATTGAGGCTCCATTTTGTCATGTCTCTGAGTAGCTGTCATTTTGCTCTAGCTGTTTTCCTGCTTGCCAATTTTGGTACTAGGTTGGAGGGGAAGAATGTTAATTTACCTAGCGACTTCTCTGTGAGTGAAGAAAATGGCCGTAACAAAAGCAGCTCTAGGATTACAGTTTCCTGCAACTAATGAGGGTATACTAACATTAATTGATCAGACCTGTGCCTTGCTGAATTTTATTGTATCTCCCCACAGTGCTTAGTAAGATACAAGAACCAGAATGAGCCTCTCCCCAGACATAGCCTTCCTTCCTCAAAATCCTAAGTCTTCAGTCTTTTGCCTGCTTTCTCCAACATCCTTAAACAATAACTGCTTTTCAATTACCTGAAAGGCTTGGGATACATTTTATGTCTGCATCTGTTTCCTGTTTTCCCACATTTTGTTTCTTTCAAGGTTGTTTTGCTTTTCTTATTCCAACTGCACACAAAGAAATCTCTTAAGTCATCGTGACTGTATGAGGACATCTGTGTATTTTGGTTTTTTCTTTAGTTTTGTTTTTTTGTTTTGTTTTTTCCCCAGAGAACATAAAATCTACCCTACTGTGTTAAATGCCCCTCTAGTCTAGCCTAGTACCGTTGCTGATATTTGCTGGTGAGTGATACTTGAAATATGGTATGATTGCTCCAATGTTACACCCTTTTCAATCAGCAATTTGGGCTTTCCTGAGCTGGAGGAGGCTTGTGGACCATTAAGCTTTAACAGCTGCCCACAAACCTGCACTCTATGAGTTTGTATAGTCCTGGTTTGATCCATGTGTTCTTTTGGCCTCCATGACATCCCATGGCAATGAGTTTTGCAATTTCATTACACATTGGGTAGAAAAAGTACTTCCTTTTATTTTAAACCCGCTGTCTGGAAATTTCATTATGTGTCCCTTAATTCTTATTTTGTAAGGAAATGTTCTCCACACCATTTATGATTTTGTAAGCTGTTCATGAATGGGTAACTTCTGTTTTCCAAGCTGGAGAGTAGAAAGCTGGGAGAGCCATGAGCGGTTAGAAGTCGTCCTGTTGTTCGTCTCCATATGTTTTGTAGAGCACGCACAATTCAAGATGCAAATGCCCTATGATTTATGTTGCTGTGTTCTCTTTGATCAGCTAATGGTACTGTTTGTCTTTTTAACCATTGCTGACAGTTGATGTGATGATGACAGAGGACAATCCACAAAAAACATAAAAAATTCTTCTATGTGGCAATATGAGATAGATCCTATCATTGTATATGTGTATAGTTACGGTATACTTTTTTTTCTGTGGATAACTTCACACTTCCCATCATTCACATTCATCTGTGATTTTATTGTGTAGTAGTATAACCTCCTCGTGTCCTCAAGTGTAGCTCATGCTGTCTGGGATCACTTTCTGTTGTCTACACATTCTTGAAAGGACTGCTTTTATTAAAACAGGAATCATGCTTTCTCAGTGTTTAAATTTCACATAGTTCATCTGTATAGATGAGAGCTGGCTTGGAAAGCAATTCATGAACAGTAGAAAATTGGCTGACTGCTATAAAGCCATTGAGTTACTATTTCATTTTAAGGGACTTACGGGCTGCCTTAAGGCAGCGGTGAAAGGGGTGGGGGGTTTGACACTGACACTTGGTGTGCAATTGTTTTGTACAAACAGGAATGTGTTCAAGCTGCTATCCTAGAAGAATTACCAGCAGTCATGCTGTAGCTTACTGGCAAAGTGGTTTTGCTGTGAATATAGTCATGTTTGTGTAAAGACCACTAGAAGGAAAGGGGTCTGTCCTTTACTCACAAGAAAATCAAGCCAGACCTGCCTCTTTGTAAATGCTTTCTGCTGGTGCTTACGGGTTTTTCATCTTGCACTTCTAGCTACACTGCCAGAAGGCTACAGTGTAAAGTTCCCTGTAAGTGTTCTTTCTGCTTGCGTCTGACCTTTTTAAATTTAAAGCTAGCAATTTGGAGTACTCATGTTCATACACATGCAAAAAAACCCCTATTCTGCACCTTCTCTGTAAGGTAGGCTGTGTGAATTTGGAGTAGGGCTTGGTTGCTTGAAAACAGGCATCTAGTCTGTGAGGCCTCTGAGAGCTGTGGAGCTGCCTTCTGCATTTGTGGAGTAGCAGCAAGGGACTGGGGAAGAAACTGCTCAGTCATGTCAGGAGGCACTGGATGCGTGCATTTAGACAACCACATCACATGTATTGCGTGTTGCTTGATGTTGAGGGTTACTGGAGCTTGCACCTTTCATTTTCTGCTGGTGCTGGGATAGAATTTGCGGCTTGAATTTTGCTGTTTGTATGGTTAGCAGTATCAGATACCTGCTAAACTAGGCATCTGGGAGGCTTCTAAATTCTCTGTGTGGAAGGTAAACATGTAGTGAAATAATAGAAGTCCATAAACAAAAGCAGCACAGTGCCTGTGCAATCCAAGTTTTTCGTAACTTTCTCTATGATTTTGATCTATTATTTCACTTGAGCATGCAGAATACAGAACATAATTCTCTTTTGCACTAGTGAATCGGCAATGTGAAGAGGAATCATCTAGGTTAATAACAGAATGCTTTCCCATGCATATAGGGGCTATGCAAATGAGAAGCTGGTGAGAGAGTGCATTATTGGGGCTGTCTGTATTAAGCCAATCATTTAGCCTTTATTCTGGGGGACCACAGGTGTGAGAATCCAGCTATAGATATAATGTTTTGTTACATATCCAACAACTCTTGTATTGGTGCAGAATATTACATTTTTTTCTTCCCTTTATGCAGAGTAAGTAATAGGTCTGTAGTTAAACTGTATTTGAAGTCCGCGTGGTATGTTACCAAATAACTTGCTTGTGGATAAAACTGTGGAGCACTATCTGTTACTGAATTTTTCTCTGTTGATTTTTAAATTTTTTTTTATCAAAGTTGCTGTCACTGAAAGCACTAACATAGATATTACTTTTCTTGTTGATTTGATAGCACCCAGAAGTGTGCAAGATATTTCACGCTGCAAGTATAGTACTAGTCACTTGCCCAAAGAGCTTCAGAGTTTGTCTTCACTGAAATTTTCCAGTTATAATTGTGTAAATTCATCAGCCCAACAGGCTTACCTGTTGGAAGCAGAACTTGTTTCAGGAGAGAGAGTCCTGCAACTGGCTTGTCCGCCTTTGTTTCCAATTGATGCTTCATTCCTCAGTAGGTTTTAACTTGTGAAACATGAAACATTTTTTCATTGTTTTTTTTGAGTTGTGTTGGGTTTTTTCTTTTTTTCCAAAGAGATGTTGAGAGTGCAAAAGTGCAGATTTCTCACTGTGGCTTGCGGCAAAACCTGATTTGTTCTATTTTGCTCCCTCCAGTGTCTCTTAACTTCTTCAGTGCAGAGCTGCTGAATGTGTTTCTTCAGTTTTTAAAAATTTTATGGAGAAAGATGGCTGTGTCATACTGTCTCCTGGTCTGTAGTTAACTCACCTTTACAAATAAGCCCATGCCAAGATCTGTCAAAAGTATTGAAGCCTTCATGAATGTGATTCTGAGAAATTACTTGACTACTGCTGGGATTTGTTTGTGTGGGTTTTTTAATCTTTTGTTACAGAAGTAAATTCTTGTTAATTTTTTTTTGTGAATAAGTTGTCACAAATTTCAGAGTGCTGACAGCTCCCATCTTGACAGCAGACTCTTTCAAGAACCTTAAGTTGTACTGGTATTATAAGAATCGTTCGAGTTAAGGTTTTTCTGCAATTTAACAGTTTTTGACCCATTAAAGTTAGTATGTAAAGAGCAAAATGTGCTTTCACATTTAGGTATAAATTAAAGGCTTGCGCTTAGTGACGTTTCAATTCTCTAGTATAAAGTATTATGAAAAGGGAACAGGATGAAAATGCGCTGCTTTTATTTTCACTCATCTCTTCCCATTTCATTGATTTGTTTGTCTGTGTTTTCTTCTTTTCTAGAGTTTTAGAATGCCAAGGGCTGCCCATTGTGAACGGACAATGCGATCCCTATGCCACCGTTACCTTAGCAGGACCCTCCAGGCAAGTATTGCACATACAATAGTTTTCGTTTTATAAGGATGGTTTCCATTTCCTTTGTCTGTTAGAAGTCTGGATTCTCAGATGGACAGATGGGAGTATTTAGACACCACTAGAATATGTTAAGTGTCTCTGTGTGCAGTTTTGATTTATGTAAAGGTCTGAATAATCCCTGAATAATTTGAATATCCTGGAGTATGTAATTTGTGGTTAGGCTTAATTTGTGCATCTTCTTACCTCACAGTTGGAAGCCATTTTCTGAGCAAATTTACTGCCTGATTTTGGGCAGAGGCAGAAGACAAAGCTGAGTACATCAACATCTTGCAAAGTATGCACGTTTGTATGTGAATATTTAGGGTATTTTCACTTTCAAGGTGTGGCAAATCAATGCGTGTTGAAAGCCCTAGGTAGATCAGTCCTATAATTTGATATATGTGGACATAATAGTGTGCCCACATGCTGTTTAGTAATGAGATTCTGCATAATACTCTTCAGTTTAAATTTGGGACCAAATTTTCCTGTTCTTTTATTAAAAATTGTGTGCTGTTGGGTGTCACTGTTTTGCTTCTGCTTATCTAGAGTCATCTTTTATGTCTCTGCCATGTTAGAAGCAAAACAGCTCTGCTATTACCTTGAAGAATCACGTTTGGTACCATGGGTTATTCATAATGTTTTACAATAATTTATTGAAAATACTGTAAATAAGATGCATTATTGACAAATAATTACCTTGCATGCAGAGGAGTCTTTGAGACTGGTCTGTATCCTTCATCTTTGTCGAGGTGTGTTACACCTTATCTCCATTAGTGATCTGTCTGTTTGAGTTGTATGGTTTGAAGTTTTAAGCCTGTAACTTGTTTCAGATGGTACTGGGCAGCTATTATTTTGACTAACTCTTGTATCCTTTATTGTCCAAACTTACTTTTCTTTGTCTGCTTCCCTCCGCCCCCAGCCCAGATAATGTATGACAACTGATAATGTTACTTCCCTTCAGAATAAGGAGCATAGCCTCATCCTGTTCCTGTCTGGTTTTTGGTGGGGGGCAGAAGGCTTGCCTCCTATCTCGAGCAGGCAGCATGCAGCTTCTTCCCATCCACTGCTTTGTAATTGCCCAATAATTATGCTTGCTTTAATCACCTCCTGTTCTACATCCCGCTTCCCAGTCCCCTCCCAGATGGGCTTATCTGTAAAGAGGTTGATTGGCAAGCGTGACTGATGAGATGGGATAGGCAATCTGCCCTACGTCCTGGAAGCGATTAGTCTCTCTTATGTCTCAGCTCCTCCTAGGAATAGTGGGATATTCTTCATCTGTACATCATTCTCCTCTCTGCATTTTTCAATGCCGCTCCATTTAGAGTAGGAAAAGCTGCTTTATTCTGCTGCATTTATGCAGTGCCAAGCATAACAATTTCAACAAATGTGCTGCTGTTTATTGTGTGATTTGTACATCACACAATAGAGCCATCAGACTTCCTGACCAAAACCGTTTCTTTGCCTGTATTATATTTATGGGAAAACATTGTATACTGGTAGACTGGCCCATTCAAGTCACGCAGGAAGCCTGTAGCAGCACTGGGAATTAGGCTCAGCTTTACTTCACCTCTGTGAAAGAATACATAGAGTTGTCTGGTTAATATAAGCAGTTGCAAGCTATCTAAGCAGCTTTGCTGCATGAGAAATGAGGGATAGATTCTGGGGTGAAATTGTTAGTAGGTCAGTTTTCCACATGGCTGATGCGCCTCTCCATCTGTGTCTGTTTTATCAATGCCTTCTTATTACTGCAGAGCTGTAGAGGAAGATTGGTGACACAGGACAGCACATAGCTTTTCACTTGCAGGCAACGAGAACAAATCAAGCATAGGTTCGTAACATTTGGGAATCATCGAACAGCTGTTAGCTGGCCTATGTAAAATGCATTGACTGGCTTTAGCCCAATGCCAAGCAGTTAGATGTGTCTGTATTCTGAAAGGCAGGCACAGGCAGATGGCACTGCCCGTAGAGGATGAATGGGCAGTGCTGAACTTTGTCAGGCCTGTTGCCCGGTGAGTAATTTGAGAGAGGTCTGACATGTCTTGTTCCTACAGAGCAGTAGAAACTGAGAGAATTCTGCTCAGCGTCGCTCATAATAGTTTAACAACGTAACATTAACTAGGTGCTGTTGGGGCTACAGGCAAAAGGGTGGTGATACAGCAATAAAAATGTTCTTACTAAGGAAATAATTCTGGGTCTTTTTTTTTTTATTTAACACCACTGAAAAGCATTCATTGATTCCTCAGGCCAGGATTATAAAATATAAAACACAGAAATAGCTACGTCAGTCTTCCTGGCTCCTGTGCTTTTAGGGTATGAGGATTTTTTGAGTCACATCAAGACTGAGACCATCCCCCAAAATGTTGCTACTCAGAGCCCCATTCTTGCCAGTTGCTTTGTACAGATATAAAATTCTGCTGTATCAAGCAAGTGACAGAATCAGGGTTCAAGGACTTATGCTTAAGAGAGGATAACAAACTGTAATTACTGCCACTTGAGAGAAACAGGCACGCAGTGAATCCCTCTTTTAAATGTGTGCGAGTGTTTATGCCTTGCTGTGCTGGAGCCACATGGCGTTCCAGTTTTATCAGACAAATCAAGTGGATGACTATTTGTTCCTCAGTGGCTCTGTTCTAGGATCATAATTCTGCTAAATTTTGTTTCTTACCTTTTTCTTCTTCTTTCCTTAACTTCAGATCGGAAGCCAAAAAGACTAAAGTTAAAAAGAAGACCAACAATCCACATTTTGATGAGGTGTTTTATTTTGAGGTTGGTATTTCAAAGGAATGGGTGATAAGCTGAAATACTATACTGTAGATAGTTGGCACAGCATCCTGCTCCATGTTGTACCAGCTGTCTTCTCTGAAAACTGTTTCGAAGCATGGTGCAGGGAAAAGAAGTACCCGGGATCAGACTAGCTGTCTGCTGAGGGAGCAGTATGTTGCTTCAGCTCAGATGCTCTGTAGGAAAAGCTGCAAGGTGGGCACTTCTGAGCAGCAGGCTTTACACTCCATTGTGACTCACCCCAGAGTTTTGAAAAAGGGCAGTTAAAAATGGAATTTAGGAAAAAAACCCAACCACAACAGAAAAAGGTGGGTTGTTTTTTTTTTTTTTCAGACTGTGGTTTTATAGCTGCTCCACCCTGTCTTTCCCAGTCAGTGGGAGGAAGGTTATCTCCTAGGAACACTGAAAACTGTAGAGGAAAAATACGCTTAAACTGAATGTTCTGGCTGTCTACCAGTCTGCTACAATACCAGTGCCTTTCCTCCAAGTGGGTGAAACCTCTACAGCTTTATTTAATACAGAGCATTTTCAACACGTCCAGTTAAGACAAAGTATAACTTTCATGAAAGTGCTCATTTTGGTTCTTTCTGGCAAGAGTAGCCGTAATTGTGGTGTGTCCATACACATATGTGCATGTGTTTATAATTTGGATACCTCTTGAAATTTTTCATTATGTCTTCTAAAGTATGTGTATCTTTCTCTTTTCTTTTTCTCTTGGACATCTTAGACCCGGTCTACACTCAACTGTTCTATTTTAATAGATACCTCAAGAACATATCTGGCATAACGAAGTTGATGAAAAGCCGGAGTAGTGCAATACAGTTAGCATATCGTTGAAAAGCCCTTTCTGCCCAAACAGCTTGCATCATTCAGGTTGCATTTACTTTAGAGTTGCTGACACAGGGATGGTACCTAGGGATGAGGTTTCTTGAATCATTTTAGGGGCAGAGGGCAGCCACATCAGGAAGGACAGCTGGGAAGAGAGGAGCCATACAAGTGCTGCTGTGCAGATCTGAAGTGCATGTGTCATTCTTAGCAGTGCCAAGGAGAGGCTTATTTCTGTCTTACGCCTCCTTCTACAAGCCACCATCTTTGCCGAGAAGCTGACAGTTGTACCAGCCAATCTAAAGTCGGTCGTACGAGCAGAAACGTGCTATTGTTCATGTAATGTATTTTGATTTGAGGATTGGATACAGCAAGTTCTTTATTGGCAGGAGCACTTTGTCACGGCTCAAAGGGGTGGAAGCCCTGAGAGTTGGCCGGGATAGCTATCTAAGGTAATCTTTCCTCTGGTAACCGAACACGTCTCTTGCTAGGGTATAACTTCACCGCAGACTTTAGCTAGCAGTGAGCCTTTGTGCCTACTTGCCTTACTTCATGAGACTGTGTGGAGGTGCTGCATGGGCATGGTTGGTGAGGGAGAGATCCCATGGTACTGAGATGGTGTCTGTGTGGTCACTCAGGGCCGCCCAGGATTTCAGTCCATCACCTGGCCTGGAGCTGCACCCTTTGGCAGTAGCACAAGAGTGATTCTTTATGTAAATAAACTAAAATGAGCTTCCTTATTCTTAACATAGGCAGTTCTGGAGGCGTCTGTCAGTGAGAGCTTTTTTATGAGACTGTAATCCAGGAATTCAGACTGTAAACCACAAAACTTCACTTGTCTGATTCCTCAGCCTTCTGTGTGCTGCAGAAACAGAAGCGTTTGGTATTTAAACACTGAACTTGGCAGATGGTGCCGTATTGGGAGAGGAAGGAGAGAAACAGAAAGCATCTTCCAGCTGGGCTTTTGGATGGGGCTGGAGGCTTGCTTAGTTTGCCTTTATGCTGAGAGCTAGGTTGTGTGCAGGTATCAGCAAAAGCAAAACCTTAACTCAAGCCGATGCCCTAGTTGTTCTTCTAATTCAGAGCAAAATGGTTTTTGTGGGGTAAGAGCAGAGCTTGGGAAATGTCTGAATCAGCCAGAACTCTGAAATGTAAACATACCCTTAGTGCAGACAGAGCCATCATAGATTTATGTCATTTTGAGAGTAGTCAGTACGTATCAGGCTGGTGCATGCTAACATACTGCTCCGATTCCTGTGGAGCTGCACAGATTCATGGTGTTGACAGCAGTGTCACTTACTGCTTCCAAACAGCTTCATCAGCTTTCCTGGAGTCTGCTAGCACAGTGATTGGCTGTGCCTCCAAGGAAGAAGATGATGTGTAAAAGGCAGTGAATGGTTGCTTTTCTTTCTACAACCAAAAAGTTGCACACAGATTTAATTTTCTAAATGGAAAATAGCTTATCATTGCTTTGGGAAATCTAAGGGCTTACTTAAGGGGTGCTACGAGTGAAACTTGCACCTGATGTTTAGGAGCCATTTTCACCACTGCTCCAGCTGCAGCATGGCATGAGGGCTCAGAGTTCTATATGCAGCTACAGGAGAATGCCCCTCTATGGGAACCAAAGAAGGTAGTGCTGGGGACCTGTTTGCAAATAGGTGCTGAAAAAAATGGGCAGCTGACAAACGGCTTGCCAGCTTTGCCTAAAGAAAGTGACCAGTGCAGCAGAGTTGAACCCCTTTTTTTGTAAAATGGTGCATGGCAGATAGTTCAGTACTGTGGACTGGGAGTTCCCTCATCTCCAGTTCTGTCCTTGGAATGGATGGAACTCATACAGCGATCTTTTTAGGAATACTCCTCTTGAGCTCTGTTAATCTATACACTAAGCAGTCGTACAGGTGAACGGAGAGACCTTATACATGCAGGCTCCAGCAAACCTTAGAAAAGTGTTTACTTAAAAGGGATGTGCCATAAGTTACACCTATGCTATAACTTTTTTTAACAACTCATGTGTTACAGATAATAAACCACTTAAAAGTTTGCTTCCTTATTAAAAATCACACCATTATCTTCAAAATGGTAGTAGAAAATGTCATTTGCAGTTATGTAGGATAATTTCTTGAAGCCACAGTGGAGAGAGTTGCAAGGTTAGGGTGCAAAAATTTGTACTGAGCTGCAGAAGTTGTAGGCTATATTTAAATCCTCCATATTCTTGGGCTTACAGATGCATTTGATTCAATTACAGTCTAGAGGGTTTAGTCTCCAGTGCTCCTAGTACCTTTTAGTTTTCATGTGTCTCCTTGAAAATGGTGCCTGCCTCACACATAAGACACACAAAAAAGGCTCTGTTGAGTGTCCCATGCTGAAGATTCTTTTCTGATTCCTCTCAATTTGTGCAGCTGTATCTTTGCCTCCCGTGTTTGTACCATCTGCATCTGAAGTACAATATAAAACCACAAAGTCAAGTTTACAATAAAAGCCAGTTTTTGTGAGTGGGAAGTATTAAACCACAAGCATATTTAAACCTACAATAAAGTTCAGCTTCTGTGTGCAACCAAGAGCTGAACCCACACATCATACGCACTTGTATTTGATCAGTTCCTGCAGTGGTTTCAGCTGGGTGGGGTAGCCTTTTTCTCAAGTTTCTGACACACTACGCAAAAATACAACCACCAAAGTCTTTTTATAATCAGACTAGAAAAGAAATTTTAAGAAATGTTGGTGCAAAAACGTTTTTTGCTAATGCTCTACCCTTACAGCTATCTTCCCATTATTTTCTGCCTGTGCTTTGCCGTGTATCGGTCTTGCAAGTACAGTTGGTGAACTCTGCACCTGGTTCTATATTCTGATATGCATAACACAGGCTAGCATCTCTTGGACAATTTATCTACTTGGTGTTTTTTGTATAAGCATGATAAATTGACTTCCAGGGTATCAGGACAGACAGAACTTCCCAGTTTTAATTAGATCTACTGTAAAATGTTTTTAAGAGTGGTTTTGGTCCCCCACCACCCTACCCCCTTTCAGAGTGCCTCAGGCATGTGTTGTACAGCTGTATTTAAAACCCAATAATTAATTGCCCTTTTATTTCCCTAGATGGGTTATAAAAGTGATATTCCTTTCAGTGATTTTTTTCTTTTGTCAGTGTAAACTCAAAGTGCTATAGTGATATTAAAGATGTCCTTTCTCTGTGAAGAAAGTGGGGAGTATCTAGATACTCTTGGATATGATTGTGTAACCACCACTTTTGCATAGTGAGGAATCTGTTTAGTTCACTCATTTGTTCATATGCATGACTGTTTTCAGAATCGGGACTGAAGTTGCTGGTGATAGTAAAAGACTGCAATCTTCCAGAGCTTTGTATGAGTAACATAGCAATGCTTTGTATCAGATTAACTCATTAAAGTTTCCTCCTTTTTATTAGGTTACAAGACCCAGTAGCTACAACAAGAAATCCCATTTTGATATTGAAGATGTTGATGAAGTTGACAAAATGGAGATTAGGTAATATAAACCACTTTGTACTAATAAAACTTGTCTTCCTAAGTTACATAACTTTGTAGTAGACTTGGTTTTCAAAGTGGCAAGTATGGTTTTACTGTTCATAAATCAGCATGAGTCTTTGTCACTGTTGTCTGCATGCTCCTTTACCTCCACTGTCTTGTAGATGTATGTGAATGTGTGAAAGTTCCTCTGCAGGAGAAATCCTCGTTATTTTCCTCGGTGTCCTACATACACTATATGTACACTAATCTGCAGCTGTCATTAAGTGCAGCCTTTTATGTCTAGGCTCCCCTTTCCTCCCTCCCTCAGTTTCTCAAGAAAGCCCAGAAGGTCTGTGATGGTCTCAGTTAAAGGGTTTGTTTTCTTTTATCACTTAATTTTAGCAACCTGTATAAGGTCCTTCTTCCCTGAAAGGAAACTCTTGAGCTCAAGAGTTTCTCTGGGGCAGAGGCAGTTTCTCTTCTCTTTTGCCTGCTAGACTTTAACCCCTTCTTGCAAGGCTGGGTATGATACATGCGAAATCCATTGCACAGGAAAGAAGCAACTCTGATTTCAAAACCCAAACAACCCCACCCCACCCCTCCCCCACGCCCGCCACCCACTTAGTACTATTTTAGAACCTGCTGAGGCCTCTTAACAGTGTCTGGGGGGACAGATGAATAGAAAGAGTGGAGAGGAAACAATAGGACGTGCAAATCTTAAAGGGTATCACATGTGTCATACTATCGTGTACATTGAAGCTTAGATCTGGTGATCTGGATGCAGTGTAGCTAAAAAGTGCTGTACCTGCATAAGATGGTGTGAAATTCCCCTCTCCCGTATGCTAGGATTTGGAGGAAGAAGGATTGAGGGAGAATGGTGGCACCTCCTTCCTCCCCAAGTATTCCCACCCAAGAGATGGTGAGGGCTTATCTCCCAAAACATTCCCTAATCCCTTCAGAAGCACAACTGACTGTAAGGAAAGAAGGAGAGACCAGGAAGGGGGAGCAATACTTACTCTCAGCAAGCAATACACATTTATGTTCACATTGAATGCATGAGGGCTGTTATAATTTGACGATCAGCTGCTGGTTCATGTAGCCTGTTAGTGTACTATCACAGCAAGACTATTAATGGATTTGTGTTTGCCATGGCTCTGTGAGACAGGAAAGGGAAACTATTTACATGTGAGAAAGACAAGAGCTGTACTCTGTCTACCTGCATTAGGCGGTGCAAAGGTACCTGGTTTAAGGGCAACTCGATTCAGAGGAGAGATTCAGGGTCGGCACCGTGCTGCTTTGGTGGTGTCAGTATTGCAACACAGCAGATGACCTAGTCCTAGCATCACACTGTATTTCTGCAAAACCTTGCATGGTGTACGCATGTATGAAGTAACATGTCCCACATGCTATGGGATGTATGTGACAGAACAGGCAACTGAACAGTGTCTCGAGAGTCCCAGTCTAGTCTTTGTAACTGTGATGTCTAGCCATGCAGAGAGTTTAAATGAAAGCTAGAATTCTTTGATAGTTTTGTGACTCTGGAAGTAGACCCTAGGCACTGGTGAACAGCGGTTACACACTGCTTAATATTTCAGTTGATTCTTATTTTGTACGACTGGGCTAAATGGAATTACACAGTTGTTTTACTTACTATTTTCTGAGCAAATGACTGTATGCAGTGATAATGTATGTGGAGATGAGCTTCAAAGAAGTCTTTCATTCCTTAAAGCCAACGCATCGTAGTGTGGTAAAGATTATTAGTTTGTGAGGAGGCTTACGAAATAGTTGGGAAAAGATTAAGCACTTAAATAACAGACAAAAGCAGATAAAGTGTTAGTATTGGTTGGGCAAAATCTTTGCTGAAACGTTTTGTCCGCTATAGGACAGAGTGTTTTTGTTTCCATCTCAGGTTCCCCTTCCACCCCCGCTCACTTCCTCCAGTCTGTTTAGTCAGAGTTAGATTGCCCCCGTGCCCTCTGGATGGACCATACAATTTATGGATTTGGGGGTTTGTTTTCTTTTTCTCTCCTGAGAAAATACCATTCCACAGGGTACAGAGGAGACTTAATCTCTCATGGTTTTTTGCTAAAGCTATGAAAGTTTCTCTTTTTGAGTGGGTGTAGGAAGTTGCAGGCAGGGCATATCAGCACTTAGGGACCAGATGTTCTGGTGAAATTGATTGTTTCTCCTCCCCCCTCTGCTGTTTCTTTCTGCGACTACAGTCGGACCAGTTTTACAATAACACTTGCCATAATTTTGCCTTCTAAAAACCTCGGGAGACAGTAATCTTTTAGACTCTGAGGTCTGTGTATTAGGATTTTTTAAATGCTGCTTATGCTTTGTACTCCAAGTGCACAAAACAGTAAATACAGAATTTGCATGCCTGCTTTGCTTATCATGTAGTGTGAGATCTACCTTAAGTTGTTAGTTCCTCTCCTACAGATACTTTGCACTGATTTTTTTTTTTTCTGTAACGAGTTGTTGTGGGGGAACACCCTTTGGCTGTGTATGTTTGAAAGTGTTATTGCTAGTGGGCATCTTGAAAGGATTTGGATAAACTAGATACTAGTAGTCTGTAAATACTTGGTAAGTTTGACTATGTGTAAATAAACTTCTCGAGACATTCCTTCCCTCCTGAAGTTGCTTTTAGCCATCTGAATTAGTTTGCAAGACAGTAACCAATCACATATGGAGAAGGGGGAGAGGAGGTTGAATTTGCAAAGAAGTTTTTTCCTTTTGGGGAATTCTTGCCCTGCAGAAATACTGTCAGAATATCAGTGTTTGAAGAACTTAACCCAGCAGGCATACAGTGTGAGCTGAGGGTATGTCTAGTGTATGAAACTTGATGGATGAGACACTGTTGAGAGGTACAAGGCTCAGAGGATTTAAAAGTGAGATCCTCTGCATGCACTTGCATAAGGTAGAATAAACCTTTAGCAGGACTGTCAATATCCATTCCTTGACAAGCCTACTGTGACCTGCTTGAGACTAGAAAGGTTGTGTAAATATGTCAATAACTGAATGACTTTGCACTTTCTCCAAATTAAAGTTGCTTTTCTAAAAATCTTAGTTATTTGAAAACTTGTTATTTTTTTCCATACATCTCTTTTTCCCCCGAACTTTAAGGCACATTCAGACTGTAACTTAGCTGCAAAATTCTCAGTTGAGCTTTTTTTTTTAAATAAAAATGCTGTTCAGAGGAAACCTTAAAATATGTACAGAAACAACTACCCTGGAGTTTGAAACCCTTGCTCTGAGGTGGGTATTGTAGCATTTAGCTACGCATGCCAGGTTAGACACCAGTAATTCTGCTTTGAAACTCAGTGCAGTTGTTTTACATCCTAATGTTGACGAGCACATGAAAGGGATGGAAGTACCATCTAGAGATACATACCAGAACTTCCCAAACATGAGGGACTGAGTGCCAAAAATTTTGTAGGCTTCAGTCAATATACTGATCATACAGAGCGGTAGAACTGTCTTAAGGTTTGGAGTATCTGCACAGAACTAGTGTAGGTGCAACACATTTGTAAGCTTAACACAGTCTTCCGAGGAGCTAGAGCACTGGGAAGGACTGTGTGGACCCTCAGCCTAACTATGTAAAGCTGACACTTGGCTGCTAGTAATCCCAAATTAGACTGGGACTGACAGAAGGGAGCCCTTAAATATCTCTACACATTTTTCCCCTGCTGTCCATTTTACCTGTATTTTTCTATTATCTGGGCCAAACAGCTCCTTGAATCTTTATCAATGTGGGTGGTGGAAACAGTACAGATGAGGGAAAGGTACTCTAGATTATTTTTTTCACTGATGTTTCAGGGAGGTGAATTCCAAGACTCCAGAAATCTAAGTTTGTCTCCTTACTGTTTGGAAATTAATTGTTGTGCAGTTTCGAGACTTTCTAACTCATAGGCTTGAGGGGAAAAAACAAACAAAATTGAAATAAAGATTGGAATTAGTTGGTTTTAATTGGTTTATTTATTATTGATCTTTTAAAATTATTATTTTTTATTACAGAGTTGATCTTTGGAATGCCAGTAACTTGAAGTTTGGAGATGAGTTTCTAGGAGAACTGAGGCTCCCTTTGAAATTTCTCCGACAGTCTAGTTCTTACGAAGCATGGTATTTGACATTTTATTTTTCGAGAATAAGTAGGAACATATGTCTGCTGTGAAGACTTAAGAGTAATTACTGCTATGTGATTAAGTTTAAATGGATTTAATTTGTATCTTTTTTTTGTAAGCAAGCCAAAGTAATCTTAGCAAATGTAAGAACAGAAGTTTTGATAATATGATCAGAGATTTCAGTCTGTCTCTATTGCATATGGGAGTTCTAATACATTGGCTTTATGATATTATTTAATGCAGATCATCAGCAGTGCCATAGTTTTAGTGTGTGGGTTTTTAATCATATCTACATAAGGCTTTATGATCAGAACTTCCCATGGTTGGTACAAAATAGACTGGCAACTTAATTAAAAAATCTGATTCAGAATCTCTCAAGAATTTGATACATATATTAAGTACTGTGTGTATCTGTACATTTTATGTAAGTTATGTATAGCTTGAGATAATTTTGAGTTTCAGCACAAAATTTCTGTCTTATTTTTTGCATACCAGGTATTTCCTGCAGCCCAGAGATAATGGTAACAAGTCATTGAAGCCTGATGACCTCGGGTCCTTAAGGTTAAATGTGGTTTACACTGAGGACCATGTTTTTTCCTCAGACTATTACAGTCCACTTAGAGATCTCCTGCTAAAATCTGCAGATGTTGAGGTAATTTGCTTGCACTGCTTCTTGTCTACCTGCAGATCATCCTCACAGGGGTGTCTCTGAATGTTTGTCACTATCTTGCTGGCACCATAGTTGCGTAATTAATTACCAGGGACTTCAGCTTCTTCCTTTTCAGACCTGAGGCCCTTGTTAAGCTCTGCATATCCCTGGTGCTTGTTTTCAGTCCTTGCAGAGAAGATCTTTATCTGCATGCAGTATGGTGGGTGAAGGCACACCCAGGAACACCAGTGGTTTCAGCAGCAGCCTATTCGGCGTGGCTGTCTAATTTTACGTGTGAAAATGCAAAGTAAACTTCAGTTTGATCAATTGGTCTTCCTTTACTGGAGAGGAACAATTTTATTTGCATAATTAAAAAAAAACAAACTCAAACCAAGAACTAATCCTGAAATGTCAGAGAGTTGGACCATGTGTGCTGTTATATATACTTTTAGCAGTTGTAACGGTGCTTTTATTTTTTTCAGTACAAGAACTGTGTTCTGTACTTACTGTGGCTTGAAATTGGGAAGGGTTAAAAGTTCTTCTTCACATGCTACCCAGGCAACAGTGACATTCAGTGAAAAGACAGCTGTTAAAAATGGGAGGGAAAAAAAAGAGGCTGTACTGTAATTCTAAAATTGCTGCCCTCTTGCAATCAGAACTTACAGCCAACAAAAACTGAGATGCAACGCCCACCCATGCTATCTACAGGCATGTTTGAGTAACTGGCCATTGCAACTGTTGTATGGGTTTCTGCATTAAGAAGCTAATGGGAATAGAAAGAAAGGATATTTGTTCTGGAAAGATCTCTCAAAGTTTTTATCTCTTTCCACTGTTCAGCCTGTTTCAGCATCAGCTGCACACATTTTGGGTGAAGTTTGCAGAGAAAAACAGGAAGCAGCCATACCTCTTGTCAGGCTTTTCTTACACTATGGCAGAATTGTGCCTTTCATAAGTGCCATTGCAAGCGCTGAAGTGAAGAGAACTCAGTAAGTACCAAAATCCAAAGTGCTATCAAACATACCTACTCTGCGTTGGCTAGTGTTAGGATCCTCCACTCAGTTTCTAGAGCTAGAACTTTGTAATTTCAAAAGAAACCATTGGAGTTGTTCCTTTTCCTCCCAGCTGAGTGGCAGAGTTCTTTATGAACACATTCACTGCTCTGAAGATCTGGTGAGTTGGATTTTAGGAGGAATTCCCATAATGTTTTGCAAAGTCTACTTGCAAGACTATTGTAAGGTCTGAGAGCAGGGATTTTCACTCTTCTCAGTGTTAATTATACTTGATGATAACTATGAAATCTTGCATTACCTTCAGGTGTTCCTATGAAATCATTTCAGCTTTATAGTGTCCTAATAAATTGTCTAGTGCTGAGTAAAAGTGTTTGTTGAATTTGTTCAAAACAAAAAGCAAGTTTCTGCCTGGTCATGAATATGTAAGGCAAGATGTATGTCTAATCTTTCCAATCAGAGGACGAAGGAACAAAGATGGGATTGGATTTGGCAGTGAATAGCAGAAAACAAAATCTTTTTCTAGTCACTTCTTTTAAGCCCCTTGTTTGACTTACTGGTGTGCTGACAGTTTAGTAGTGTAAGATATAGTATTCACACCAGGCAAGCCCTAAAGAACATTTGTTGCCACAAGCCTGGTGCCTATGGTGTCATGCTCTTGACTGACAGTAGAAGAGACAATTGGGAGTCAAGGGGAATGGCAGATATTGACTCTAAAGTAACAACTTCCTCAGTACAAAATAAAGTCTTTGTGTGGGTTGGCTTTTTTCAGAGTGTCTGAGGGACAGAGGGTTTTCCTTCCTGTAGGTAGGTGTATGTTTTCTGTGCTGCAGGTTGTCTGAAACAGCTTGGTTACTGCAGTATGAGGAAATTTGCTGCTCCCTAGTCAGTCATGTTCCTGTGATAAAACAGCAAAGATGGTGTTTGTTTTTAAGGCTTTCTGGCAATTGTAACAGGCAGTGAGCATACTTTTTTAGGAAACTAAGTAATGAATCTAGCAAGGTAATTCATCTTGTTATTCCCTGCTTGTAAGTGGATTGTCACAGTTTAAAGCTGGGCTGGCTATTAAGTGAATGACAGAAGCTCGTTAACTCCCTCCCTTCCCAAAATGGAGGGGAAAGAGACTTATGGGTTGGAAAGGTTAAAACCAGCTTTAATCTAACTACAAGAATTGTGTATTATAATAATGGGAAAAATATGCACAAACCCGATATCAAGCTCCCCCCACCACCGATGACAAAAGGTATTGATGTGTGTTCAAGAGCAAGCAAATAACTTTGTATCCAAGTTTGATCTGCTGTCAGTAGGCAGGAATTTTGACCGTATGGGTGTAGATGAGATTATGGATTATGTACCTATCTGCATAATGTAAATTGCTGTACAAGGAATTGCAGGTACAAAATTAATATGAAATTACTTGTATTCTCAAAATGCAAGTAATCCTAAAAAGAAACGTACATGTGATGGTGCAGCTAGCTAAAGCTTAACAAGTTACAGTGGCTGTATGTCTCGTACAAGAATACTTCAGTGCAAGTGGCCTTTCAGAAAAACAGGAGAGTCTGCATGGCATCAGCTATCCACAGAGTTCTTAGGGCAGAATTGGGATCTGCGCTGTGTTTGGCAGCACAGTATAGTGCTGTAAGACACTTAGAAAAGAGGGCTATGTCTTCGGAGCCAATGTTGTATGCCCTCCCAGCTTACAAGTTAGTATGTCACATGTAATGTCCAGTGTTGTTGTGAGACTGAAATCACTGCCTCCTTCCTGTACTCAACGCTGTTCAGTAGCACGTGCAACTGGACGCATTTTTCTCCATTTATATTGTAAACCCCTTTGATTTGAGCCTGCATGTTGCCATGTGTTTGGATGGTGCAAAGAAGAAAATCTGTAGCCCCTCTGACTTACTGTGACTGCTGCTTTTCTGCTACAGCCTGGAAGTGCACTAAACGCTACATGACTGCTTTTAATGGCAGGCTCGTGTCAAAGGGAGTTCTTTGTTTGTGCATTCAAACTCAAATTTCCGTCACCTTTCACTGCTTCTTTTATTTCCATATGTTAGCAGTTTATTACAGAGACACTAAATTGCAGAAAATTGTTCACTTCCAGAGATCCAAACACCATTTTCAGAGGAAACTCATTAACTTCCAAGTGCATTGACGAGACAATGAAACTGGCAGGGATGCATTATCTGCAAGTTACACTAAAGCCAATTATAGATGAGGTAAGAGCAGTTTAGACTGTTTATTTGATAAAATGTCGCTGTAAAAGGCCTTCAGGGAGCAGATGCTGTTTATTCCTTCCCATTTTAAGATGCCTTTGTAGGAATAATGCTTAAGAGCCTGTTTCTAGGTTAAAATCCTGTGTGTTAATTTAGCCACAGCTGAGTCACCCAATTCAGAAACAGTTGGGTTGTATTAAAGGAAAAGGAAGCTTTCCATTTATTTAACTAAATTACTCTGTTTTATAATGTCTAACATTTATTGTGTCTGAGAAATTAATAAAGTAATAACTTGGATGAATAAAGAACATATACAGCAGAAAGCTACTGGGAAGCTACAAGTAATGCATTTCATCCAGTGGGTGTAAAGGAATAAAATTATTCTTAGATAACTGTGCATGTGATGCATGTATTGTAACAATGGTTTATTATTTATTCAGTCCAGAGTGGTGGATGTGGGTATTTTAGTGCAGTAATTGGGCAATACTTTCAGACCACAGACTTCCTTTAAATGATTTGACAATTTATTTAGCTTTTGTTTTAATGTGTCCTCAAAAAACTTTCAAAGTTTACTGTTTTGGCAAAATAGGACTTTTCTTGAACAGCCTTGCTTGAGAGAGTCTAATGAACAGTTCTTCATTTCAGTTGACTGGTAAAACAAATTAATGCTGCTTTTTGGAAAAAAAATGAGTATCACCTGTAATTTACCTTTGATGCTTTGTCAAAAGAAAAAAATACAATTTATGAAGTTGGGTTATGCTTTTTACAAAAAGCATAAGGTACTTGAAGGTAAATTGATATATTAATTGTTCACTGTATTCTTTTTCTAGATCTGCCAGGTCCATAAACCTTGCGAAATTGATCCTGTGAAATTAAAAGATGGTGAAAACCTGGAAAATAACAGGGTATGCATTAGATTTTGAAGATATAATCTCTGTTTATACTATCAAGTTTAACTGAGATCCTCAGATGCTTGATGTTGCAAATACTTCTATCATTCATTAGAATACACCCAAAGCTTTCTTAACACCACAAACAGTTATAATTATTTTACAATGGCTTTACATTATTCTATAAATACAGTATCTGTAGAATGTTACTCACTTCTCCCCCTGCCCTTGAGGGCAAGATAACTTAGCCTGTGGCTTTACTGATGACATAGAAAATGCTGCTATGAAAAGGAACGATACGCCATACAGCCGTATCACTTGATGTTTTGTTTTGATAGGATAATATTTTTACCCTTGTACTTGGATATGCGCATTTCCCAAAGACGGTATTATTGAGTGTGAGATTGTTTTGCAAGGATATAGTGTTGAAAGTGAGAATCTTTAATGATGCCATTGTGAATAAAGCCAGGAATAATACCACTTTCCACAGCAGAAAATTATACTAATTTTGTCATTATCATTGCATTTTTCAGGAAAATCTTAGGCAATATGTTGATCGCATCTTTACTGTAATTACAAAATCTGGTGTAAGCTGCCCTACAGTGATGTGTGATATTTTCTTTTCACTGAGAGAATCAGCTGCCAAACGTTTTCAAGGTATCTATATATTGTTTTATTTTGCTTCACCGATAGCTTTTAAATGTCGATGTAATCTAGCATAGTCTGCATGATCCATGATGGATTTAGTAACTGAACAGCAGCTTATCCATTTGGACTCTGTGTTAATGCTGATTTTTCCTTGATTGTTCATTCCACAAAGAACATGACTTTTAATGATTGAGTGAGTTTTCCTTAAACATCTTTCAAAGGAAAACAGCATTTTAAAAGAGCATTATGATGATGGTGTGTGTTTATGGTTTCAATATTTGCAAAGTATGCTCAGTTTTCAAATGTTCAGGTTTTTATAATGGCTCATTCTGTAGACTCTGTGCAACTGAATTATTTTCTGCTCATACGTCAATCTGTAATAAAGGCCAATCTATAAATTATGTGAGTCATTGCAAGCTCGTTGCCCTAGGAGGCCCACGTGCTGCAAAGGTTTTCTGGCTGTCAAGAGAGAATTCTTTCTGCTCCCTTCTGGTTGTTTTGGCTCTGTGCGAATGAGCAGGCGATATAAAACCGAAATTGAGCGAAACGACCAACCGATGTATTTTCATGAAGGGAAGCAGATCACAATAAGGAAGTTTTAGAGACACTAATACAAGTTCAGCTTGCAAACAGCCACTTCAGAGTAGAGAAGCTCAAGCAGAAAGCCATTGATTGTGCTGTCATGCTCTTTATGTAAAAATAAACAAATACATTGTGTTTTCTGTAATTACCAACTGGAATAGATACGTTAGGGATCTGTACAGCACTTCTGCTCGGGGCTATAACTAGATTAACTGGGAGTTGGCCTCTGTGCTGAACATTTCATAAACTATGTAAGTTATTCATCATACTTCAGTTGCATAGATGGAATAGCAGATGTTTGTATGAAATTCCTTGTGCAGTGAATGGTGTTCTCCTTGTAGCCTGTGTCATGAATTCACTTATTTTTAAAAGGCTGTCATTGACATTTCCTTGGTTTATGCTAACCGATCTCTGTCTCCAAGTCCTCCATCATCAGTGAATCCTGTAACTTGCAAATACGTACATTTCCAGCACATGCTGGAGTTAGCTTTCTGAAGGCGTTCTGTTAATTTCAGAATGTTTTTAAGGAAGGATTATTGAAATGCTGAGTAGAGGTCTTTTTTCTTTGTTTTAATAGGTGACCTAGATGTGAGGTATACAGCTGTTAGCAGCTTTATTTTCCTGAGATTCTTTGCTCCTGCCATTCTTTCTCCAAACCTTTTTCAGCTTACACCGCACCATCCAGTAAGTAGTATATAAATTTTTTCTAGCTATGTATATGGTTCTGTCACCATAGTCTATCAAGATTCTTTCTTCAGTTCTTTTAATAGCCTTTAGGAGAAGTATCTTTGTTAGGTCAAAGATCTACTCTGTCTGTCTTGGATATGAAGCATATATTGAATGACTCGGTATGCGAAGAACTCGGGAGGTATGGGAGGAACAGTGAAATTTAAGGACAAACAAGGTAGATGATCTAAGATACTGTGGAAAAGATGGTCACTGCTTCATTTTTGTTTCATTACATTAATGCTGGATTGATTGTCAGCAATGTTAGAAATTTTTTGATGTTAAGCAACTTATCCAAGACTGTTATTAGTTGTTCTTACTGGGAGTGAGGAGGACCTGTACAGTCTTCAAGATGGAAATCTCTGTTTTTGTTTTCAAGCGATTGCCTTTGGCTCTCTGAAGAGCAATAGGGTAGCTATGAAGCATGATGGCTGAAGAGCCAAAAGCCTTTAAAAAAACCAGCTTTTTTCTTGTAGTGTTTTATTGGGTCTTTTCTAATTTTATGTTACTTCTCTGCAAGAAATGTACTTTACCTTCCTCTGCTCCGTATTTTAAATAGCTAGTCTGTATAATAATATTCTCTTTCTCTAGGATCCTCAGACTTCTCGAACTTTGACACTTATCTCTAAAACCATTCAAACGCTAGGCAGCCTTTCAAAATCTAAATCTGTAAGTATGCCATTTTCATTTAAAGGCTCAATTTAGGAAAGTTATTTTCTCTTTTTTTTAATCTTTTATCACTCATTGTAATTAAGCCTTTAAAATGCTTGAGTTGCACTAGGCTTATGCAAAACTGGTTTTGTTTGCTTTGATTATAAGCCTCTCATGCTCACAGGAAAACTAAATCTGTCTTAATCTGAACTAGATTTCAGTAGAGCAAAATTGTGTGGCTGACCTAGAAGCCTGTTCCGGGGCTTTTCGTTCCTTCCTTCTGGAAGAAAGATAGTGATCAGGAAAAGCTGTGAAGTTCTCTACTTTCCTTCGGTACATGATAGCAGCTCTACAGGGCTTTACAGATTGTTTCAGCATTTTGAAGCTCAGCTGAGAAGAATCGCCCAGTAAGGGGAAGGGCTAGACTTTTCTTTTCATACCAGTTCAGTTTTCTGCCAGTCAGTGGTGAGATTAGATCTATATGGCCATGCTCCGGATGTTTGATTGTGGTAAAGCTTGCATACCTAAGGCACCACACGGCTATATCTGGTGATGATTTGGGGTCGCTGGTGGTCTAGTTAGGATTCACACAGGCAACTGTAGATGAATCTGTACCTCAGTTACGAATCCGTCAAGACAATAGAATTCCTTCTCTCATACTTTCTGTCAACTTCTTTTAGGGCCAAGTTTAAAAGCCAAAGTAGAAGCTTGAAGCTTTAGAAGAATGTATTATTAACTGTAGTAACGGAGCATTTGAAATGCATTCTGCTACCTTTCTGAAATAAAATTTTGGTACTACTGAATGTGTGCTGTACAACGTGAAAGTACCATTCTGCTTGTTTTACCTCTGGCCAGAAAAAAACCCCCTCTTATCTGGGGTGGCTTGCCTCATGGTCTGCTGCTGTTAACAATAATATTTTCTGTTTAAACTGTATTATGATATGCATGGTTTGGCTTTGCATTTCAGGCCAATTTCAAGGAATCCTACATGGCTACTTTTTATGACTATTTTAATGAGCAGAAATATGCAGATGCAGTAAAAAATGTAAGTAATGCATGTGAATGTTCTGAAAATCCTACTGTGTTATTGAAGCTGATGCTTGGAATCCTGGAATGTAACACATACTGTTTGTAAACCCGGAAGCGTGTGCTGGAAAAAGCAGGCTCCCAATAATTGTAATACTCAAGAAACTTACATCAAATTATGTGCGTGTCAATAGTAGAATCTCTTTGGATCTGCTTCTATTTAATAATTAGATTGGATGAATAAGCTGCTGCTTAGAGCTTGAGACATGTGCGTGCTTCAGAGGATGCTGCAGATCTGTGATGAAAATTGCTTAGTCCAAAAGGAAATGAAAGATACGTATAACAAAGGAGAAGCACAAGAAGTGTTGGTCATCTGCAGTTTTTCTGCTTAAAAGTATTTGTGCTATTTTTAGTTTACAACCCAGGAAACCTCCCAAGTTCCTCAAGCTTCTGCCATTGCCTTCTGTTTAACCACTTATACAATATTTTCTTGTAGCGCTGTGCTATACAAATGTTAAAGATTTTAATTTGGGTAGTGTGGTACTGTCATTTTTATCTATGCTTTTTGTTCACCTTTTAGTTTCTAGATTTAATTTCGTCTTCGGGAAGGAGAGATCACAAGAGCATAGAACAACCTATATTGCTTAAAGAAGGGTAAGCATGCGTATGCAGCAAAACCCTCTACTTGTGTGCTTGCTGCCATTCTAAGGCAGATATCTTTTTTTCCACTACCCCTATTCCATCCATGTGTTCGAAGCAGGAAGAGTCTTGTGTTGCTGTTTCTACTCTCTGTGACTGCTATAGCTGATTTTAACATATTTTCATTTGATTTAAGCATCTTAATTTAAGTATGCTTTGAAGTAAGTGGAGGAAAAAGAAACATGTAGAACTTAATTAGCTCAGCTAAGGTAAAATAAACATAAATCAGCATTGTGTTAAAATCAAGTTGTTTTTTTTTTTTGAACTCCAATGAATAAAAGCTGTAAAATTCCACTGTGAAGGCAGATACTGAATATCTTAGTGAGGGCAAAGCCTGCAAATGGAATTTGCTTTTGCTGTCCTGTAAGATCCATGTGCTAATCATTATCATGGCCATTTTGAGGAAAATTTGTGATCCACTTAGAACAGTTTCTGGTTTTAGTACCTTTCCTTTTTTTGGAAGCATGTTCCATATGCTGTGGTAGTTTTAGAGACTAATTGTTGACATATTTTGTGTTACACTGGGTTGTTAAGATTATCTAAGTACATTGTGTTAACAGCTTCTTTGAGCTGGGAGGAACAAGGTAAAAAATCCAAATTCTTCGTGTCAGAGCGCTCAGTAAGTTGCTGCTTGAAAGGGAGCTTTCGTGGTAGCTCTAAGTCATGCAAAAATTAGTTTCTTGCTGAAAACATGACTACCCCTTCCAGTTAACTTCTGCAGTTCACTTCACTTCTCTGATGAGCATCTGTCCCTAGAAGCAAGTTTGTCTGATTTTGTACATTTATCATTCTTTTGTTTTTGAAAATAAATTTATAGTTTGTAACGCTTTCCCTCTAATTCTAAAACATTATCTTTTCTGCCACTGTCTTTCTTTTGCTCTTGTCTGATTTTTTTCTGTCTTTTCTTGCTCGGCCTGTGGCTGCTGTTGTAAGGACTCTTAAACTAACAGTAAAGAAAGTTGATGGTAATAGTTCATGCAGGTAAGATGGTAGGGGCAGTTGGTGCTTTGCTGTAGCTACTGGCTGACAGCATGTCCTTCCTTTGCAGCAATAGATTTGTCTGACTTAACTTTCGGAGAGGAAGTACTGTGTTTAACAATCCTGAAATGCCTGTGTGAACCCAGCAGAGAACATTTTGTGATCTGTTTCTTGATGTTGACCAACTTTTTTTTTTTTCTTCCTTAAAACAAAAATGTGCTGTAAATAAAGGACTTTTATCTGTAGGCAGAGGCTCAAAGAAGCACTGAGATTTGCTTAATGATCAGCATATATATCCCAGTGAACTCACTGGAGGTGATTAAGAAGTGGGCATACATTTTCTAGGCACTTCTTAAGTAGCATTCACGTGAATTGTTCTGAAGGTTAAGGATTGGCCTTCAGCTGCCTATTTTTCCTGATGTTTTTGCATTATTGCCATGTTATATCATGTGGAGTGGGTGGGAATTTTCACAGCCTTTGATTTGATTCTTCTCCAGATTGATTGGCCAGTTAGCAGAGTTTCTGTTTGCCTTTGCAATGTTTTTGTTTGCTTTTGATTTTTTAATCTATCTTTGCTTCTATTAAGAGTATCTAGATGGAAAGCTATAGCGTATGTACTTTTGAGTGAACGTGCGGTACTAAAGATCAGTCGCTGGCGCTTGGGTTTGCTGGCATTGATCATGCCATCGCTACTGAACAACTGCCTGCCTGGTTCTTTCCAAAGGGAAAAGAATTAAAAGGAGAACTAGTCCTCCTGTTCTTGTAGATGAAAGGGGCATGCTGATGCTTCCAAGCCAGGCTAAGGCAGATCCAAACTCAGGACTACCATAAACATGAGAAGAAACAGTATCTTCAGCCACCCAGCACTGAAATGGGTTTCATCTTGGACTTTTTTCCCCTTTGTGCTTCTGACTGTTTGCTCCAACTTCTCACACATTCTGCGAATGTTAGAAACAAAGAAATCCTTTCAATTGACCTTATAACTTCTGTGGCTTTGAATGCTTGTCACCTATCTGTGGGAAATAAAAGCACATTCTTCTCCTGGCTATGTGAGCTATGAAGAATTTAATTAGAAATGTGCTTTTAGCTCTGCAGTAGGGGGTTTGCATTTTTCAGAGGGCTCTGTAGGAGTTTGCAGTTTTAAGTCACCTTTTAAGTGTTGGCGTGAGAAGGAGGAGAAGCTAACTTGAAGAGCGTATTGTCCAGCCCAAGGATATCCGCTCTTCCGGAGGCATTTGCCTTAACCTTGAAACGTGAAGACTACCACCAGTGGGCCTGGTGATGACCTGAATCATATGGTTTTATGAAATATTTTTCAAGTAATACAAGAATAAAGATAGTTAATAGCTCTCTGACCACTTCAAGAATGAGAGGTGTGTGTAACTACAACCTGTTTAAACAAAGTCTGTTGCTGTATACGGTCCTTGTCAGCTTTTGCCCACACAACCTGGAATGGGTGGCAGGCGCTAGCCCAGCTGGTTACAGAACAGTTCAAGTCTGAAGGAACTTGGATTTCTGAGCTTTAAAACAGACCTGCAGTCTGGTTGGTTGCAATGTAGTTGTTTCTAACTGAAGATGCCAGAAGTGAGAAGAAGTATTAGCTGTTCTGTTCTAGCTCTGCTATTGAAAATCTTCAACCAAATCATTCACTGTTCTCTCTGTGTGGTCTTTGTGCTGTATAGTGCCTTACTACTTGACAAAAACTACTCTGTAGTAAGTAGTTTTTACTGGCTCCATTGTACAATTCTGTATTTTGCACAATAGTTAATGTAGTGTGTAAAGTAGCTGTTACCAATTCTCTAGTGCGTATGCATACACACTTTTTTTCCACCAAAAGTGATGCTGAGCAGTATGAAGTCACGAGGCTTTCCAAAGTCACCTTGAAGCGTTTGGATTGATTTAGTGGTTAGGAAGGTGCTGTATGCATTACAGTTTTTTACAAGCTAGTTCAAGTTTGAAATTAATTAAAACTGGTACTCACTAAATGAACACCCCTCCTCTTCCAAAAAAAGCGGGTACAGGGAGTTCTACCTTTCCGCCATGAGATTGCTTTGTATGTTATTGAAAACATGTTTCCAACTCCAGCATCAGTGTGCAATTGCAAATGAAACTGTGGAACATCCTGAATTTGTTTCTAGAATTTGAGAGTGACCAAAGCATGTAAGGGTACAGTCACTGTGCTCCAGAGGCCTTACACTTGCCTTTTAATTATTAAACATACTCTAAACCTTTTCAGCTTTCTCACGGCTTTAAAAATAAAATTTAAAAAGCTTGTAGAGTTAATAAGTCAAGCTTAGCAGAGCCATACTAACCACGCCCTGCCTTTTTTCTGGTATAGTAGGAAACCATTTAGCTGGATTTGTGGCAGAGGAAAGGGCACAAGCCACAGTTCAGCTAACTAACTAGAGCCCCTATGTACACTACAAGTCAAGTTACAGATACTGCCCATTATCTAGAGCTAGAAAAAGGACAGGCTTAACTAACAGGTGCACTAAACCTATGCAAATGTGGCTTTCCTTTCCCTGTCAAGACAAGGCCTCATTAATTAGAAAACATTGTATGTCCCCTCCTAAAGCTTCACAAATGCCATCAAGTTTGTGTGTGTATATATGTATAAATCTATATACATAAATACATATTTTGTATGTATTCATATATTTATATGCATGTTTATATAAAATCTGGTGTATTTTAACAACTGTTGTCCTGTTTATTAGGTTCATGATCAAGAGAGCACAAGGAAGAAAACGATTTGGTATGAAAAACTTCAAGAAGAGATGGTTTCGCCTGACAAACCATGAGTTTACCTATCAGAAAAGCAAAGGTAACAAAGGTTTGCCAGTCTTTTTTTGATACATTACAATGAAGATTAAACCTAAGGGTTGTGTAAGAACAAAACCACTGAGATCTAGATCTGTAACTGTAGAAGGCACAGTGCAGGCAAATCTGTCAACCTGTATGTTCTTGCCCTTTTTTCAGTATCTCTGTTCCGGTTGTTAAGAGAAGCTTCTTGGATAGCACAGTACCCTATAAATTAGCATAATATTTGATAATATTTGTATAATATCAGTTATCAACATCATCGATAGGTTTCACAGTTACCTAGTAAATTGTCTAAGGAAACAAAACTCAGGATACAAATACCTTACACTGGAATTTGGGTTTGTATTGAACATTCTCAGATGCATTCCAGCTTGTTCTCATAAATTCTGTAGCATTGGCACAACTGGCTGCAGTAGGCAGGGATTTGCCTGCAAGCTTTGAACTAGCAAAAATTATTTCGCTTGATGTTACCCAGGATTTTACTTTTCACAAATTGTTCCTGTCCATTCAGTAGTACGCAACAAATACCACTTCCTTCCATCGCATAAATACATAGGGAGTGAGAAAGATAAGGAAACATGTTCTGATTATGCTAGTCGTAATTTCACACTCAACTTTGAGATATTAAGTCACCATCATCAACTTGTTGAGTTGAGCTGACTGGAATGATTTCTTTCATTGTCACTTTCTCAGGAAATATACTGCATCCTGCTGCAGTAGTCAGTTTCTAAGAGGTTTGCTAGCATAAGGCAGTGCATCTGAAAGCAGAGATGAATTTAACATAATAGTTCAGGACCATGCTAGTAAATCCCTGCTGAGTGAAAGATTTTTTTTCACGTACAGTCAAAATGATCTTCAAAGGGACAGAATCAGCCCTTAGAATAAGGGCAGAGGGTGAAGTTGAGTTGTGAGTAAGTTGCTCAGTATCTCTGTGTGTGTATTCTGCAGGTGATCACCCTCTGTGTAGCATTCCAATTGAAAACATTCTGGCAGTGGAAAGACTGGAGGAGGAATCCTTTAAAATGAAAAATGTAAGTAGGTCATCTTCAGTAATTTACTTGTTAGGCTGGTCTAGATCCACCAGCCTAATCGCCTTTTTCCCTTTTGTAAAGTGGATTGAGTTTCTATGGAAAGATGTACAACCACAGCTGCTTGTTCTGTATATAGTAGCAGGAGTTTCCAAAAGTACAGCCCATTCAGATTCTTAACAGCCCAGTCAGCATTCCTTGGGTTTCGTGATCTGCAGCACACTCAGTACTGACCACTGATCAGCTGGGCTCTGTAATGTCAGACACAGGTGAGATAATCGAGTCCCTGCCCTTTCCGTCAGACCTCTCTGTGGGGAAGGAACTGGCTATTTACAATTGTGAAGGATCACATCTTCTTTCTTAGCTATCAGAGTTTCTTTATCGGTTAACTAAAGTACATATATATCAGGTTAGATCATGTGCCAAAACAACATCTATGCTGTGCCAGTATGGTTTAGCATTTTGGTTGCCGCGTGAGGAAATAAAATAGTTGTATTTCTCATGCATGGAACACTGCTGTGAACTTCTGTATGAGACATACCATCCATTGTGCAAGAGCAGTTCTTGGACGTGATCAGTTTAGGTGATGTTGGGAGCCTTTTTCATACTCTTCTGCCTGTGAAGCTGAGTACAGTCCTTAAAAAGTTTTATTTAAAAATAAACAAAAAAAACCCCAGCTCAGTATTTTCCAGTTCTAAACATGCATATACTACAGACTTCTTTATACACTTAAATGATTGTGACTTTTAGGTTGTCTACCTTTAAGCCTGTCCTGCCATCTACACTGCTTGTGGGCACCATGCAGGGCAGTGCTCAAACTTCCCCTAGATAGTAGGTTCATCAAACAGCACTTTGTTAAAATTAAATACAATGCTCGACTCCTCAGTATTTTCCCTATTTCAGGTATGATTTTGGTGGCATATCTGTGTCTCTGTTAAAAGATGGAATAAGTTTCAGTTCACTTGCTTCTAGAGCACATCTTCATTGTACTGTAGCTGGCTCTAGTGTTTATAACTCATGTTAATTATACAGGCGAAAGCAACCAAGCTGCAAAATAATTAAGCTATCAGAAGATAGCTGTAACATGCGATGAACTGTTGCCAACTGTACTCTGCAAAATAACTTGATTAAACTAAAAGTAGCAACACAGTTGGGAGATAAAACTTACTGTGTGTGGAGAGGACCTGGGCTATAATTCTAATCAGCTCCTCAGTGACAGCAGTCTTTAACTTATGCTGAGCATACTGGGCTAGAATGCATCCAAAATAGCCCTTTATTGTAAAGATTTATTATAGGAAAAATATCCCTTTATTGTTAACATCAGAAACTGTGTAGTATTTCGGTTGCTTAAAGTCAGTATTACCTAGGAAAGGAAGGCGACTACATCCATTCTGGGAAGTAAGGTTTGGAGTCTTTCCATAAGCAGTAGAAAATACCATTATCATGTTCCTGTGCTAATATATTCCGATTTATCTTGCCATACATAAATAGAATACTGCAGCAAGAACAGAATTCTCAAAACACCACAGCAGATGTATTTGCGATGGATATTCAATCACGACTGCTAAGTGTGACTAAAGATCCGCATTTTCTATAAATACTTTCTATGTATCTGTGCTCTGAATTGCACCAAGCGTGTCTTCCTCACTCCTGATAAATCTGCCTGTCTGGCAGTAAGGCCAGTAGCCTTAATCTTCCTTAAGCACAGTTTGGGGGTTGTGGGGGTGGCTTTAAGTACTGTTCAGGTCTTCTGTGTTGTTTGAGAAGCAACTGGTGGTTTTGGTAGTGTAAAGGTCTTGCAACCACTTGAAATTCTTGGCTTAGTTGTGGGCTTCTCAGTAACAGTTGCCATATGTTAGTTTGCTTGGGTTGATATCCCCTTACACAAAGCCATACTCCTTAAATCTGCTCCTTTGTTGTAATGCAGAAGGCTCCATTTACCCCAGTGGGACATTAAAGTTCTTTTCCCTGTAGTTCTGTGTTAATGGAGGATTGAGCTGCTTTCTCCTGTCTTCCTCATTCCTTCCTTCCCTCTTCCCTGGACTCAAATTGCCAGTTACGTCCCAAAAAGTTTTAATAAAAGAACTCTCTCTTTAGTGTGTGTTTTGGCAGTGCTAGACTGATCACACTAGCAGCTCCTACGTTGCTTTTGTGTGTTGCGCCTTTCTAATTATTGTCTCACATCTATAAGGATACTAAATCCAGGGAAATGACTGTTGGATCTTTCCCTTTCCTGTTAGAAGAGACGTTGTAATTAAAAAACCTGTTCGTTCACAAATTAGCAAGTATATTTGCAAGCTACTTCGAAGAATATACACCTAATAGTGTTACAAGGGAAGAAGAGATTGCACCTGGTGCACGTCTGCAATATTCTCTTGACCAGTTAGGTGCAAAATTCAGGCCAATGTTTCAGGTCTTTGTAATAGACAAAAATGAATTTCAGTTTTGGTGGGATTTTGGGGGTTTTGGTGGAAATTTTTTGTACCTCTTTTTTTTTTTCTTTCCTTTATAAAGTAGCACAGAGAAACCAACTGTTCGGAAAATAATATTCTACATGATACAGGCAGTATAATGTCTAGTGTTTTAAATAATCAAATGAATAAGAAGAGGAGGAGAAAAGGATAATTTAGGAATACCTTGAGAGAGAGAGGAAAACCCATTAAAGTTAAGTATTTGCAGAAGCTAGAGGAAATGAAGGTGGTTGACATTTGCCTTTCCAAAATTTGCAGTTAAGATCACTAACTTAAGCATAGTTATCTTCAGTGCATGATCAGTATAATCAAGCAGTAAGGCTGTACATCAGAAACTTGCTTCTTCAAGAGGAAGAAAATAAAAATGATTGTGCCACTTTAGGTTGCAAGCTGTTTTGAAGAGGCAGGAGAGTTCTAGTTTAGATTTTCAGTGCCCAAGCTACAGTGCAGAGTTAATGTGTAATTATTTGAACTATCCTATGGCAATTAATAAGAAACTGTATTGCTGTGATTAGCTAATAGCAGCTATAGTTGGGTGCAGAAGTGTGGAAGTTATTAAAACAAAATAAGCATGCCGAAATAGGTGTTAAAAAGACTAGAGATAGGGCAGTCTTAAAGCAAAGTTGTGACTGAGGCTGGATTCAAACACTCGTTTTTCTCTTTTCTGCCCCCTGCTGACTAGCATTTCCTTTTAGCTTTGCATTGGGTCCCTCTGTCAGCATTCCAAAACCCAAAGCTGCAGCTTTACTAAAATTGCGTCCCTGAGGCTAACAACAAATCTCGTTGAAGCCCAACCAGCAAGTTGATATTAGCTGTTTGTAAATCATTTCCTGCAGGAACAGCATCTTACTGCTTGTACCAAGTGAAAGGTCTATTGTTTTAAGGGCACGTTTGCCTCTTTGTTTTGTGTTGAAATATATTTATCAGTGCATTCTTCTAGTATGCTGTATTTTTCCTTTAATAAGTCATCAGTCTGAGCCCAGTCTTCGGTTCACCGGCTCATTCTGGTGGTTTATTCTGTGGCTTCTCTCCTTATTTGCAGATGTTCCAGGTGATCCAGCCTGAGAGAAGAGTCCTGTATATCCAAGCAAATAATTGTGTGGAGGCCAAGGACTGGATTGATATCCTCACCAAAGTTAGCCAATGCAACAAGAAGCGCCTCACAGTCTACCATCCCTCTGCCTATCTTAATGGTCACTGGCTTTGCTGTAAAGCTACTGCAGATAATACTCCTGGCTGCACACCGTGCACAGGGTAAGGATTGGTAACATGCCATCGGTCTAGGTATTGCCAGGGATACATGCGTGTCTGCAGTGTGACTTGCAGGTTTGCAATTACCAAGGAGATCTGACAGGTGTGCAGGCATCGTGGTGTTTTCAAAAGCAATCTTTATTGTTATTTCTGATACTGTCGGTATCTGCGTATCCTGGTCAAAATGTTGACATTTTTAGAGTTCAAGGCATTAATAGGAGTTGACTGTGGGATAAGATAGTTTGGTTCTGATATCTGCCATTAGTAAAAATGTCAGAAATCCCTTCAACGTCCTGTTTGTAAATTCCTGAAACACACAGTCGTCTTCTAGATTTCATTCTAAACTGAGCTTTTTCTAAGGGGACCCACTCATGCTCACTGTTAAATAGGTACTGGCTGGTTCGTAGGAAACTATTTTCATCTAAAATGAGAGAAACAGCAAGTCTGTAGTGCTCGTTAGTCTCAGACTATAAGGCTTAGACAGTTGGGAGTTCAGTGCTTTGGCTCCTCCATCTGGTTATAGCAGATTAATTCACCAACATGTCTGGATACCAATACAGTCCTCTCTTGAGTCAGAATGAAAGCATGCTGGATAAATCTAAGCATAAAGAACTTTGAACTTGTTTGTCTTTTCTCTTGGGGAAAAATAGGAAGTTTTCAGCTACATACATACAATCTGTTGACTTTCATGAGTACTCGGTTTTACTTTCATCCTTGTTAAGTGCTTTTTGTGCCATAATATACTGTTTAGCATATAACTTCTACCTCTCTTCCTGATGCTTTTACAGAGGCCTGCCAGCAAATATACAACTGGATATAGATGGAGATAGAGAAACTGAGCGCATCTACTCTCTTTTCAACTTGTATATGCCAAAATTGGAGAAAATGCAAGGTGAGGATGAAAGATCATTGCATCTCTGATACACTTAGCAAGGCAAAAATACTTGTGAAAAACTGTATGTTCTAGCTAGACCAGCCTAATGAATCACATCCTAGAACACAGTGGCCATTATTTAACTTGTTTCCCCTTCTGCTTTTCTTGAGACGGTTGTATGACTTATTTTTGGTGCAGTGTGCAGTCTCATAGTCTGTACAAAACTCTTTGCATAATAAACAGTTGTTTGAAATAGTCTTAACTACAGCATCCTAAAATAGCATAGGTACAGAGCATTGCTTGGGCACTCTTCATTGACAAATCAGAGCATGTGCTAAACCAGAGGTTTACTGATCCTGAAAAGAAGCACCAGCAAAGTTGAGGTTTCAGTGGAACATGGTTTTGTATTACCAGAAGTCATGTGCACGTTCCCTGATTTAGATCCCAAGCACAGGCTGGATACAAATGATTTCCTCAGGAAGGCTCTTTTGGAATTGTCAGCGAAAGATGACCTGTGGATGTCTGTGAAATGTTGAAAAGTGAAGTTTGGGCTAGGAAACCCTCAGGAGCTGAGGGGAGCAGATAAGTGACATGAAGGATAAAAGAAAGAAGAGACAGCAGAGGAAGTTAGTACTGGTAGGCATGCCAAGAAAAGTATCCGGTGTACACGGTGCCAGACTTGAAATCCCAGTTTAGCACAGGGAGTGGCAGGGAAGCCTTCACTGTGGCACTGATCTTTAAATAGGACTTTATTTTATAATATAAGCCAGTGGTGTCAAACACACAGATTGGAAAGCACTTCAATCCATTCCTGGCTGCCGTGCAATTGCAAGCTTAAGATCCCCACCACTTCCGAGCTGTCTGAACCAATGCCCAGCTTTCCCCTGTTCCGAATCCTCACTGCCAGAGCCAGTATCTAGTTTCAGTGTTGGGGAAAAGGACACAGGTCTGGCACAGACAGTGCAGCAAGGAGAAGGTGACTCGAAAGCTGAGACTGAGACAGCAGTAAAGCTAGAAAGCTAGGGAAGAATAGAGACAAAGTAAAATAGTCTCTCTCTCCTTCTAAGATGCTGGGCTACAATGCAGAAGGAGATCACATGATGAATGTGTTGCGAATGTTCATGTGTAATCAGTGTCCTGATCTCTTAGCCAGGAAGGCTCCCTGGTAGGATAAGAAGGTAGTCTGACTTGCCTGTTCTTAGGATATGTCCTTAAGCAGGCAGCCAGACAGTAGTCATGGCATATTCTGCTTATGCTTGTTGTGTAAAGTTTTGGGGGGTAATGTGGTGAAACATCTTCTGTGACTACTTCAGCCTGTAATTGTTTAGAATTCAGTCCATTGTGCAGTGCCGTACTTGCTGCTTAGCTGCTGCTTAGGGATGGAACCTGTCCTTCTGACAAGTGAATGCTTGACTTTGTGCAGGCCAACCCTGCAGCACAGCGACAGCATTAGGCCTGTGTCAGAGTTCCCAAAGTGTGTGCATGGAGTGCTGCTAGTAGTAATTGAGATGAAAGCATTGCCTGTGCAGCAAAGGACAGCTTCGCACCAAGCCAAGAGCAGCTGCCAGGCTTGCTGCCCTTTCCTTGTGAGGCAAGGAGGAGGGAATGGGCAACAGACAGCATCTGTGCCTACCAATGATCCCACAAAAGGACAGGGAACTGCTCCTTCTGTTGTTGCTGTTGATACCAGCCCAGTTCTGTGGTGGTCTTGTGGAAGCAAACCAAGGAACTGTATGAACCGCAGACTGAGTATTTTTAGTCTGTCTCACTTTTTTTTCTCGTGCCTGTCTGATACCTATTCCCATACTTTGTTTTTTCCCCCAGAGGCCTGTGGCAGCAAATCTGTGTATGATGGACCTGAAGAGGAGGAATATTCTACGTTCATCATTGATGACCCTAAGGAGACATATAAAACACTAAAGCTGATTATCGAAGGTGTTGGAACTTTAGAACAGGAACATGCTCAGTATAAGAGGGATAAATTTAAGAAGACAAAATATGGAAGCCAGTAAGTATAATGGGTTGTACAAACAGGGGAACAATCCTGCAAAATGGTATTTCCCTTGCTTATGTTCTGGCCTTCACCATATTCATGTTCAAAAAAGATCCTGCAAATACATTCAAAGTAAGATTGTGACTTAGGATTGCTATCACAATATTTTAAAGGACTGTTAAGGAATTTTTACATGCTTATTTTTTAATTCAGTTTCATTCATAAAAATAAGTGAGGGGGTGGGGGTTGGTTTTAGGGTTTTTTCTTTTTATTTTGAACCTGTGCTCATGGAATGAGCAGTAAATACCAGAAAATACATGTATTTACCATCTTCTTTTAGAGTGTTGGTTTAAAAATGGAAAGAGTGGCTGATACAGCCACATGACTGTATTTTGTGTACACATAAATAAAGGAGTGTTCTGCGCATGGCTGACAAAAAAGAGGATCAATTAAATCAGTTCTTCCAGTTCGAGAAAGATGCAATATTACCTTTACAATTACAACTTTGAAAATCAAACTTAGGAAAAAGGTTTTGTCTGTTCACTTTCCGTTCTGACATTTTGGTGTTCTGACAGAAAATTCTATGTGTAGTACTTTTTCCCCTTTTTTTTGTTTTCTTGTCTTTTAGGGAACATCCCATTGGTGACAAGAGCTTCCAGACGTACATCAGGCAGCAGTCAGAGATCTCGGCACATTCCATATGAAGTGCAAAGGAAATGACAGGACAATGCTGAAGGGTCAATCAGTGAAGCTAAATAGCAAAACAAAGGGAAGCCACACATGTAGCAAAATGTATGGATAAGTGTCAAGCTTACAAACTTTGAGACTTGCTAAACGTATTCTCTTTTCAAGAACCTGTTATAATAGTTGCTATGCACTTTATTCATCTGGTTATTGACAGATGATAAAACTCTGCCTTCTAGGCAGTTGTTGTTGTGTATTTTTAAATTTGCTTTGGTTTCTTGGAATCTAGTGATCAGTTCAATGATCAAGGTGTGTGGACTTCATCTTGACAACTCCAATGCAATTCCTTATGTTTCGGAAACCAAGCATGCTGCTAATATGCAGCATTTTCTAGAACGGTTGTTTGTTACTGTTTTTTGTTCCCAATTAATGTATATTATGTCACACCCCTGTGTGCTCTCTTAGGAAAAGCTTAGTAACACTTTTCTTTTAATGCCTGCATTTAGAAAAGAAGCCAAGAAAAAACCCTCTGGTGTAATCTCTTGTGTTGTAGCTTGTATTCTGAGCAGGCCAAGGAGCAGGCCTTTTGTTTTTACAGCGGCATAATTTTTGCTAAATGTGCACAGTTTTTAATAGAAATTCAGATCTGAATGGTACTCTTGATATTTTTGAGATACAAAGTCATTTCTCCAGACACATTCAGCAGACTGGTTTCACGATGCAGTATAATAAAACTGACTGTCATAAATATGAGTGAGAAAGAAATGAACTTACGTCAAAGCTACATGTCTCTCTTAATGCAGTCCAGTGAATGGTAATCTTTCAAAGTCTGCCAACTGAAAGGCAAGGTAAGCTGATTTTGATGACCTTTTACCGCCACAGCGAGAAGGACAAATAGAATACGAGTCTGGCAGCTGAGACACACTGACTCCCAGGCACAAAAGCCGTCGAGATGGGTTTTCTCTGAAAGGATGTTTAAGCACTGGAGTCCATGCTATCCTAGTACCACTTGCTTTTCTGGAAAATAGGTTTCTACTTTTCAAAAAACGTTTTTAAATACTTTTTTAAAGAGACTTGTTAAAAGATATTTAGTGTATTAACACACATAATGGTAACTTGTTAATATTCTGAGTGTAGTGAAAATGGAATGAGCTGTGTATCTCACTAATACCAACAAAAGTCATTGAGGAGGGGAATAAAGATCTGCTAAATATAAGATATATATTTATGTATGCTGTTTAGTTGTACACCATAACTTTCCTCTGTATAAGAGTCTGATTTACCACCATCTAGCTTTGATGGCACGGAAGCCTGCATGATGGACTTTAAGTTTCTGTGGGGTAGAAGCTAGTGTTGGTTTTAAGGTGAATTGGAAGAGAAAGCATTGAACTATCACTTTAATGTGAAGATATCTGTGTCTTTGCTTGAAGTGTTACAGAGTAACTCTTAACTGTGTCCTCATTGCATCTGACATGATTTAAGATGGCTGAAGTACTTGGGATGCCTCTGTTTGTTAGTGATGCTCTTAGGAATGAGGTTTTATTTTTGTTTGAGTATATAGTAGACCACCTCTAGTAGATGATAAATGATCTTTTATTCATCTTCACCCAGCAGATTGGGGAAAGGGAGTAATGACACATTGCAGAGATGCGTTTTGGACTCCAAGCTTTTATCTGCCATGAACTGCAATTTTTAACATGCGTTTGTAACTTAATATTGTTTATAAAATACTAATGACCTGTAATGTGTGTTCTACTTGCCAATTAAAAGAAATGTTTTATTTCTGAAAATGGCGTGCACATTCGGAGTCTGTTTAGGTTCACAGTGGTCACCTGGGTGCCTGTTGGCACGGCATCTGCCGTTCAGAGTTGGACCATGGATGGAGATCTTTGTGAGTGTAAATCAATCACTGTTGGGGCTGCTGAGTCCCATCCTCGCTCCTCCTCCCATCCCCACCCAGTTTCTTGGGTTGGTATTGCATCCATAGGACTCTGCAGTGAACCAGACTGGACACCTGAGCCAGCCACAAACTAATTTGTGAAGAAAGCGGTTACAGCTCAGCTAGATCAGCCTTTTGAACTGGTTCCTTGTGTTATTACATAACTGTTGCTGCTGCGAGGGATGGGTCAGTCCATGTTGAAGGGACAGGAGGCAAGAGTTGAGAGCACAGCACCCTGCATGTAGATTGGCTCATGACCCTGTGGAACCACCACCCTTGTGAATAGGACCTTTTCTGTGGCAAAACCTTGGGCGTGCTGGGATTTATGCAAGTCAGTCTTCTGGAGCTTACCAGTCCTCTCCGGATGCTTATGTGGATTAAGCTTTGGTGACGAGGGGTTGTGTGACTGGTTCTGTTGGGGACCATTTCCAGGAAGGCTAGGCAACAGCCCCTCGGATAGAAAGCTGTTGACCAGCTCATTCAGGAGTGTGTTAGTCCAGCTCGTGTTCAAGGTAACTCCCACTGCTGTATCAGGCGTCTGTCACCAGAACACAGGTGTGCATTTCTGAGAAACTTCTGGAGAAGAGCTGCTGCAGGCGCGCTCCAGCTGAGTGACAGTAGTGGTTTAACAGGTAAACCACAGCCAGGAAATAAAACCAAACTGATGGTGGAAGACACATCACCAGTGTCTTGATGAGGGTGAATTTGACCACAGTTACGCAAGTGCGTGTTTTTGCTGAGAAACTGTAAACTTTGTTTTAAAAGCAAACAAGGTTTTAAGTAAGATGAGGTAGTAAACTGACACAGGATTTGTAAGAAATGAGCAGAGTTAAATGCAAAATTACTGTAACACCATTGCCAGGTCGGTGTCTTTTCCACTCAGTCTCATTCAGTATATACAGTCATTTTGTTTTCCTGCTAACGTGTCTTAGCTTAAGTCAATAGGAAATCTTTGAAAGCTGCTTTTCTTGCAGTGTAACTTAATTAACAGGGTTGATGAGGGGGTTGTGTTAAAACTGGGCTTCAATACTTGCTTATCCTCTGTCTCCTGTCTGTCTGCAGCATATGTTTGTGATGTTATCTTCAGAAATACTCGGCAAATCGTGCCCACAAGATGGATGACTTGATGGGACACTTGGGACGGCATCCCTTATCTGGAATGAAGAAAATAACATTAAAAAAAAAAGGCATAGCCATAAATAAGCATGTTGGGTCAGTTTTTCGTTTTCTACTCTATCGCAGCCTGAAAGGAAAAAAAAAGTTATTTTTGACAGAAAAAAAATCAGAAGCTGGGCTGTTTCTACCTGAGACTCCTGATCCTCGTCCCTCTTTCCTCCAATGCTGAACCAGCGCACTAAGGCACAGCTGACCTGGCGATAGGACCCGAGTGGCCCCAGTCTGTGTCCATTCCAGTTCAAAGGAGGTGGTGTCTCTGGCCAGGCAAATGTCTTTGTGCATTTCAGAAGCAGAGAGTTCGGACTGGGAGATTCAGCCGTGAAAGTGCACACCTGAAGTAAAGTTTCCTGTTTAGAGTTTCCTAAGGCAATGGATGGGAGTTCAGTTGACAGATAAAATCTTGTGACTTGTGTCTGCATCGTTTCTAGGTGGATGGAGTAGAGATGGAGAGCAGCTGCTGCAGCGGTGACAAATCACTATTCATGCTGTGGCCATTGTATCTGAAGCTGTGCCTGGGATGCAGTCGGTTGGGCAGCAGGAGTGACAAGACTTGCACGTGCCAATGATGTCTCAAACCTCTGTTGGCACCCCTGGCACTTGGTTCTTCACCCAGTAAGATTTTAATGAGGTCTGTGTGTGGATGAGAGGGTTGAAGAACAAGGTTCTTGTCTGGAAACATTTCCATCTAAAAATTGCCGAATGAAAAAAAAAAAAGCACAACTTGCCATGGGCGTAGCATGCAGTTAATGCAAAGAGCACCCAAGGCCCACCACACCCTTACGACGCTCATGGGAGTAAGCATCAGTGATTGTTGTCTGAGAAGCTGTGAGAAATCGGTGAGAGCTTCTGTCTACACAAGAAGCTGATTTTGGGGCTAAGGCGCCTGGCTACACGATGCAGCTGTCTGAGGTGCTTGAACATTGGATGCAATTCCCATCTCCATTCCTTCTCTGCAATACTCCGCACAGTTTCAGGGAGGTCATTTGAACTTGTAATCCCGTAAGCATGCTTATAAAGGGCTAGGTGAGGAGCTGGCCTGGATAGCAGGAGAATGTATGAACCCTGCCAGTCCCCATTACCAGCTCCAGGAAGATGGATGCTGCAGGAGGACTGTGGCGTACGGCAGTGTGTAGCCAGAGGTCGGGACTGATGCTAGGTGGTGCGTGGAGGTAAACTTCAACAGCACCTTCTCATGAGCCGCCTTCTGCATTCACTACAGCTTGGAGACAAATGCTAGCAGGCTGACTGGAGAAGACATTTCTTTCTGGCTCTGAGCTAGTATCATAGAACAGTAAATTAATTGCTCCAAAGTTCAAGTGGGTACCGAGGAAAAGACAAAGTTTTAAGACAGAAGTGCTGTATTCCTACGTGTGTAAGATTCTGGATTTGGGCTGTGTGAGAAAAGACTGAAAGAAGACATCACGGAGCAAATAATTGTTCTAGGCTCCTAAAGTAACCTAAGATAAAATAGGATCCTAGGAGATTCATTCTGAGTCTAGAAACCAGCACACCTAACTTCTGAACAAACGACACATGCCTTTCCGTTTCAATTCCCATTTTTCATCTGCTGCTCCACTTGAGTCACTGATTTACCTGAAATGTTCCAATTGTTGGATATATCGTGTTTGCGCAGAGCCATTACTTTTAACCACAAAGTTGCTTGGTGCTAGCAGGTTTGCCTGTAACGTTAATGTGAATGTGTTGATTAAACAAAAGGCTCACCAGCAGCCTGGGCTAAGTGTAAAGAATGTTTAAATTATAAAAAGGGAAACCGACTTTTTACTAGTTTGAAAACATTGCTATGCTGAATCTTGCCGTAAACATACCTTGAATGTACACAGTTCTGGTTAAGGTCAAGGGCAAATTCTCCCCACAAATGTGGGGCCTGTGCGGTGTCTAAATTCACTCAACTTCCTTAACCTCCGTCACTGTTGTCACTGTTGCACTGTCCTGCCCTAAAGCTGTCAAAAGGAAATATGTTTTTTATTATTCACTTGAGGCCACAACAAATACCCTACCTCGATGTGCTACCTACTACTCTTACTGTTCTTATGTGAAAACAACTCTTGATAGAGGTGACAGTGGTGCACGGGGTTGCCATCAGGTACCAGAGCTGTGAATAAATTAAGAAAGGCATTTTGGATAAGTGTAGCTATGTATTTCTGTGGGAGTCGAAACTAAAACTGTGCTCACCGTGTTTGTGTAGAGAAACATGCTGGTAAGACTAAAGGAAGCGAATTGTATGAACTATAGAGGAAGAAAGAGGGAAATACTTGATGAAAACAGAAACTGCACAAAAAAGGCCACACTGAAACACCTTGTGTCTTGCTTTCTTTAGCAAGCTTTTCTGTGTTCCAGCTCAGCTATAAGTCTTCTCGTCCTCTCCTGAAGCCAACCTCTGGCAGCCATGATGTTCTATGCCTGCGATGGAAATGACTGGAGCATCTCACAGCTGAGAAAATCAACTTTAAAAAGAGGCAGGCTCATCTGTAATGTCTGGAGATGCAAGCGCTTCACCTCCTGCTGAGCCACGATGTTATGAGGACAAACCTGTTGTATGTTTTCTCTGTGGTAAAGCCCCCTGAAAGAGCTTCCTTCTCCCCCGCCCTGACTGTGGTTCAGCATCCTATTAACAGCACTGATATAATTGAATCAGTGAAGTAATTGGGACTTGTTAAAAGAGGGGGAGATTTTTTGAAAAAACTGGACCATCTACCTGACTAGGGTTACGGCAGCCTCACAAACACTTGCATCGGCACACCTGATGAGGTTGGGACAACCCACCCCAGGCGGCTTTGCCACCAGAGCAAATGTGTCTCCCAGCTATGCTCCAAATCCATTTGCTTCCAGCACTGTCCCAAGTCATGCTCCTTATTAACATGACTGATGCGCAGCGCTGCCTGTGACACAACCTTCTTCTGAAGCCAAGGGCCTGTGTGTATGTCCCCTTCTCCCAAAATACACTGTTGTTTAGATTAGCCCTGTCTCAATCTTTTGTCTTGTCTACGTGTGCATCCTGGGGGCTGCCCAAGGGTCCTGCTGTTCTTCTAGCAAGAGAACCATGCAAAAACAGAGAGATTCAGCTCAGAGATCTTGCTCTTCCTGCTGGCAGAGGAGGGTGTTTCCTGCCAGGTTCCTGGCACCCTCCCTATCAGCTTTTTCCTGCCTTGAAATCCCTTGGTGAAGACTACCACAGGCTCAAGGGCAGGTTCCCCACTGGAGAGCTGGGCCTGAACTTCATTTGTCTGAAAAATGTCATCCTTTTTCACTCCAGAGAAGCATCCTTGGCATAATTTCTATTGAAGGGGCCATGGTAAGCAGAAAGCCCTTCTACAGAGCAGTTTGGAGAGCCCTCTGAGGGGACTTGGCACAGATTCTCAGCAGAGGGTAGCTGCTGCCCAAGTTATTTTGGTGTCAGAAGGAGATGGCCAATGCTTTCGCTTTATTTAGAAGTTGTGAGTGCAGAAGAGAGGGGATGAAGAGACTGGCAGGTCTGGGCAGGTAAGTGGGTATCAGCCAGTCACATTAAAGGCCTAGAAATCCTCGTGGGGCTGGAGGAAGGCAGCACCCGTCTTCCTGGGTTGGAAGTGGGCTGGTGTTTGAGAGCCCGCTTGGCTCTTAGGGTGGGACCTGACACAGTCAAGGTAAAGCAAGAGCCAAGAGGCCTTGAGCAGGCTCAAGCACAAGACTCAGACGTGGTTTTCCCCACCAGGCTCCCAAGCTGAACGACGGCCCCTTAATCAGGCTGTTCAGTAGTTAGTTTTCTCTGTCTGTTTCTCCTGCCTAAGCATTTCCTGCCCCAAGAGAGAGATGGTGGTTTCTGTTGTGTTCCTCAGAGCAGCACCTGGGTGAAAACCCTGTAAGCCACCACACAGCCACATGTGCAGCTGCAGTGGCTGGCTGGCTGCATGGGGCCAGCAAGGAGGAGAGCGGGGCACTTCTCCAGCTCCCTGCAGGTGGGTGATGCAGGACGGGGCTGCTGGGAGTCCCTCCAGGCAAGGTTGCTCTGCCTGGCGCAGTGTCTTCTGCCAATCTTTCCTCCCTTTCTCCCTTCCTCCCTCCCTCCCAATGTACCAGGTTGGCCCTGCCCTTCCAAAAATGTCCCCATGTCTTCTCTCCTCCTGGGGAGAAGAGACGGGGACAGCTCCTGCTTCCCAGTGCCTTCCTCTTGTCCCATGTGCCAGGCCCAGCCTGCTGCCCCTGCAGCAGGCTCAGACTTCTTGCTCACCACTGCCCTAGTCCTGGTTGCCATCACTAGTTAGACTATCACCGAAAGACTCGGTGTGGAGGGGACCTCTGGGGTCCACCCCATCCCACCTCCCTCTCAAACAGATGAGACAGATGTTTTGACTCCTGCTGATAATACCTCAGTATCACAGACAGAGGTCTGTGCAGTAGCGCCGCTGTCTTCGCTCAGTCAAGAAGGCCACCTGGGTGGAGAAATGACTCTGCAGTGGAGGAACCTGGTGAGGTCTCCACGGAGTATTTTTATTTTTTCTTCCCTTACACGTACAATAACCTGAACACTCTTCGGAGCTGATGGGCTACCAAAGAAGTGTTACCATGCCATAGGTAATGATGCAAGCATCCTTGTCTGTAAAGTATCACTCATCTGAGTATGTTTATGTAACAGGGGCTGAGTGTTCAAAAATGGAGATTGGGGGCTTTGAAACTGCATTAATCAGAAGTGGATTTTCCTTTGCAGGGGACTGGGAATGATATTCTGCTGAATATGTTCGTATACAACTCTTACAGAACTGTTTGAGTGTTACTTAACGAGGCAATTTCTGATGTCTTCTTGGCATCCACAGGAAATAAGATCTGTATTCCAAGTTAATTCAGTGACAGCCATAAGACGAAGAAGATGGGATCTGTCTCTCCAGATGTAGATGTCCACCATGTAGATGCTTACATTACAGTTCGTTACTCAACCTCCTTTAATAGTTTGGGGGAAAGAGAGGGGCCCCTGTATAGCGTGACTCACAGTTTTAGACATCTACCCTAGAATGGAATTAATTGAACCCGAAAAATTTCTAGTTCCCTTCTGTTGACCGCAAGAAACCTGGCACTATCGCTTGCGGTAAAGACTTCTAAAGCTGGTGAGATGAACCCCACCCAGGGTGCCAGGAGAGGAGCCTGGCTGCTGTGGCGTGCGTTGTCACTCTTTACTCACCTTCCTTTTGCAGCAGTGGCTTTCTTGCGAGCCCTGGGTCTCCTGGCAGGGACCTTCCCTGCTGCCTTGGGTGCCCCGGGGATGGCTCAGGCCGCTAGGTGGGGGTGCTCTCCTGCAGGATCCGATCCCTCCCGCAGCACTGCTCAGCACGCCCTGTTTTGCAATGACCCCAACCAGGAGAAGCTCATGAGCACTTTTCTGTAAGCACCAGCGCTGGCTCTGTGCCTTGTTGGCTCAGCTGGTGCCACACGACTGACCCAGGTGAGGTGTGAGCGCACCGCGGGTTCCCCTGGAGCTCCCCAGAGCACGCTCTGCAGGAGTCGGCTGGCTTTTTGTTCTGCCTGCTGCGGCAGGACGGGATGACACCTGGTCAGGTACAAAGCTGGAGCTGCTCCGACAGCGCCTGATCCACCCTGAAGGCTGCCAGGACAAAGCGTCCCCACCCGAACAAGCTCAAACTCGGCAGAGTGAGTCTAAGCAGACGGGTCCAAGCCTTGTTTGGTGGGTCCGCGGCATTTTTAATTGTGTACTTAGTACCAGAGAAAAGGATATTGCTGCTTGGCAGAGGGCAGCTAGAGACAAGCAAGGTAAATCCCTCACTGCCTCAGCACTGCCAAGCGGATCAGAACAAGGAGGGTGGGTATGCTCATGTGGTATCGCCTAGATCTAGGGCTCCCAAGCAGCAATAAATTTCCTGGTTATTGCTTTTGGTTTACTTTATACTTATAAGTTGTATTGTGTGGGTGTGATATTGATCTTATTTTAAGAATCTCTGCTCCCCCAATTTGCCTTTTTTGTTCTCTTTTCCAACTCATTTGACTGGGTGAGCCGCACGTCCTTATTGTCAAACTCACACTGGAAAACAGCTGTATATTTAACTCTCTAGTGCCGTGAATGATTCCCGTGGTGTGGACCACAGCTTGGGAACCACAGACCTAGAGCTGGCCCCAAGGTCATTCTGGAACGGCTGGAAAGAAAACCCAAGGCCACAGGGTCTTACAGCACTACTACAGCAGCCATCGCATCTGTGTTACAGCTGACCCAAAGGACTTACGGTCGAATATAGGTCTGAAAAAAGATTTCTAAAAAATGTGGAGGATACTGGTATTCTTAAATTTGGGAGCGGGGATATCCTCCTGTTGTTTTTGCAAGCACTAGCAAAACAAGAATAATACTGTATTTGATCAGTCTTGTGAAATATAGTCAGGTGAAGAATTCTTTAGAGCCCCTCTGCTGTCTGACCAAGAACAACCATAAGGCACTTCCTTAAGACAGAGTAAGCATTGTGTGTTACTGTTTCATTTGCAGGGGTCAGGTGGGGTTATCAGCAGTGCGGAGTCCTTAGCAGAGAGCTGCTGGCAAACCATCTCCGCCTGTTTCCTGGCATCCAGGCCACAGGGGAGCTGGGCTGCCTCCCAGGCTGGATGAAGCAGGAGAGAGAAGGAGCAGTGCTAAACAGGCAACCGTGTCTCAGGAGCTGCTCAGACCTTGGTCTGGGGAGGGATCTAGACCTCAGCGGGACAGGGATGAGGCACACCAGAGACTTAAGGACAAGGAAGAAACTTTCTCCGCCAGCCTTCTTTCATGTCCCCTCCCCGGTACCACACACTCAGACCTCTTCCCTGGTGCACTTTAACCCAAACCTGACCTCTGCAAGCCCCTTCTGCTGTCACCATCCTCCCCGTGGCATCAAAGGTGGCTGCTGGCAGCTCTGCTGGGAGGAGCAGATCTCGCTCCCAATGTGCTACCAGCCACCACTGGCAGGACTGTGCGAGCCCAGGGAGTTTGCCAAAGAGAGATGTGCCCAGCTGGTGCTGGCGAGGCTGTAATGTGTGGCCGTGGAGCAACCTCTCCAGGGCACATCCTGGAAGAGGCAGCATAAATCACGCCAGCTGTGTGGCTTTCCTCCCCTGCTCTGTGCAGATCAGCTGATTTCTTTTTGTTTGCACTGCGTGTTTTTCCCTGGAAGACATGTGATGCTTGATCTGCAGACATCTCTTCTTAAGAAATGTTTGCCTGAGTTTCAAGCCAATGCTGGGACCTGGGAGTAGAGCACTTCTCAGCAAGCCCTTCCTCTGCAACATCACTAAATCGCAGATTTTTGTGCCTTTTGCCTGGGCAGACACGTGGACAGAGCTGGTCGGAGGTGGGCTGGCAGGAGCTGCGTGTTTGTGGCACAGGCTGCTCTCTGCTACGTTGCCAGGGACTGGACGTTTTATGCACTGGCTGGCTCAGACGTCTGTCTCCAGATGCTGGAGCATCTCATCCTTGGCTGTGAGGGCTGACAAGGACCAGCTGAGAAGCAGAAGCTAATTAAAATGGAAAAGCAGAGCTTCAGCCTGGTTCGTTCATACGTCCAGGTTGCCTTGCACAGAGGACTAACACCCATCTTCTGTGGTTGGTGCAGAAGGAGGGGCTGTGATCTTTAATGATTATTCCTAAAGGGCTAAGTTGAAGCCGTGCTCCTTTTTGATGTGTAACTCTGTGTTTAGGTGAATATCCACTACTTAGGTTCCTGCTACTGGTCTGTCTGACACCCGTTTTCTGTGGCCTAAATTTTACCTTGCTCTTTCATCGGGGTCCTGCTTTTATAATACAGAGCAACAGTTTTGGTGGGAAGGGCTGGGGGCAACACAGAAAATAAGTGCATCTTGTGCCGGAGAAGTGGATGTGTGCTCAGACTGCTCTTCTCAAAATGCATCTGTTGCTAATGCAAAAGCCTATGAGAAGGAAAAGAAAGCATTGTTAAATACAATATCCTTTCTCCTGCCGTCTGTTTTATTTCTTTTATAATAGACACTGGTGAGATGACACTGGAAGATTTCCACTCAACAGAAACTAAAGAGGTCATTTCCTACTAGTGGGAGCTGTGTGTTACCGTGCATGTTTTCAAAGGCTGGGGAGGGCATCACTGGGCTAAAACTTTGCAGAAAATTTTTCCATGGATCAAGAAGTTTTCAGTTTGGCAACTGAAAAAGATGAGAAGGACGGGACCAAAGTCAGCTGTGAGAAACCTGCTGGAGGTTAAATCTTTGCCTTTGCTGCTCTCTGCAGCGTGCTGCCTTCGTGGGTGAGCAAGAGCGGAGTTGCATGGTCTAGGAGAGGATCAATGTTTGCTTTAAACACTCAGCACGATGCATGAGATAAACCAGTGCTTCCTCGGGCAGTGAGGACCCCACACTCAAATGCTCACCATCCAGATACGCTTTAGACCGCTCTATGACAGCTAGGCTGTCCAGTAGTCTAGGACTCGCTAACGGAGAACTTTTTCATCTCACTCAGGAGTAGGGATCTGGAAGGTGGCTCCGGGAAATGTTTTTGGTACAGTGAGTGTATGAAACACATACGTCAGCCCAACAGTCACACACGCACTTTCTCTTGTTAAATGTGTTTTAAAAGCTTGACCCTCAGGGTTTTGAAATATCAGCAAACAAAATGAGGCTTAGATTCAGTTTTGAGGACTCGGTAGATGATGCTTTGTGCCGAGTAATCCCTCCAGCATCTAGGGGACACTACTTCAGTGCCCCCGGTGACCTGCGGAGTCAGGCGAGGGAAGCCACTGGAGCTTGAACCAGAGAGCGAGCAGCATCCTGCTCAGCTTTCTTAATGAGAGGAAAGCCCGTGTGGTCTTAAACACTTTCAAATCCTACAAAAACCAAGATTTGATATCTTAACCCAAAGAATAACATCCCAAAACCCTGCTCAGCATGGGACAGCAGTTCACAAACTTCTCTGTTGGCTACTTCATTTCTTGTTGAGAGCCGCTGGTTCCACAAAACCTCTGGGCAATGCGAGCTTGTGTTTGGAAACCTCTGTTTTGGAAGCTGCGAAAAAATAGACACAGACTCCATCGCTGCCACTGTTAGCCTAAAATCAGTAGATCGAGATGCAGGAGAATTGCTTGATGGGGGACGTTTATGTATCCTTATCACACGTGTGCATTCAGTAATGTTTACGCATTGCCACTGTTGTCTGCACTTGGTACGTATCGACAGCACTAAACGGAGCTGTTGCAGTATTTTAACTAGAGGACTGTTTTTCACTGAGGTATTTGGAGGGTTAGAAAGAAATAGAGTATGAAACTTTAGTCTGGCAGCTGGCCCTTCAGTGACGGGGGTCTGAAGGCACCATTTTTGTTGAGTGTAAGAATTACGAAAGAAATGAAAAAGCTGCCTTCCTCCAAAGCCTCCCAGCAAACCTTCACGCGGACAGGCTGCCAGAGGGCTGAAGAACCTGAGCAGTGCTGACCGCTGAGGGCTGCCACTTACTCCTCAGTGGTGTAGGGCTGTCTGCAGCACAGCTGCTCCAGCTCAGACTCAGGCATCCAAAAAACGTTCCAAGGTCACCACGGCTTTCCTTCCCACAGGGCTTGCCTCCATGTCAGCAGCTCTATGGCGTTTGTTGGAACTACAGGTCATTTTCCATCTTACAAAGCATAGGGCTTGCTGCTGAAGAAGCAATAAACTGGCTGAAATCCCCTGTTTACCCCATCGTTCTCTAGTAACATTTTCCCCTCTCTGCCTTGCCTCCGTCAACGGGACTGACAGGTTTTCTCCCAAGTTACCAGTGTACATCTGCCACCAGCTTCCCATGCTCGTGGGAAGTCTTGCTGTATACCTCAAAAGCACACCACCACCTCTTGCCGCAACCAAATCGGTCGCTGCTGTTGTCAAACCGATTGTACATCAGATACATCAGCAACAAATATTGGGCAATGCTTACAGTGCCCCTGGCAGTGCTGCACAGGAAAGTAAATCTCGTCAGACCTCAGCATAGCCTATGTCCCTAGAACCTCTGGAGAGCATTGTTTCCTTCTCCTGATGTAAACGTCTTCCAGGGCTGAAGAGCTTCATCTGATGTTCACGCAGCCTGCTTGAAACGCTAACGGTAGTGTTATTTTAATTGCCTTTGAATAGGTCTCATCAACCTTGCAGCTGCAGATGGAAATAGGTTTTCATCAGACAGCATTTCTTTTTCTATTATTTTCCCTGAGATCATTTTTACTGGAGGAACTACGTGATTTACAGCAATGGGTTTGCAGGGGGCCAGCAAGGCGTCTCTGCAAGCTGGATTTCTTCACCCTCTTCTGACCAACTGATTTGCTTGGCAACAGCATACAAAAACAACATGGAAAGGCTGCGGATGTCTTGTAGGCCATGATCTGATGTTTTCCAGACAATGTCTCTGTCTGGCAGCAAACTGCACACTTCGCCAATTCTTCAACTTCTTCAAAAGGCGGATAATGTAATCGGACCCAGTTGTCCAGGAATAGATTTGCCAGTTTTTCCCTGTTTCTATCTATTTCTTCATGGACCTAACCAAAACCCACATTAACCCTTTTGGCTACAGCCTTAAACTAGGAGCTCAAATTGAGTTCCCCACTCAAATCTGTAAATCTTTTTTTTTAGAGCGCCTACTTTCCACCTCCGTGACCCCTGAGCCTGCCTAGTTTCTCTGTTCATCCTCTGTCCCTTGGAGAGCCATGTGCTGGGGCTGGCTGTAGATGGCATCTGTCTGCTCAGAGCCTGGTAGAGTCACCATTCGCCGGCACTTGCCAGGTGCCCAGAAACATCCTGGGAAAGGGCGTGATGTGAGCATGATCAATAAAGTGCTGATTTTCATGTAAGAAACCGGAAAGATCATTGAGGGGGAAAAATGGCCAAGAGAGATAGGCATGGCCTGACTCATCAGCACAGCAGAATTAGCACAGTGGTTAACCTAATCTCTTTGATCTGGTCAATGTTAAATGACAGGCGGTTTGTGCTTCAAGAAGCACTGCAGATTAGCTCTGGGTTTTGCCGTGCACAGCTCAACGGTGCTACCTCATGGCCAAACAGAAAACTACTTTGCCCTCTAATTTTTTTATTTCCCCTGCAAGTGACAGACACAGTGTCTCTTGCCACTGGTGTGAGAGACTCTTGCCACAGGAGTCTCCTACTGCTGGACACATATTCCAAGTACACCCGATGTATCCAGCTGCATACACTGGGGGTTTTTTTGGCAGAGTGGGGAGGAGACTTGAAAAACGCAAGGTTCACAAAGTCCGTTTGTTGAATACAGAGTTTCTGTTTGTCCTTCTCCTATTACTTGGCACAGTGTGACACCCGTCTCAGATAGGGAGCTCTTTGGCACAGGGACCACTTCCGAACTCTGTTGCCCTGCTCCCCGTGGCAGATGCCATAGTGGTGCAGCCACCACAGCTAGCTGGCATCGCAGCTGGCCCCTACAGACACCGTGCCTTACCCTGGGGAAAACACAGTTAAAGAACAAGCCATAAAGAAACTTCTCAAGGCCAGCATAAGTCTGATTATTTTGTTCTTTCCCCTACTGGATGCCACTTCAATACAACCTGGAAAAAGTTCAAGCATCAAAACACACTAGAAGAGACTCATGATTTGGGAAATTGATCTGGCCTGGAAACCTCTCGCTCCCATTCACCAACTTGTTTCCAGCCCCACTGCAGAGTATTTCTATGCTGCTAAATAAAAGAAGATTGGGGACCCATCGTGAGGCCACTGCAGATTTAAGCCATGCTGGTTGCTTTCACACTGTATCACTCTCGGCCTGGGTCTCCTCTGAACCACAGGTGGTTCCTCTTTGACCCAAACCCATATTTTTGTTTCGCTGTCTCCTTTCAGTGCAAAAGCTCAGAAATAACGTGAGGTGCCACAGCGCAGCCCCCCAGCCAGGTGCCTTATAGCCAGACACCAAAGGTGGGCTTGTGTCCCCCCGTTCAATGTTTTTGTGAGCGAACTGCAGTTGCTGCAAAGAGGTGCAAAGCCTGTGGCAGCCGGGAAGTCGAAGTTTGCAAAGCGAAGCCTCATGTGGTTCCTCACCGACTTAGGCTGGCTGTAACTCCTCCGAGAGCGGCAGTCATCTCTCCTTCATCAAATTAGCTGTTGTGAGACTGCTGTCAAGAAAGCTTCTCTGGAGGGCGGCAGACAAGATAATAGTTGTCCAGCTTGTGTACAAGAGATGAGCTCTGTTTGTTTGCCAGAACCTCCTCCAGTGGTTCTGTAAAAAAGTAGAGCAGCATATTGCAAAATGAGCCCCACACACATCATATCGGACCTGATAAGATCCAAGATTTTGGGGTCCCAGTGACAGAGACACATCAGGTATTTATGAGAGAAAGCCAGCCCCCCTTTGGGGGAAAGCTGTGTTGAGACCAATCTTCTGTAACTGGTGTCTTCCTGCTGCTTTCCTGTGGGGATGTGTCGCTCACACCTCATTAGCAATTCTACTGAGGGCCAGAGCCGAGTATCTGTACCTAATTGTTTGAAACTCTTTATTTTTCGTAAGATTTTCTTTACCAGCGTACAGGAGCTGGATGGGAGAGCCACAGCTGCGTGTTGGTACTACCATCGTGCTCGGAGCTGAGTTGGAGAACTGTTCCTCCTCTGATGGACTCTGATTTTTCTATCGGTCAGTGTTCTGACCTATGACAAAAATAAATGCACAGCAGTTCGGGCCCTTCACCGGTGCTAACAGCACTCTGCCTTCCTGAGCATCCCTGCCAGCAGAGGCACGGGGCAGGAGATGTTATGAAGGGAAACAGGCCTGGGGACGAGGTGCCAATCTATTTGACATTTGTCGCTTTTGGCAAGCAGTAAGTGAGCACTTCTGTTTGACGAGAGCTTTGTGGTGAATCCCGAAACAAGCAGCCAGCCCTGGAGATGGAGGCCGCTGGAGCAGCATCGCTGGAAGGGAGGATCCGTGAAAGATAAGGAAGGGTCGTCTCGCAGCTAAACATGAATGGAGGCTTATTCAGCTGAGGTAGACTCCTCTCCTCCCTGTTTTGAGACCTCGAAGAAGCATTCAGTGACTTACAGGAAGGTTTACACAATGTCCCAGCGCTGCTTGCTTCCTGGCCGTGGGGACACAGGGTTTCCAAGAATCCCACAAGCTCATGTGAGAGGCACCGAGCCGCCGCCTGGCAGGAGAAGTGCTGGCTCTGCTCATCTGCACAGCCAGGGAGATGGGGGAGCCTGGCCAAAGTACTTTTTTGGCATGTTTTTCTTTCAAAAAACATTCAGAAATATAAATTTAAACTGACAAGCTTAAGTCACTAGAAAGCCCCGTGGAAGAGTCTTGGTATTGCTCATGTGGGAGCTCTCAGCTGACGTGTGGTGTAGAAAGTTTCAGTCTTCTGAGAGGACGGGTTCAGTCTTAGCTTGACTTCTTTTTTGTGGTGTCAATGCAGAGAGACACGGTAATTGCACTGCTTTTGCACAAGTGCAAAATTCAAGCAGCCTTAGCTTAAGAAAATAAAAGTTTAGATTGCAAAGTATGATCCAGTTGGTCTTGGTATAAAAAAAAGAAGCGAGTATAGATCAACTGGAAGTTACAACATTTCTCCATTATCACTACGCTTTGTAATAAATCTGGGTCTCCAAGGACTCCGTGACTGAAGAACTCACGCAGACAGCATTCACTCCATGTGTGAAAGCAAGTTGCTTGGATGTGCAAATATCTCTCTGTATCCCACCATCTGCCATCAGGTCCCCAATGCATACCTACACCAAGTGACAGTCAAAACAAACTAGGTGTGGTATTGCACGCAAAAAAAAAAAAAAGAACACCCCCCCCCCAGGATAAAGCGCACAGGAGAAGCAGCCAGAAATACAAACTGCATGTTCTCCGGCACTGCTTGCCAATGTTTCATGTGTCTCCTACTCCTAAACATTTCCCCGCGGCAGCGTGGGTTCCCTGTATTTATTTACTTCCATGAACAATAGCCTGCCTTTTCTTAGCTGTCTTTCAGGGACCCTTTAAAGGCAGTTATCCTGTGGAAACCGCCATCCTCCGGAAGGGAGCTGTTGCGATGAGAGCCACGGTGCAGCACGGCCCAGGCTGCAATGCTGCGGAATAAAGAGGTCTCACCCATGGGAGCTGGAAATCCTATTCTTTCAAGAATGTTCCAGCTGTTATAGGTGCCAGCAATGTCCAGAGAAGAAAGAGAATAATAGCTTGTAAATGCTTTTCCTGATTTCTTTTATAAATCAGAAAAAGCTGTGTCCTGAGGTAGGGGCATGACTAGTGGAGCCAGGCTGCGTGAATGAGTCCCCGGCGATTACAGAGACTTCTCTTGTTATATTCCCTGTCCCTGCTGTGACGAGTTTGTGTACGATGCTGCCCTAGGACAGCCCTGGCCGAAATCCACTTCTTCAAGCCCATAGTGCAGTGGGGACATATATTCTCGCAGCCCAACAATGTTACGCTACATTGTGCTGGACCGCTGGGATTCTTTGGTGTTTTGGATGAGGATCTGTGTGTGACAGTCCTATCTCCTCTGGGCTTTTACATCAGTGGAACTCCCTCTCCAAGCTGCTGTTTGAGTGTCTGCCCCTGCAATCCTGAATGAGGAAAACCCTTCCGAGAGCCTCTGGCTTGCTCTGTGGGAAACACCCCTCGCACATCAGCTCGGGTCAAGGCACGTTCCTGATAGCATCACATTTAGCATGCTGCATGGTGTGACCTTCTTCCCTTGTACACTGCGCTTCATATGCGTGACAATCATCAGAGATGTTTCCCCAGCTCATGGCTGTTCTTCCCAGTTCATTGTAGGTATTCAAAACTGGGGCGATTTCACAGCCTACCTCTCCAAATTGCTGCCCTCCTGTCATGTAGAATTCTGACATTAACTCCTTGATAATCCCTTCCAGTCTTTGTGGATATATCTTTCTTTGGAAAGCTCACAGAGACCATGCCAAAAGAAAATATGGTGCGGTGTATGAGCTCAAGCCAAAACAGAACAGAATAGAGCAGGAGTGACAGAAAGAGCCTGGAAAAGACAGCAAAGATTGAGGGACCTACATATTGATGGAAAAGCTGAGCAACCAGAGTTGTTTCAGCCGCAAAAATGCAAGAAGTGAGAGGGACGGACACATTAAATAATTTACGGAATATAAGGAAAACCCATCAGTTAACTTCTGTCCGAGCACATTACAGTACCCAAGACAGATTACAGTTGAAGATCACAGCATTTTTACAGAAACACAGAATGGTAGAGGTTGGAAGGGACCTCTGGAGTTCATCTAGACGACCCCCCCTGCTAAAGCAGGTGCACCTAGAGCAGGTTGCACAGGAACAGATTCTGTACTTCGTACTTTTAGGAGTATAAAGTACAAAACCTATTGACGCAACAGCTTCTACCAGTGGCAGCCACGTCAGAAGCAGCACCAAGCCTCTGTCTTTCACTGTACTTCTCTTTAATGTCCATCACTGTTTTATATTNTAGGAGTATAAAATACAAAACCTATTGACGCAACAGCTTCTACCAGTGGCAGCCACGTCAGAAGCAGCACCAAGCCTCTGTCTTTCACTGTACTTCTCTTTAATGTCCATCACTGTTTTATATTTTTATTCTTTTACCAGATGTTCACTGCATACCTTACAGATGCTTACAGTATTGTGAGCTGCCCCATTGTGCTTCCCTGGTGAATCTCTGTCCCGCCTGTGCATCCCACCCGGTTTTGAGCTTCCAGAGGTTCAGGGCCTTTCCTCTGGCCCCGCTGGCATGGTGCCCCATCTTGGCCCTCAGCAGACGTCTCAGGACCTAGGAGGCCCTTGGCTCTTGCATGTGTGTTTGTGTGAATTGGAGGCACCCAACGTGAGTGGGAGGTTCAAGACGGAAAGGGTGGTTCTTCTGCTAGTGACTGGCTCAGAAATGGTGTTGGGCTGGTTGGACTTTGCTTTGATGTGTTTCAACCATTCTGACCTTCCTGTGCCCAAGAACAGCTTGGATATCCAGCCGCCGTTTGTCTTCACGCTAACTTCAGTACGTCTTTCCCAGAGGTCCCAGTATGAAGTCTTTCCTGGTTCAGTAATTCCTTCAACCTCATTCTCCTTGGGAGAGGAGATGCTATTAACAAGAACTTTTGTCAGCCTTCACATGAGGAGACTCTTGTAGATCACCTGTTCTTCAGCCTACTGATCTCACTGAAGTTTCAAACTACTTCTTTGGGTATTCTCCATCCGAACTGCTCAGTTTGAAAGCTACTGCTCCACCCATTATTTGAAATACTGTGATGGTTAAGGGAATGCGGACGAAGTGAAGGGGTTTCTGAACCAGAGGCACTTCAGTCATAGTCAAAGCTCAAAATCTGCCGGTCTGAGGGGAAAAAACACTTCAAGCAAACCTCTCCCCTCCCTCCTTGTGTCTGGATCCTCATTGCTGCAAGACATCTCAGGAGTTGTCTAATGTCCGTCTGGGCACATCTGGCTCTGCTCTTTCTACTCAGTCCCCCTGGCTCCTGCTGCACATGAGATTTCCAGGTTTGCAGAGATCTGGCTGTGGAAATGTTTCTGGTCCGGTCTCCTCTGCTGGAGGGCCTCCAGGGCAGGTTTGGATACCCCCTGAGCAGAGCTGGTTTCTCAACTTCAGCCCATTCTCTGAGAGCAGCTAGGAAAATGGTTTCCCTATATTGTAAGCAGGCAGCTGCACTGGGATCAGTGCTGGTGGCCACTGAAATTTGAGGCACTTGATCAAAGCCGAAACCATTTTTCCTCCTTTTCAAACTCTCTGCTCTACTGAGGGAGAGAAGCAAGGCTTCCTGTGAGATGATTGCCTTGTTCCCAGCAGAGATGGGAAACACAGATTCAAAACGGTTCAAAGATCCTAATAGTTTCCACACAGAGGAACTCCCCTCTGGATTAGAAAGTCAGTGGTTGCAGGAGCAAGGACTCCGTGTTGCCCACGTCCCATTGACTGGCTCAGCCGCTTTCCTTCAGGGTCAGCACAGGAGGCTGTGGCCCTGCCAAGGGGCTCGGTCCTGGGCTTTTGGCGGTGCGAGTTCCTGAAGGCTGGTCGGGCGGGAGCCATCAGCGTAGCCATGTATCTTCGTACGCACATCCAAGATGAAAGAAACACTGAAACTAAGAAGGCCGTGTTTGACTGCAGCATGCAAATGCATGTATATCTTCACCAATTGTCTTGAGAAAAGTCACAAATCTTCAGCCGATTTATGAGGAGCAAGCTGTCTTACGTGAAATGTTTTGTTTTCCTTTCCCCAGTTCTGTTACCAGATGCAATACTTAGCAAAATTCCCTCCATACCTGTGGGTTGGCAGCCGCGGTGGCTGTGTTCCCTCCATCTGCGTGGCTTTTGGGTCATTTGGCAGGTTTCAAGTCTGAACTCTTTTTAAAAGAAGTATGCAACACAGCTGATTTCCTCTGTGTCTAAAAAAAGCCATCCTTCCAAATTAATATTTTTGATGTTACCATCAATTTTGTTTTCCTGTTTAGTTTACTTTATACTCACAACAGCAGCTCTTCTCCTTATCACGTTCAACAGAAACAGGCAGCAATCCAGGCTATGGTGAGATGCTTTTAGAAAGCAGCCACGTTAACTGCGCAGCGTTTCCTCAGCACTTGACATTCATAACTATCTCACCTTAAAACACTTAGTTAATTCTCCGATAAAGCCCAGGAGAGGAGCCTGTGAGAGCCGCTCATGGAACGCTCCTTCGTGATCATGTGTGTCGTGTGTGGCACCATCACGGGTGCCTTGCAGAGCTGCGTGAATGAACGCTGGAGCCAGCCCTCTTGGTGACCAGCTGAAACGCTGCCACGTGGGTGTGAAAACAGGAAAAAGTTTTGGGCAATGTAACTGTTCGCCCTCTCCCTACATGAAAACTGGACCTGGTGCATCTTCTGGCCTAGGCTGGAGAATGCCCAAAGGTAAGAGGAGCACCTCCGTCTCCCCGAGTCCTGTGCCACACACCGCCATCTCACTCCTTTTATCACCCTGCAGTGATAAAAGCAGCGGTTGGTTTGAGTTTAGACTTAGTTCAGCAAGAAAATGATCTTTTGTCAGGAAAGGCCTTGCTGTCTGTCATGCTGGTCATAAATCATCTCGGCTGGTTTGCGTGCTTCATGGGCAGAAAGGCTACGCGCACTGTACCACTGAAGGACACTGTTTTAACCATAGGAAAACAAAGTTCATAATGTGCTTTAAGCTGCATATGTCAGCTGATTATTTTTGCAGAACACAATGTTATTTCCTACTGAGGACAGAAGCTGCTTTTTTGTCTCTCCTTCCACCTTGAGCTAATCGTGTTTCGTTGTGTTGCATCCTTGCTGCTCTCCAGTCTGTCTTCTTGGCTTCATTTTCTCCCTTTTGACGAAGAAACCAGGTTTGTGGCCCAGAGTATTTATTTGCAGCACCCTGATAGCTGTGGTTTTCTAATATCTCTACTAGTCTTGGGAGGAGAGGAAAAACTAATACCTATGGGGTGAAATCATGGCTGGGTGGAAGGCAATGGCAGCGTTCCCACCAGCTTTGCTATGGCCAGAATTTCACCTCGGGAGTGCCTGAGGAACTAAATATCTTCACCATCTCCTCTAACGGCCTGCCTTGCTGCTGAACCAGGAGACCGCAGAAATGCACGTCAGCTGCTGCCTCTGCACGGCCCCAGAAAAAAAGAAAAAGAGATCTGGTGGCCTCTCGGGGCCGGACTGCTCGCCTGTTTAAATCCTCAGCTATTGCTTTTGTTTCTCATTGTCCTCTAATTCATTATATCATCCGTGATGTTAATGAAGCTTGGCTTGCTCCACTCTGGCTGGGAGGAGTGCATCTGTACCTGTTTTGGCTGGTGCAGAGGGGCTGCGACAACCCCAGGACCCGCTGACTGGCCATGCTGGCGCGGAGCTGCTGGACATAGGCATGGAGCCAGGCCTGCAAAACAGCCTGCTCACATTTCCACTCCACCTCACTGATTGTGCGGTCAGGAGGGTGCGTCTACAGAGATTTGCTTTCTAATTGCTTTTTGCAATTCCGCGTTGTCTTGAGATGCTCCCGCCTGCCAAACCATTTAGTCCTTCCCATGTCTGGGAGTTCGGTTTAACTAAGCCTGTTAAACCTGGGGGTGGTGTCGAGCCTCTGCCAGCAGCTCCGGCCCCCTGCGCGTCCCCAGGCGCTGGGCTACACACGAGTGATCCAGCTTTGCTCAGGTCTGTGGCAGGTCAGGTTTTGTCCTGAGCTGCTGGGTACACCTGCCAGAGCAGTACACAATACCCAAGTCTTCAGCACCCCAGTCCTTCACCCAGGACAGTTTGTGTGAACATAAATCATAGCACAGTTTGGGAGAGCTGATACCCTCTATAGTTAGCTATTTTAGTACTTTTGGTGAAATTATAACTGTTCACCATCTCATAGGACACGGTTTCGTGATCAGCTCAAGCAAGTTTGCACGGCTGCTGAAGGCGTAAATTATTAACTTACTGTGGTACACTGGAATTGCATCCACCACATCCATAAAGTTTATTACCCCAGCATCAAACGACAGCAGTTACATTTTCTCTTCTGTTTATCCATGTGTTATGTGGCTCCACACATCCCATCTGCTGCAGAAATTCGTGCCCTCTACTGCAAAAGTCAGGATTTCACCCTTGCTTGTGGCACGGATGAGCAGAAGGACTGCTCACAAACCGGCTGTGTTTTCGCAATGCCACTGAAGGGTCAGTCCGCTCAAAAGGGGTTTTCCCCTCCTGGACCTGAGGCTTGTGAGGCTGAACATCAAAGTCTGGCAGGGGACTTGCTCTGCCTGAAAGCTAAGTCTACCTAAACCACAAAAAGATGAGTAGTCCCAGCAGCACAAGGGAGGGCAGGAACCAGCGCAGAGGCAAAGGGGAGAATGAGGGGGTGTCTGTCAGCGGCCACCCACACTTCGATCAGTTTAAAGCACTCAGGAAACTTCAGCTTCTGTGGTAAATGGTCTGGGGTTTTATCACAAAAGAGATTATTTAGGAACAGGGGACCATCCATGCCCAGGACCAGGTGATGCCCAGCCATCCCCGCAGCTGCAGGTTAGGGCCAGCACCCATGGCTTCACTTCACACACCCATGCTTCTTGACTGGTGGGTCCTCTCTTTGGACCCACCTGCAATGTCACCTTTAGCCGTACAGAGCACTTTGGCACTTCTAATGGCCGGAGAACGGCTTTAGTTGGCACCTGTAACACATGCATGAGCTCGGTACCTAAATCAGGCCCACTGGGTCCCATCCTTTCCTCCTGTGCTTTCTTCAGCAGATGTTTTCTTACAGCAGTCTCAGAGCATTGAGACACAGTGAGGTAAGAGATGGCTTACGTGGCTCTCTCCACTGGAAAACGTGAGGTTAAATACTGTAAGCTCTTGGCCAAAGCAAGCCAGAGTGTCCTCCGGGACCAATCCTACACTCGCTGAAGTCAATGGGAACTTTGTCTGATTTTGCTGAATGTTGCGAATTATTGTCTAAATTATTGCATCATTCTGGGATTGAATTTACCATGTCCATAAAGAGCTTGTTACCCTGCACTGGAATGACAGTAATCATATTTTCTATTCTGTTTATTACTGCACTGGTAGGCTTTTAAAATTGCAGCCTGACATCTCTTGCATACAGGGACTTCTGGCCATTCATTACCATAAAGTCAGGATTTCAGCCGTATTTTTAGCACTGAGGATGGGAAGGACTGTCACAAATCACAGTTCAAGTCACTGTTCAAGACTTTACCAGCCTGGACCTTGTCTGCTCAAATAACGTGGAAAGCAGCAGCGATTTGCATATAACCAGCTCACCCCACTGGCTGATCTCCGAGTGAGAACCACGTGGGAAAGATGCTACTCACGAGGAAGGTACCTGATGGGTTTGTGATCTGACTTTGCAATTTTTCTCGTCTTCACCATTGTAGAAATGAAACATAGCGACTTGGGAGGGCTCATGCCCAGGATTTCCAATCCCCATATAGAAAAATGTCATGGAAAACGAGACGCAGGCGTTTACTCCTCTCACGTGCTTTTGCTGAAAATTATCTCATCCGTGCTCCTTTACCCTCTGACATTGAAGAACCTGATCCAAAAACCTCAGTGGGATGATTGAGGGGGATTTTGCTTAGAAAGAGGCTCCTAGCAAGCGTGTAACCTCCTTGGAAAGACTGCGTAGCAATGCGTCATTTTATCTGACTGAGGTTATCCCACAGGGTAGCCTGGGCTAGTGACCCATGCTGGGCAGGACCCAAAAGCAGAGCACCTCCTGAGACTGTGGATCTCCCATACAGTACCTCTGCTTGCGGGTATTTAATTTTTGTGTTATTTGCTCATATTTTGGCATTGCTGCAAAAACTTTCCTGGCCCTTGAAACATGAAGGTATGTACTGCACAAACAATAAATCAATAATCTAAGTTGAGACTCGTCATGAGCGGGGCTTGTCTACAATTGCCTCCTGGCAACCATTTAAATTAACTTCTGTTAACACGTCTGTCATTGCACTTTACAGAGTCCAGAAAAATGCATGTGATCAGAAGAAAATTCCGCCTTCAGCACCTTCACGCCCAGTGTTACCCCCATGTGTCGGGAACGCTTGTCATGAAAAGGCAAGCGCCAGCAGCAGATACCCGCGTGCCTTGTGTTTGACATCTCTTGGAAGCATTTTGAGGCTTCAAAGCTAAGCTCTGGAAGGCTGTCCCTCTGAGTGGGTTATTTATGAGACTTCTACTCTGAAAGCAGGGCACACAGGAACGTGGGCTGAAGTGACTACACCAAGGGCATCAGGCTGTGTTTTCCTTGACTGATCCCCAGCTCTTCTGTCTCTGGCCCACAAAGTCTCCTGGAGCCCCTGCTCCGAAGATCCGGTGCCTTTCGGTGCAGTGTAGGCAGTAGGGGTGTGTATGTGTATGTTCGTGTGCGTATGTCCTTCCAACCTCAGCAAGACCTTCTGATTGCGGTCATTTCGTCTTTGCACTGCAGCTGCACGAGCCCCGCTCGCACACCTTGCTGCCCTGGCTCCTGGCAGCTGGTTTCAGTGGCTGGCCCAGGAGCGTGCACGGCCTGGAGGCATGCCACCAACCCAACGCCTCCCACCCGCTTCTAGCTGACAGCAGCGGCAGGACTCACGGGAGATATTACCGCTCACCCACACGTCCAGGTGCACTTCAGGGATGTCAGTAGTTTGACTCTGTAATTTGGAAACACTGCTGTCGCTGCTTGGGACCTCAGAGGTTGTTTCCCTGATCTGATTCCACCAGACATCAAGGGCAGTGGGTGACATAAGAACCAGGTGGGCATCAGTCCCTAACTGACGTGGAAGATACCAGGCACTCGCTAGATACCTCTTCTTTCCTGGTGTATCAGTGCTCACAGCATCAAGCACAGCACAGGTGGAGAAGGAGCAGGCATCCAGACCTACCAAAAGAGCATGTTTCCTGACAGAAATAAAGCTCGGGCTCAGCAAATGTATTCTGGTTTTCAGTTTCTGTGGTTACGAACAAAGTTTCTTCACATGATCGCATCAGCTCAAGCATGCAAGCTTTTCCAGGAAGTGTTTCGTGCTGAAAATTTTGGCTCCTTCAGAGAAAGCTGATTGGGTTCAAGCTCCCCCAGGACAAAAAGGATTCTGCATGTGGGACTTCAAATTAAAATTGCTGCTTTTCACTCCACTTTGCAGTTCAGTCTGGCCGGGACCTACCAGATCTTTGGCCTTTTGAGCCTTGTTCCTTTAAAAACTGAGCTCACCACAGTCAAACAAATACTCATTCAAGCTACACTTTGATGAGTTGCAAAAGAAGTGAAGTTGTGGAAGGAAAACCTCGAGCACAAAGAGCATTCGAGTACAAGATAGTTTCCAAAAGTCTCCTAGAACAGCATGAGCCAAACTGGAAAATGGAGATGTAGTTTTCTATTGACCCCCACCCAAGCTCAGCACTGTTTGGGCCACAGCTTTTAATCTGGCCCATCTTCACTTATTAGTCTTGAAAAATAAAATGGAGCATTCTAAGACAGTTTTAAAATAGCTCATGTGACTCAAATCCAGCAAAAGCATGTCTTTCTAAGCGTAAAGAAAATGTTTATCCTTAATTTGCCCTGCAACAGTCAAATCCAGAAAATGAGGTGTGCTATTCACACCGCTAGCCTGGTGTGACTCTTCTGGTCCCGGGCCAGAAGCAGATCCAGGTTTCCATGGGTGGAGGCAGGGACCAGCATTTTGTGTCTTCAGTGTTTATGATGAGGCCAAGGGGAAGCGTGATGGCAGCGATGGCAGCGAGGAGCCGGGCAGCCTACCCAGAGGGGCAGGGATGGCAGCGTGGCACGGATGAGGCACATTCCCCAGCTTCACGCTGCCCACTGACTTCTCTTGAGGAACGTTGCGCAGCCCTGTCCCTGCAAGGCTCTCCATGGATTTGCATAGCTGTTGGGAAAAGATTACTTTCTCGCATTAGCCTTCCTTTTCACCTCTCAGTACCTTAGAAGGAATTGTGCTAATGTCTTCATCCACTTCTCTTTCCAACTTTTTTTTTTTTGAGAGTTAATTCTTTCTTTTCTCCTCTTTTCCTCTCCTCTCAAACAAAAATAAACCCTCTCTTTGCTGCAGCAGCGTTCAGTGCTGGCCCTTTGCTACACTTCAGCATGGTGTCACACCAACCCCAAGGGGCAGGTGACTGCAGATGTGGGGCCAGGTGTGTGGCTCAAGGACACTCCGGTGTGGCTTTGCGATGCGCTTAAGCTACAACCTCTCTCTCTATATATATATACGTATAGAATCTATCTGGTGACCAAAGGAAGCACCTTAATGCCCCCTCTAGACCCCAGCCATTTGAACACCCTTCCTTCACTTGTGCCACATGCCAGCTGCGGTGTTAGAAGCATTGGTGTTGGCGCAAAAGAAAAGGGAGAATCCCATNCAGAAGAAAATTCCGCCTTCAGCACCTTCACGCCCAGTGTTACCCCCGTGTGTCGGGAACGCTTGTCATGAAAAGGCAAGCGCCAGCAGCAGATACCCGCGTGCCTTGTGTTTGACATCTCTTGGAAGCATTTTGAGGCTTCAAAGCTAAGCTCTGGAAGGCTGTCCCTCTGAGTGGGTTATTTATGAGACTTCTACTCTGAAAGCAGGGCACACAGGAACGTGGGCTGAAGTGACTACACCAAGGGCATCAGGCTGTGTTTTCCTTGACTGATCCCCAGCTCTTCTGTCTCTGGCCCACAAAGTCTCCTGGAGCCCCTGCTCCGAAGATCCGGTGCCTTTCGGTGCAGTGTAGGCAGTAGGGGTGTGTATGTGTATGTTCGTGTGCGTATGTCCTTCCAACCTCAGCAAGACCTTCTGATTGCGGTCATTTCGTCTTTGCACTGCAGCTGCACGAGCCCCGCTCGCACACCTTGCTGCCCTGGCTCCTGGCAGCTGGTTTCAGTGGCTGGCCCAGGAGCGTGCACGGCCTGGAGGCATGCCACCAACCCAACGCCTCCCACCCGCTTCTAGCTGACAGCAGCGGCAGGACTCACGGGAGATATTACCGCTCACCCACACGTCCAGGTGCACTTCAGGGATGTCAGTAGTTTGACTCTGTAATTTGGAAACACTGCTGTCGCTGCTTGGGACCTCAGAGGTTGTTTCCCTGATCTGATTCCACCAGACATCAAGGGCAGTGGGTGACATAAGAACCAGGTGGGCATCAGTCCCTAACTGACGTGGAAGATACCAGGCACTCGCTAGATACCTCTTCTTTCCTGGTGTATCAGTGCTCACAGCATCAAGCACAGCACAGGTGGAGAAGGAGCAGGCATCCAGACCTACCAAAAGAGCATGTTTCCTGACAGAAATAAAGCTCGGGCTCAGCAAATGTATTCTGGTTTTCAGTTTCTGTGGTTACGAACAAAGTTTCTTCACATGATCGCATCAGCTCAAGCATGCAAGCTTTTCCAGGAAGTGTTTCGTGCTGAAAATTTTGGCTCCTTCAGAGAAAGCTGATTGGGTTCAAGCTCCCCCAGGACAAAAAGGATTCTGCATGTGGGACTTCAAATTAAAATTGCTGCTTTTCGCTCCACTTTGCAGTTCAGTCTGGCCGGGACCTACCAGATCTTTGGCCTTTTGAGCCTTGTTCCTTTAAAAACTGAGCTCACCACAGTCAAACAAATACTCATTCAAGCTACACTTTGATGAGTTGCAAAAGAAGTGAAGTTGTGGAAGGAAAACCTCGAGCACAAAGAGCATTCGAGTACAAGATAGTTTCCAAAAGTCTCCTAGAACAGCATGAGCCAAACTGGAAAATGGAGATGTAGTTTTCTATTGACCCCCACCCAAGCTCAGCACTGTTTGGGCCACAGCTTTTAATCTGGCCCATCTTCACTTATTAGTCTTGAAAAATAAAATGGAGCATTCTAAGACAGTTTTAAAATAGCTCATGTGACTCAAATCCAGCAAAAGCATGTCTTTCTAAGCGTAAAGAAAATGTTTATCCTTAATTTGCCCTGCAACAGTCAAATCCAGAAAATGAGGTGTGCTATTCACACCGCTAGCCTGGTGTGACTCTTCTGGTCCCGGGCCAGAAGCAGATCCAGGTTTCCATGGGTGGAGGCAGGGACCAGCATTTTGTGTCTTCAGTGTTTATGATGAGGCCAAGGGGAAGCGTGATGGCAGCGATGGCAGCGAGGAGCCGGGCAGCCTACCCAGAGGGGCAGGGATGGCAGCATGGCACGGATGAGGCACATTCCCCAGCTTCACGCTGCCCACTGACTTCTCTTGAGGAACGTTGCGCAGCCCTGTCCCTGCAAGGCTCTCCATGGATTTGCATAGCTGTTGGGAAAAGATTACTTTCTCGCATTAGCCTTCCTTTTCACCTCTCAGTACCTTAGAAGGAATTGTGCTAATGTCTTCATCCACTTCTCTTTCCAACTTTTTTTTTTTTGAGAGTTAATTCTTTCTTTTCTCCTCTTTTCCTCTCCTCTCAAACAAAAATAAACCCTCTCTTTGCTGCAGCAGCGTTCAGTGCTGGCCCTTTGCTACACTTCAGCATGGTGTCACACCAACCCCAAGGGGCAGGTGACTGCAGATGTGGGGCCAGGTGTGTGGCTCAAGGACACTCCGGTGTGGCTTTGCGATGCGCTTAAGCTACAACCTCTCTCTCTATATATATATACGTATAGAATCTATCTGGTGACCAAAGGAAGCACCTTAATGCCCCCTCTAGACCCCAGCCATTTGAACACCCTTCCTTCACTTGTGCCACATGCCAGCTGCGGTGTTAGAAGCATTGGTGTTGGCGCAAAAGAAAAGGGAGAATCCCATATGGTCAGAGGTAAAGGAGCAGGAAGGAGTCTTTTGGCTGTGTGCGGACTGAGGCTGGCCTGAGGCAGCCCCGGCAGGGCAGCGCAGGTCAGGGCAGAGCTACAGCTCTGCAGTGCCCTGGATAGCCGCAGGAGCTCCTTCCCCAGCACCCCGCTCCCACAGACATCATGGGTAATGTGGCGGAGACGGACGTGGGCAGTAAATCTGTCTGTAGCCTCAGCGCTGCACGGGCAGCCTCTCCCCACAGCACCCCGCCACTACCCTCGGCTGCCTCAGACCAAGCCATTGCAGTGTAGCTACTTCAAACCGTGATGCTTGCAGTCCACGGGTGGAAGGTTGAATGAAGTGCTCGTTTCAGAAACAGGAAGATATTTAACGAATTATGACTCTTTTCCTCCCAAGCGAGGATCAGTGTTCAGAATAGCTGTGAGAAGGTGAGCTGTAAACATCCCTTAAGCAGCCCGGCACAAGCCAGGCACAGGGACATAGGGGCAATCGCTGTGATGCTCTGGTTAGCAAACGTGGCTAATCACGCTCATATTTTTCCTCCACGCATAGACAGCCCAGAGATTCTCATAAAGACTCTGTTTTACAGCCTCCCTGAAGGGTAATTAGCAGCAATAAAAATATTTTTGAAATTGCTGGCTGGTTAGTAGTGTGTGCAACACAGGAGAGATTTGAGCCCCAGCATCGGCTATGATGAGGCATGAAATGCCTCCAAACCCATGAGTAGTCCAAAACAAAAGCCTCTGTTTTTCCTCTCCGTCATACAGCAGCAGCAATCTGGGACATGCAGGGGAGGCGTTGCTTCCGGCAGTACAGAAAGATAAAACCCAAATATTGTGTTTAACCACTATCCAAGTAAAAGAAAAAGAAATCTCCCGTGTGGAAACTGAATTCAGAGTTGTGCTCCTACGCAGGGACAGCTGGAGCCAGCTGGAGATGTTGGTTTGCATCTTCACTTACTTGAGGAGATTTGCAAGAGGAAGCAGCTCAGTGTGATGGTGTTTTACGGATCAAGCTTGTGTACTCTCCTGAACCCCTCAACTGCCTCTTTACGTTCAGATTTCAAAGTGTTCATGCTCTCCCCAGAGGTTCCTTCAATGAGCCAGAAGGGAAAGGCTTGAAAGGGCTGCGAGGTGAAGGATGTGACATGGGCTCTCTGCTGAGCCTTACAGCTTGCAAAGCTCCCACACCTGTGCTGGTCAGGACTCACTGCCTTCAGACCTTGGGGCCAGCACATTTTGCCTTCCAAAACGATTGAACAAAAGAACAAAATGAAATGCCATGAACTGTACAGGAACCAGAGTTCTGGGGCTGGCAGAAACGAACGTGCGAGAGTCAAGAGATGCGGCAAGTGGTGAACCCACCCGAGCTCCGGGTGTGCCCTTCTTGTTACCCTTTCCAGTGATTTTGGGCCTTGCACCTGGCAAAGCAGACAGCTTTGCAACTAATTCCTACATGTTATAGACAGCACATTACCGCTGTCACCTTGACAGTGGAGGTGACTGCAATATGCAAGTGTTGTGACTGGTAGTGAAACAGACTCTATTTTTAAAGTGTTACAGCAAGATTTTTTTCCATTTAATGTTGTTCTAAACTCCAAAATGTTTTAAAATAGGTACANCCTGAAGGGTAATTAGCAGCAATAAAAATATTTTTGAAATTGCTGGCTGGTTAGTAGTGTGTGCAACACAGGAGAGATTTGAGCCCCAGCATCGGCTATGATGAGGCATGAAATGCCTCCAAACCCATGAGTAGTCCAAAACAAAAGCCTCTGTTTTTCCTCTCCGTCATACAGCAGCAGCAATCTGGGACATGCAGGGGAGGCGTTGCTTCCGGCAGTACAGAAAGATAAAACCCAAATATTGTGTTTAACCACTATCCAAGTAAAAGAAAAAGAAATCTCCCGTGTGGAAACTGAATTCAGAGTTGTGCTCCTACGCAGGGACAGCTGGAGCCAGCTGGAGATGTTGGTTTGCATCTTCACTTACTTGAGGAGATTTGCAAGAGGAAGCAGCTCAGTGTGATGGTGTTTTACGGATCAAGCTTGTGTACTCTCCTGAACCCCTCAACTGCCTCTTTACGTTCAGATTTCAAAGTGTTCATGCTCTCCCCAGAGGTTCCTTCAATGAGCCAGAAGGGAAAGGCTTGAAAGGGCTGCGAGGTGAAGGATGTGACATGGGCTCTCTGCTGAGCCTTACAGCTTGCAAAGCTCCCACACCTGTGCTGGTCAGGACTCACTGCCTTCAGACCTTGGGGCCAGCACATTTTGCCTTCCAAAACGATTGAACAAAAGAACGAAATGAAACGCCATGAACCGTACAGGAACCAGAGTTCTGGGGCTGGCAGAAACGAACGTGCGAGAGTCAAGAGATGGGGCAAGTGGTGAACCCACCCGAGCTCCGGGTGTGCCCTTCTTGTTACCCTTTCCAGTGATTTTGGGCCTTGCACCTGGCAAAGCAGACAGCTTTGCAACTAATTCCTACATGTTATAGACAGCACATTACCGCTGTCACCTTGACAGTGGAGGTGACTGCAATATGCAAGTGTTGTGACTGGTAGTGAAACAGACTCTATTTTTAAAGTGTTACAGCAAGATTTTTTTCCATTTAATGTTGTTCTAAACTCCAAAATGTTTTAAAATAGGTACACTAACAGTTGTGGATGTGACCAGTACATTAGTATTGGTTAATTGGGAGTTGATAGGCTGGTCAGTCATACACCCTCTGGAATCAAAGTCCGTGTCATCACTAGAGTGATACAGTAATAACAGTCTTCTATAAATCAATTGAAGGATCACATAACGCTATGCTTAAAGATCTTGTGCTCTGGATACTTCTTTACTGCATTGTTCTTCACATCTCTTAACGTCATACATATATGCAAAAAAGAGGTTTCAATTTACAATCCAGAAATAAGTTGCAAATTTTCTGTGATTAGAAAATATTTGTCTGTACAATCGTTATCAAAATTATCCTGCTTTCACTAACAAGTATTTAACTGTAAAACTGACTTCTGGAATGGACCAAAAGGATATTGTAAATCTTTTAATAAAACAATATGCATAATCACAGAGTCCAGGGTTCCTGCATGTATCCTGTATGACTAAAAGACTTCATTTAAATTTCTTCCATTAGTGGCAAGACCTACTTTTAAAAAGGGTGCTTTTTTTTTTAACCTGGTCTATTAATAGTATTCAATATTAAATTACCCGTGAATACTGCAAAATTATAGAGGAGATTTTTTTTCAGAACAGATACAATGCCTAAATAATTTTCACAAGAGTGATCTGGATGAAAACAAATTTCTGCAAGGAAAATGTTTAGACAAATTAATTGGTCTGAGTTACTTGGCTTAAATTCAAAGGAAGTATTCCTACTTAAGTTCTTTAAGAGGTTTGATGAGTTTCTGGTTGGCATTAAATGGAAAACGTCAAATGGATTGTGAATGGAAGTGAGTGGGACAGGTCTCGATCATTGACTGCAAGGCTGCTACCTTTCTTTGGTTCGTTATTGGCAAGATTCGCTTCTACAGAGACATTTACGACAGCAGATGAAATATTGCCTTAGCGAGCGGACACTATGCCATCTAGCTATCACAAACAAATTTCACATGTTTTGGGTTTAAAGAGTTTCTAGACCTGCCCTGTCCCGGCACTGGAAGAGGCTGGACCTGACATTGGAGAGGAAGAGCTTTACTTGGGACCACCAACAGTATGTCCATCACCGTGCTTTGCAGAATGCATCACCACAGAAGATGCAAGGGTCTGTGGTAAGGATACTGGGAATTTAAGGACCGTGAGGAGCCCTTAGCACCAGTCAGCTTGGACACTCAGAGGCACATGCTCTGAGCTCTCCCGTCCCTGCTTTCTGCTGCTCTCCAGCCAAGCGTGCACGTATGGGGCTAATGCAGTGTGCAAGAGCATTTGGAGAAATGAAACATCCATTTGATGAGGGATCAAAACATAATAAATGGAGGCAGGTTGAGAAGTGTTGCCAGAAGGACCCGAGAACACACTGTGATTAAATACAAACCACTATCAAAGCTCTGCAATGGATGGTTTGCTTGTACGATGAGAAAGTAGTTGCTACTTGGCAATATCAGAGCTTGGAAGCTATCGGATCACGGCCNGATGAGGGATCGAAACATAATAAATGGAGGCAGGTTGAGAAGTGTTGCCAGAAGGACCCGAGAACACACTGTGATTAAATACAAACCACTATCAAAGCTCTGCAATGGATGGTTTGCTTGTACGATGAGAAAGTAGTTGCTACTTGGCAATATCAGAGCTTGGAAGCTATCGGATCACGGCCTGTTTTCCCAAAGGCTTTTCTCATGGAGGGATGCAAGCCATTCTCATAAAGCTAATAGCTGCAGGCCAGCTCAGAGTCCTGGGAGCCAGATCCCACTCTAATTCCTTGTGATTCTAACATGAAAGAACAAAGGGCTGTATCCTGCCATTGATACTTTTTCGAGCCTCTTAATGGACATAGCGTGGAGACCTAGATATAGATCAATGGCAGGATACAGTCATAATGTCCCAAACTGAGCTAAAAGAATGGTGTCTTCCTATTACAGCTTAATATGACATAGCACTTCCACATAATGGAGACCAGATTTTTCTTGTGAACAAGTTGTCAAAGTATCTGTTGCATCCCAATGAAGGAATGCTTGAACAGCAAATCCCAAACCCAACACTTCAATGAGCGTAGCAAATTTATTATGCTATACCACACTGCGAGGTCTCTGCAGATCCTTTTAGTTCAGCCTTTGCAAGCAGAGTATCTTGACTGAGACCACAGCTGGAGTTGTAACCAATAAAATGAGCCACTGTAAAAGATGATGGATGATGACGCTTCTCCACAGCACTCAGTGCCGACTTTGCCATGTCTTTCAGTTTATGCAGACCAACATCCGTGTGATGAAACTGTATTCTAGAGCTCACTAGCTGTCTATCAAGTCACTGAATATTTAGCCTTTCTTTATAGTGTGTGCATTACTGCATGGATTAGTAGAAAAGATCTGTCACAAAGGTTTCAGCTGAACAGTATTTTTAGAAGTTAGCTTATTCTCCTACTGGTGGTTATTAGTCCAAACAACTCATGACAGCTTAATTTCTCTTTAAACTTTTTCTCCCTCACAGTCAGAGGTAGCATTTCAAAATATCTGGAAGGGTGCTATTTGTTTCTCTTCCCAAAATCTCCACAAAGATGTTGTGGATAACCACAAGAATATCATCCACATTCCTTTATGGTAGTACGTGGGAATATGATTTATTCAAAATCAGAGTGTACTTTAAACACGCGCCAAGCCAAAGCGCGCCGAGTCCCAGAACGGAGCCCTGGAGAATCCACCTAGACTGTTGACAAACCTGGCTCGGAAAAGCAACCTCTATGCTGTCCAAGAGTAACAGGGTATATGACGGTGCTGCTAAAAACCTAGGAGGGTAACGCGAACCAACTAGGCCATCTGGGGCTGTTTAGCTGTTCTTGCTGTGTGATACCATAACTTGGCGTGAAGGGCTGGAGCCGCCAGCAAAATCAGACATGACAAAATCTTCTGAGCTGAGTCAGAAACAATAATCATTCTTTTCACTGAAAAGAAGCAGGAAACACTGACTTTTGCATATCTGAGAGCAGTCTGACAGACAGGAGTGGCAGCTGTGCCTTTTGCCCACTGATCACCTTGAAAACATGAAAACACTGAGAAAAGAAGGGCTCCTTAGACAGTAAACATTTACAGCATTGATTCTTGTTCCGATAAATGAGGTCGCATCTGCCTCTGCAAGGAGAGCCATCTACTGAAGCAGCAGTTGGTCAGGATGGACCCTCACCTCCTCTGCTGCTCTTCAGGCATGCGGCGTCCTTCATGCACGCCTGCCCTCTCCCAGGAGAAGGTTGGAAAGGTGAAGTTGCCCTGAGATTAAATACATAATATCGTAATTTTTCAGTCTTTATTGAGGCAAACTGTGAATTAGGAAGGGTCTCTCAGCGTATGTCTTGGAGAGAAATAACTGTTCCTCCCGCTTGCTGGGATGAGACAAACTCGATCCTGGTGTGACACGGAGAAATGGGGAGTGGGAGCCCCGCTGCCGTAGCTGCAGATCAGCGGGTGCACATCTGGGGTAGGCTTTCCCCCACCAGCGGCACTCTATAAACAGAAATATCAGTGGCTTTAGCAGGGGCGGAAACACGGGGGCCAGCACGTCGCCCAGCACGATGCAGTCTCCAGCGCATGAAACGATATTTTCTGTAAACTGGGTCTGCTGCTATGGTCTGTGCCTGAGGGAATAAAGATGTTTGAGATTATGCAATGAGGTAGCCTGAGGTAAAGCTGAGCATGCTTTTTACAGAGTCGCTAAAAGACAAGGGTTGGGAATCTCAGGAAAAAGCAGAGTAGAGCTGAACCCTTGCATGTTGAGCTGTGCATAGCTGGCAGCTGCCGCCCGGGAGGAAGAGCAAACCTAAATCTTCCTTTACGTATTGCTTCTCTAAAACTTCTGTGAGTGCTCCCTGTAAACGCTGCCCCATAAACTATCATTTAAGGATAATTTTTACTTTTTTTTGCAGCTCACGTCCTCATGTCACAAAGCCCCAGGCTTGTGTAGGCTGAACTGTGCAAAAATTAAAGCAGTGACCTAAACTTTGTGACTTAGGGCTGCTTGGTGGTGGAATCAAAAACAAGAATGTGCGATTCTGTGATTGCTGAGGCAGACATACTCCTGTAGCCACAGTTTGCTTTTAAATTTGAAGAGTTACAGAGAAATTTAGCCAGCCTGGAAAGTAACAAGAGGGAAAAAAGTCCCAGCAAGAACCCAAGCCGGCTCTGGGAGCAGGAGAGCTAACAAAGTGTAGTTTCTTGTAATTTATATTTTTTTCTCTTTAGTGACTTTCTGCATCCTACTGCAATAACCCCAGCCACTGTCCTAGCCTCTGCACTCACTTTTCTTTGATTTTGTTTTCTTTTTATGGCTATGCTTATTGCCTGTCCCACATACAATTGAATTCGTATGGCATTATTTCCAAAAAAGAAAAACACAGATCACAAGAAGAGGGATGGTATCTATAACTTTAAAATTAAAATAGCCAAAGGAATATCCCTGTGCCTTTCCCAAGGTTCCCAGCCTTTTCCCAGTTCCTTCCCATGTCACCTGTACCTGCTCGTGTCACCCTGCCAGCTGTGCTGCCCGACACCGTGCACACCCTGGCTGCTGCAACATGGGGCTGGTAAGGACGGAGCTCTCTCTGGTTTCCCTTTCACAATAGCTTTTCTTCGAATTTTCCTCCCCTCATGGCTGCTGGTTTTGCAAGCAAGTGGTATCTTTGAAATTGCTACCTGCACTCTTGCCTACCCAAAATTGGCGGGGGGAGCATGCGCGTCAAAATTTGTTTGAAAGGAGGCTAAAGACAGACGCAGGCACTATGGCTGCGTGGGTCACATTGCACTTGGAAATGAGGCTAATACGTACTTCATTTTTTGTGTGGATAAGAGCTTTTGTCTTTAAATAACTGCTGTTCCAGAACTCTGTTTTCTTTGGCTGCTTTAATTATTGTGTAGCAGATCTTTCTTCCCCTTGTTTGACCCCTTCACTTACTATACTTTGGTGGATCAAGCACGCAGGAGTGTGTTAGCGGCAAAATGACTGTTTATTGAATGAGCAATGATCCTTCATTTGTAAACTTGTCTCATCATTAAGGGCTGAACTGTAGGACACATGCAGAGTTGGACTGCTGAAGGTTTACTCGCGAAAGTCAGATTTCTCTTTAAGGCTCTTTGGTACAGGGCTATACATCTGACACCACAAGCAGCAAATGCAACAAGCCAACAGAAACCATGTCGACTTCCATCTAAATTGTGCAGTCCCTGCAGAGTGAATGCAGTCCCACCTGGACTGGAGAAAGGTGACTGTTGAGAGGCCACGACATTTTAATTTTCTTCCCAGAGAAGTAAAGACTGTAAATATCCCACTCTGTGCTGTGGATGCACCACCGAGACAGATGCAGACTGAGAGAAAAGATCTCCCCTTTAACCACCATTAAATCTGTGAAACAGGATGAGATCATGAGATCAAAAACTGCATTGTGCCTTACAAACTGAAAGTTAACACAAGGTGAAATCCCAGAGGCATGAGACCCAAAAGAAATTAGTAGGATAGGATAGAATAGAATAGAATAGAATAGAATAGAATAGAATAGAATAGAATAGAATAGAGCAGAGCAGGACAGGACAGGATTAGACTATTTCAGTTGGAAGGGACCTACAATGATCATCCAGTCTGGCTGCCTGACCAACTCAGGGCTGACCAAGCCAAAGCGTGTTATTAAGGGCATTGTCCAAATGCCTCTTAAACACCAGCAGGCTTGGGGCATCAACCACCTCTCTAGGAAGCCTGTTCCAGTGTTTGACCACCTTCTCAGTAAAGAAATGCTTCCTAATGTCCAGTCTGAACCTCCCCTGGCAGAGCTTTGAACCATTCCCATCCATCCTGTCACTGGGACCCAGGGAGAAGAGCTCAGCACCTCCCTCTCCACATGCCCTCCTCAGGGAGCTGTAGAGAGCAGTGAGGTCTTGGAAAGCAGCAAAGCCAGGAGGCATCTACACACAGTACAGAAACAAATGGCTTGGATACGAAATTTTAAAGTGCTGAAGTAGCAGAAATACGAGCCAGGCACTGGTGTCCCTTGAACATCCTCGTCCCATAATTGGGATATAGCTCCCCTCCTCTGTGAAATGACTCTGCAGCAAAAGGTCCGGTTGAGGCATTTCGTGATTAGACTGAGCTGACTGAGAAAGCGGCTGAGAAGAGTCACCACTCCCTGTGGTGACAGGGCTCGCCAGCACGACGTTTGGGGCAAGGTCATAGTCATAATGTGCAGTGTGGTTAAATGGCAGCAATGGGAGGAGCAGCTGCTGTTTAGGCACTCCAAATGCTCGTGAAGAAAAGCAATGACTTTTTATGTTTCCTGTCTGATAATGAGATACAGCTACGCCTCCAAAATGGAGTTTGACATCTAGAGTCAAAGGGTCGAGTGAAACTCCTCCTGGCACAGTCTTTCAGGTGGTAGGGTACTGTCCCAACCACCCGATGGCTGAAGAAATTGAGAGCAGAACGTTAGCCTGTGCTACCCTGGAATGGAGGCAGAAGGAGAGCCTGACTGGTCTTTCTAATCTGTAATTATTGTCTTAACATTATATGGCAGGATAGCCCCACAATATGAATTTTATGGTTCTAGTTTCAGCCGAAATGTGTGCTGCAGGTCCCACTCGTTTGGAGGCGTGAAACAACTTCTGTTTATAATTCCTCTGCCATTGCAGCATTGTCGCCAGGGCTGAAGGTGACTTCTCCTGACATACCCAGTTAAGTCATCCTGAACCGTGTTTGTCTGGGATCAGTGGTTTAACTTCTTTCCCTCTGGCTTAGCACGTATGTGCATCTCTTCCTGTGTCTTGTGCAGCAAATAACCATGAAATTAGCCATCCAGCCCTTCAGACACGTACATGGCACCCAGGCATCACCGGCAAAGCACCGTCTTGCCGAGTTTTGCAATACAGAGTAGTGAACTGTCTTGGATTCCTGAAACTTAAACACTGTATATTTCAGCAGGGCAGTCATTTGCAGGATTAAAAGAAAATATGGCTGTTAACCCCAAAACCTCCATACACATGACAAAGCTCACTGTTTTCTTTAAAAANCAGCAAATAACCATGAAATTAGCCATCCAGCCCTTCAGACACGTACATGGCACCCAGGCATCACCGGCAAAGCACCGTCTTGCCGAGTTTTGCAATACAGAGTAGTGAACTGTCTTGGATTCCTGAAACTTAAACACTGTATATTTCAGCAGGGCAGTCCTTTGCAGGATTAAAAGAAAACATGGCTGTTAACCCCAAAACTTCCATACACACGACAGAGCTCACTGTTTTCTTTAAAAAGTCAGATGAAAGCATCCAAAGGAAGTTAAGGGGTTTGGATCCTTACATGCCATGAATACGCTGTGAAAATGACTGCTGTGGAGACTGTGGATGCTCAGCTGTTCCAGAGAAGCGGGACTTGGAGGACAGTTCTCAACAGCTAAACTAACAAGGGCCATGGGCCAAGGCCAATGAGCACTGAAGGGCTCATGTCAAGTTTGTGCTGCTTAGGGCCCTTCTAGGTCAGGCTCATGCCACAGACAGCTGTGCAGAGCAGTCCAAAACACAGCTAAACATGAAGCATGCAGGCGATCGGATGTCCAAGGCTCTAGCTGACTCCCCAGTCCTTTTCTCTTGAGCAGAATAGATGTTATTCCCATAACATCTCATGATGAAGGCTCCAAAAGTGAAAAGCTAAAACCACAAGATCCTGTCAGGAAAAAAAAGAGTTGTGTTGGTGCTTATAGCATTTTTAAGAGCACAAGAGTCTTCCCACCTGACAGCAGAGGTTTAGCTAAACAGGAATTTTAACTTAACATTTAAGTTCAACAAGGGCAAGTGTAGGGTCCTGCACCTGGGGAGGAACAACCCCATGCACCAGTACAGGGTGGGGGCTGACCTGCTGGAGAGCAGCTCTGCAGAGAAGGACCTGGGAGTGCTGGGGGACAACAGTTTCACCATGAGCCAGCAATGTGCCCTTGCGGCCAGGAAGGCCAATGGCATCCTAGGGTGCATTGAGAAGAGTGTGGCCAGCAGGTCGAGGGAGGTGATCCTCCCACTCTGCTGTGCCCTGGTGAGGCCACATCTGGAGTGCTGTGTCCAGTTCTGGGCTCCCCAGTTCAAGAGAGACGGGGAACTACTGGAGAGAGTCCAGCGGAGGGCTACGAAGATGATGAGGGGAGTGGAGCATCTCTCGTATGAGGAAAGGCTGAGAGAGCTGGGTCTGTTCAGCCTGGAGGAGAGAAGACTGAGAGGGCATCTCATCAATTCTTAGCAATATCTCAAGGGCGGGTGCCAAGAGGATGGGGCCAGACTCTTCTCAGTGGTGCCCAGCGACAGGACAAGGGGCAATGGGCACAAACTGGAGCACAGGCAGTTCCACCTGAACATGAGGAGGAACTTCTTTACTGTGAGGGTGCCAGAGCCCTGGCAAAGGCTGCCCAGAGAGGTTGTGGAGTCTCCTTCTCTGGAGATATTCAAAACGCACCTGGACGCATTCCTGTGCAACCTGCTCTAGGCTAACCTGCTTTAGCAGGGGGTTGGACTGGATGCTCTCTGGAGGGCCCTTCCAACCCCTGCCATTCTGTGATTCTGTGAATTGCCATTGAAGCCTGAAAGCTGGCCATGTGTTTCATTTGTAGATGTGCCTTTTCGTTCAAATGGAATTTGGACCATATTTTGCACTGAGCGATTTCCAGAAAATCTTGTTCTTCATCCTGCTGGAATTTTTGAGGACGTATTTGCCCAAGCTGTCCACATAAGTTTCTCTGGTAATGTTTGATCCCTTGGAGAACAATCATGGATGAAACAGCAAAAAACGTTGTGCAACTCTGTTTTTCTCGATTAGGAGCTTGGAAATAACAAATATACTGGAATGTGGTTTCAGTCCATTCCCTTCTTTATTTGACCTCCTATCAAGAAGAAATAATATGTTCTTCTTCTGGAATAGGAGCTGTGTCAGCCAGTATATTTCACATTTGTGAAATGCACAGGCTTACTTCAAAACAACATCTTCTCTTGGGAAGGAAATTGCACTGAATCTCTTCTTAAGTCATTGGCCAACCATGCAATGACTGGATGGAAGTTTGTCCTGCTTTTTACCAGATCACTGCAGTCCTCAACTGACTGAAGCCCTTTCAGCACGCTCCCCCTTGATGGTTCTGTGGGTTACAGTATCCCTTTCCCTCTGCTCCAGCAAAGCCAGCCCTGCAGCCCAGCTCCCAGCAAACCTCTTTTTACAGCCTCCTTGACCACCAAGAGCCCTGTACCTCCACCAGCCTCTTGCCCTTCCAGCGCCCGTGCTGTCTATGCTGACTATGCTGTCTACCAGCCCTGGGATCCTTTGGGGAACCAGACCTACTCCCACCCACCCCTTCCCTACAGCTGGGATCTGCTGCTGCCACTATGAACCCCAGAGCCTGTGTGGCCCATAGCTAGACACTTCTGTGGGCAGGAGGAGCCACCCCACCTGTCTCCATCTCAGCTGCATCATTGGATTCTTCATTATTGCAGACTTCTCCTCACCTCCAAGTTTGCTGACAGCAGACAGGGAAGGCCAGGAAAAGGAGGTACAGCCAAAGAGTCCTCCTATGGCTGCTCGCACCTCCTCCTAGCAGGCATTTTGTGGGTCCCGCACTCACATGAGGTCCCATTGCTGCATGTGGGGTCTGTGGTGGACGTAACCTTGGACAGCTTGACAAGCTCACCATCTTCATGGGCACCTCCCATCACAGCCACACGCATACCAGCCTGCTCAGGTTTGTGTAAAACATCTCCCGCACTGCATTCACCTTTTCCTACCAGCAGCACATCATTTCAGACCTATGCTTCCTCCTTACTTCCCTCTTGGCTCTGAGGAAACTTGTTCCCCGAGTCAAAAGTCAGGAAGAACTGTATTGCCGGGACATTTGGACCATCACAGGAAGATTCCTTGCTTGTCTGCAAGGGTACCAGGCTGTCGCTGCTCAGGTATTTCAGGAATGGCCACGAAGAGAGAAGAGGGCTGGAAAGGAGGTGGGAGGACTATGTCTGGAAAGAAATTGCTTATGATGTTTGGCTTGCTGGTTTTGCAATTGTCTTCCTAAAGGCCTGGCAGGACTCTGAACTGGGTGTTTTTAGGGGGTCATAGAGGCCATATTTAGCCTACAGCTGTTTTTTCCGATGATCGGTTTACTTTTAAAACATCACCATATAACAAATCACTGAAACTTTCATGAAGTCTCCCCCTCCTCCCATGTAAGACCTATTCTCCAAACATCACCGTCTGCTTCTTAATGGTCAAACTGGTAAAATGTTCACGTTGCTAATATTTTTTTTTCCATTGAACAGTGGAATAGAAATTGTGCCTGTGTAAGGTAAGAGTTTACAATAAATCTGAATAGACAACCCAAAGATACATTCAACATGCTCACAGACTCCTGGGTTCTCAGGAAAGGCAATATCATCATCAGCCTGATCTCTGAACAGGCAAAATCCTGCCTACAGTTCATTACAGGGCTATTTTGAAAACACTGACTGCTTCTTGACAAACCTGTGTGTTAGCAGAAGAAAACGGAGGTGAAATAACCAAGAGAAGAACCACAAGTTGCCTATTTATTTCCACAATTCATCCACGCTAATCAGCCTCTCGATTTGCCCAGCGTATAGGAGCTGATGTAACTGCCCTGAAATTCACTACAGATGTAATTGAAACCTGCTGCGAAACTGGGCTTTTCTTGCCGAGTGCTTGCTCAGTGTAACTGTGAAGTTTCAAAATTTTACAAGTGTGTTTTATTACTTGTCCTGTATAGTAAATAAAATGCTGAAAAAGTGGCTTCGTTGTTTTTGTAATAACTTCAATAACTACCACATCACTGAATATCTCTTAATATGCTTGCACAGACATGAAAATTTATGATAAACAGATGGATTTTGAGAAAAAAATACAACAGCAGTAACTCACAGCCTTGTCTTTCCACATTCAGCTGCATGCTTTTTCGTTATTATCCTCCACATGCTTTTTTCCAACCTCCCACCTGTATGTTCCTAAAGAAACGCACATTGTTTTCAACTTGGAACCACGCAAGGGTAGCAAGTCACCTGATGGGAATATATAGGTCATGGTATTACATGACTTACTTACAAAGCTCTGATTTAGTGACTTATGCTCTTTTTCGGTTACTTCATCACCACTAGCTGCTGTTGAGGGAGCCAAAATGAATACAAATTATTATGGTTTGAAATAACAAAAAGGAAAGGTCTTTTTCATGACTTAAATATCTGTTTTAGGTTATTTTAAGATATAATTTCTGTTTACTTTCAGAAGGAAAATATTATACTTATTTTACTTTTGTTAAGTCAAATGAATGAGCCATACTCCCTTGCTGCCACGGGGAGTATTTAGTACTACCATTAATCCCATTAAAATCAGAAATAGCCTTGAAGTGACCTGCAGAACAGAGCACTTCGGTGTACAATAAAACACCGTAATTCTGCCAACTCTGATGCATGTGAGCAGGCTATGTCGCTTTCCAGAGGTACAAAATACATATTACACTGGCTGTGATTTGCCATGGTGCCCCCAGTATGGCCTGCCGAGACGTTAGATGTGGCAGACCTGGTTGGAGGGGACAGCAAATCACGAAGTTGTGGTTGGTAGGTGTGGTTTAAGGACAAGCAGCCACACTGTTTGCATTTTTAAACCTTTCTTAACCTCAGCTTGGGATGAGAGACCTCTGTATTTTCCAGCGCTCCCTCTGAGAGCAACCCTGTAGCATCCGGAGCCCCAGTGGGAACGGCACAGCAGGCAGGAGGGATGGGGTGGCTTGGGACGGGGTCCGGTGTGGGGGTTGCCATCAGCGACCGCAGTGCTTCCCACATCCGCTGCCATCCTTTGCAGAGGAGGGTGCAGGACTTTACCTCTTCCAGCAGACCAGCTTTGGTGTGTGAGAGGGAAGAGCTGTCCAGTAGGTTCTTATTTAATGTATGTATTGTTCAACCAATTAACTGAGTGGATCAAATACACGACAGCTTTCAAACACACTGCAAGATCACCCAGCTTTGGTTTCACCAAAGTCAGCAAGAGTTTTGCTGCTCGTTTCACTGGAGCAGAGGGATGCAAATACTGTAGGACTTAGAAATCCTTCCCGCACGGTGTACCCTCTAACTCTTCCTGCCCCAGGCTGCAATTTGAAAACAAAACATAATCAAATAACATTTACCAATTAGGTATATAGATGTTTTGGTAAATGTTAAATTATTATACACAGTGTGCTGTGACAAAAAGGTTAGCTCTGAGGAGGTACAGATGAAGGAATGTCTATTGGAATCAGCACTTGCTCTGCTTCTTCATCCCCATTGTACATCATTGTACACCTGCCTTCTGGGAAGTGGTTTGAGACAATCTTGCTTATTTTGCATAATGTGCTCAATTTAACTATTTAAATACTTTCAATTTATTTCTGACTGGCTTTGAATTGGCAATTTCATTTATTCACGAAAGGCTTTACAGCCAGACACAAGCCAGCAATTTATAAGTCTCAGAAAAAAACCAAGGACAAAAGTATAAATTAGCACAAATTTTTCAAGGACAGGTCATGGCAAAATAAGGCAATGTCCTTCAAAGAAAAGGAAATAGGTTTATTTATTCCAATACATTAGTTGTAGATAGGGGAGGTGCAGTATCTCTTCAATTTGGCAAGGTCTTGGAACCAGCTCACATGATATCCTCAAGCACATTACAGATATACAGTAAATCAAGAGAAATAAAAAAGTGATTGGAAAACTGTATTCAGAAAGTTGTTACCAGTGATCTGTGATCAGCGTAGAAAGAGGTGTGAAATGGACATTTACAAGGGCCTAAGTATTTTGCTATTCAGTATTTTCATTAATAACTTTAATAATGCATTAAAGAGTACTCTCAGTACTTGTCATTTTGTAGACCACTGCATTGGGAAGGGTAATGAGCACTTTGGTGAACAGGTTTGGAATTCAAAAAGATCTTGATAAATGAGCATTATAGCTTGAAGAAATAATTCAGTAAGAGGAATGTGAAGTTTCACAGTCAGGTTTGCAACTTTCAGTGGCTTATAGGATGCAATGACTCAAAACTGGCAAGCTGTTATGAAAAGTAGTAAAGAGTATGCTGGGCCGTGCATGTCTCTTCTGTACAACAGACAACAGACTCCTCCTTTTCTCCTGAGTCGCTGGAGACCCATTGTGAGAGAAGAGAAAGTAAAATAGGGGCAGAAGGGGAAAGCAAAATGCTTTTTGCATATTGCAGATGGATGAAGGGAAGAGGGAAGAGAACACAGCGAAACAAGCTTCAAGGGAGAATTAAGCAAGGATGGAAATAGTGTTCCTTGTAAAAAAAAGACAGAAGCAGGAAGATTTGTGGTAATGTATAGGTTTTTCAACAAAGAGTTGAAAAATGTTTCATTTTGAGATCTTCACTTGCATTGTGGAGATGTCAGAAAAGTCTCGATTAGTGTGGTCTGAGGCAGATGGAATTTCTTTGATGGAATAACAGTGGACAGGCTTCAGATTGAGGAAATCCTAACACTTGAAGAAGTTATCTCAATTTTACTCTTTTCACTAATTAACATACACTTAGTAGAAATGTGTTCATCTCTTTAAGATTTTTAAAAATTATTTTTAATATTATTTTTTATTGTATTTATTTTTTATTATGGGAGAACATGTTTTTGTAACAGAAGTACACGTTTCTGTCACATTGCTTTTTTGAAAAGCAAAGCAACTTTAAAACAAGAAGTGAAAAAAATAAAAAAAGAAGAAACCCAACTATTTAAAATGAAGTAAACTTTGTGACTGTTCTAAGACGTGTCAGATATACCTAGTCTCTGCCACAGAGGCAACAGAAGAGGGAGAGCTGAGATATCCTGTCTGAAAAATAGAGTACTCTCAGAACTTCACTGCACGACCACTGCACTGACATGCGACTTCCATACCAAAGTGAAGCCTTGTAGTGAAGGTAGTGGCTGTGATGGAAGGAGGAGCTAGGAGATCAGTTACTGCATATGAGTCTTCAGGAGACTCTTGAAGACACAAGCACCTCTTAGCAATGTAGCAAACTTTGCTGTTTCCCCCAATGACAAAAAAACCCCTGTCTAAACAGCAGAGCATTCCTGGAAGACTTTCCAGGAGAAATTCCAGAAGAAATTCCACTATGTATGAAAGTGGATACAAATTTATCATTCTTCTTTTGTGGGAAAGAAAGTGTTTAGAGTAATCCCAGACGGTCACTGTTGTCTCTTCATATAGTTGACATTCAGCGTGACCTGGACAGGCTGGAGAGTTGGGCGGAGAGGAATCTGATGAAGTTCAACAAGGGCAAATGTAGGGTCCTGCACCTGGGGAGGAATAACCCCATGTGCCAGTACAGGCTGGGGGTTGACTTGCTGGAGAGCAGCTCTGCGGAGAAGGACCTGGGAGTGCTGGTGGACAACAGGCTCACCATGAGCCAGCAATGTGCCCTTGCGGCCAGGAAGGCCAATGGCATCCTAGGGTGCATTAAGAAGAGTGTGGCCAGCAGGTCGAGGGAGGTGATCCTCCCCCTCTACTCTGCCCTGGTGAGGCCGCATCTGGAGTACTGTGTCCAGTTCTGGGCTCCCCAGTTCAAGAGAGACAGGGAACTACTGGAGAGAGTCCAGCGGAGGGCCACAAAGTTGATTAGGGGAGTGGAGCATCTGTCTTATGAGGAAAGGCTGAGAGAGCTGGGTCTGTTCAGCCTGGAAAAGAGAAGGCTGAGAGGAGATCTGATTAATGCTTATAAATATCTAAAGGGTGGATGTCAAGAGGATGGAGTCAGACTCTTCTCAGTGGTGCCCAGCGACAGGACAAGGGGCAATGGGCACAAACTGGAACACAGGAAGTTCCACCTGAACATGAGGAGGAACGTCTTTACTGTGAGGGTGACAGAGCACTGGAACAGGCTGCCCAGAGAGGTTGTGGAGTCTCCTTCTCTGGAGATATTCAAAACCCGCCTGGATGCATTCCTGTGCAACCTGCTCTAGGCTAACCTGCTTTAGCAGGGGGGTTGGACTAAATGATCTCTAGAGGTCCCTTCCAACCCCTACCATTCTATGATTCTATGATTCTATGATTTCAGGGTTTTTTTTCAAATATGCTGCAGTCACAGACACAAAACACAAAGGACCCACAAAACCAAAAAACCCCAATTTTTAACTGGACAAGAATGTGTAGATATAAACCGGGCTGCTGAAAAGTCCAGTCAGTCTCATTTATAATTGCAGGGAGCCATAAGGCCCACTCAGTCAAGACAGGCTGCACGAGTCTGGAGCCCAAGCATGAAAACAACCCTCAGCAAGCTACTATGGCTAGTTGTAAAAAGATCTTCCTTTGATTCTAGAACCCTTTTCAGCATGTGTCTTTCCGTGAGTGTCCTAGCCTTTCCACTTTAAGATGTTTCCATGCTACAGTACTCCCGAAGTGCCAGATAATGGTTAAAAAGGAAAACGGAGTAGGTGTAAACAAACTTGAAGTCTTTCAAACCAGTCAGCGCCCCTTGGGCTTTGATTCCAATCGCTGTCCTCTGTATGCTTCCCACAGATGAAGAAACAAAAGCAAAGACTGCCCCAATTTTGGTTTTCAGCTATGACCTTCTGTGTCACTGTTAGGCCAATGGATGACAGAGTCAAGCTGCTGGGCACGGCAGTGCTCCTGACCAAGNATTCCAATCGCAGTCCTCTGTATGCTTCCCACAGATGAAGAAACAAAAGCAAAGACTGCCCCAATTTTGGTTTTCAGCTATGACCTTCTGTGTCACTGTTAGGCCAATGGATGACAGAGTCAAGCTGCTGGGCACGGCAGTGCTCCTGACCAAGCCCAGGTTCTCTGGTCCTGAGATTTCCTGCAGATACTATAACTGCATCCATAAACCAACCTGTTGACTGTGCCAATGTCAAAATACCTCTGAAGTAGAGGATTCTCCATGCCCCTCTCCTAGCTCCACATGAGCTCCAAAATGATGTTCTGAACCGATGTGCTAGGTACGGACCTGGCAGGTGGAGCGTGGTGGGTGGGGAAGAGCTGTTTCAGTGTGGGTGCAACTGCTGTGTCCCCACAGAAATGGTGAATAGCTTCTCCTGTATGATGCAATCTGTCTGTTGGCTTGTTTGGTTTAGTTTTATTTCTCTTCTGCTCAGACACAGAGAATTGTTGGTGTTCACAAGACTCAGTTTTATGTTACATGGACATGCCTGCAAGCACACTAGAAAACTAATTATGCTGTTGGATATCCATGTACTGTTTATCCTACCTTGTTCTATTCAGACGAGTCCCATCACAGCCTACTGCAAACCCCTAACAAATTCCTGTGAGATTTGGAAACTTTGATGCTGCAGAGATTTATTCTAACTTACTTTCTATAAATTAGTGAAATAAATTCCCCCAAAGAGAACCAGAGATTGCTATGAGTAGACTTTTATATTGCTGAATTCATTATTGGATGCGTTTGAAGAAACTTAGGATTATAGATACTTTCTGCAGATTTCACCCTACTCTCCCTTTCTTGATGAAAGAAGAGTATTTGTTGTAGCGTCAGATCTCATTAGATTGTATCTAGATTCATGATTTGTTTGGTTTTTTTCTTTTTAATGTTAAATTTTGAAGACTGTCTAGAGGAAAATATTCAGGACTTGACTGAGAGGTTTGATTCCATAAAGACATTGATGTTCTCAATTCCTTTTTAGGATGTGGATCCTACTCACGAACCTAGACATACAGCTCCACACAGAAGAACTTAAGTACCCTGTCCCAAATCACAAACGTACAAAGGACTTTTTGCACACCTAGAGTAACACATGCTTGAGAGCTTTTCTGGACTCGGCCTAGTTGAGAAAGCCTGATAAAATATAGCTCAACACCACTGTGCGGCAATGCAATGAAGTGCAAAGCACCAGCACTTGTCTTTCAGTGGTGATTGATCTCGTTCTCAACCAAGACTTTCAGCATCATGAATTTAACCTGGGGCTCTTACGTGTTTACTGGAAAACATATAAACCGTTAATAAATACATTCTTTATAGTATTCCCTTAGACTTGCATGTAGGCTACGAAGATACAGTCTTTCATATGTTGCTTATTCTGCCTCTACATACACAGAAGTGTACACATGCTTCTCTTGCTGATTCTCAATTCTAACTGAACTAAACACAACAAGCCACAGGTAATTTTGGATGACATCCAAGGATGGCTGGCAGGGAATGAGACGACTCTATGGCACTCTGTTCAGCCTTGAGGTTCCTTGGGACCTTCTGCAGAACGTGTTTTTGCCATCAGCACCTGTTTGACGTGCATAAGGGTTAGCAAACACATTTTATGCTATCAGAAGAGCCTGTGTCTCACCCTGCCCAACTTGACCGAAAAGTTATAGGCAGGAGCTGGAACTTAACATGTAAAAATACATTTTTATGTCCAAAAAAGGCCCACTGGCATAGGGATTATCAGCGAGGAAATGACGTCTTGAGTCACGGCTCACTCTCCGGGCAATGGGATGGGTGGCAGGGTGCTGACACAGCCTTGCCTGAGCCACCCCTGAAGGCCAGCTGAGCCATTGTTGCTCCACAACACAGAGGTTTCATAACCCAGATCTTGTTCCGGACATTCAGCCAAAGCTTCCCTTTCATAACCCCACATAATTCACCATGCTAATTCATCATACTAAATCATAGTTAACCAACGAGAGTTACAAGCAATCGTAAATCAAATGAGACTGGCTGTGGCTTCCCTTGTGGGGAGGATCAGACTCTGACTTCCCTCCTTACGCCGGAGTGCTCATCACTTCACACGTTAAGCGCACTTGGTTCTGCTCCTCATCTTCCAACCACAGAGATACTGGGGTGCTACCGCACAAACCCCCTGTCTCAGCCACACAAACCTATTTCAGCCCTGCATCTTGGAAGAGCCCTTCGGCTCTTGGTTTATTATCTTGGCAGCATAAAATTTTATGCTCCTAACAAACAACTCCTGCAGCAAAACTGTTGTGTTAAAGACTGGTTTGTGGTGGTAATGAGTAACACTTACTGTCCCATATACTTTCTGTTCTAAATTTTTCTGTAGGTGCTGTTTGGCTGAGAGGGTCCTGGCCTGGGATGCACTGGAATTTTCTAAATACCTCAGCTGTAGGATTCAAGGATGGAGGGATAACTAACTGTGAAACTGCATTATCTGCGGAGATAGTGCTTGCCACTCGTCCTTGTCGCAGTGCGGCTTTACACGTTTGCTTTGGAGGGTTAGGATCTTGTTCGTAGGAAGGAAGGTTTCTGGTTTCCCATTACTCCCTTTGCCACTCGGGTGGGCAAAGCCGTACAGCGCTCACTGCCCAAAGATGACAGCTGATGGCAACTGCCACGAGGAAGTCTTGTGCTGACCTATGGGCTCTTTTGATGAAAAATTGATGTTTATAACACAGATATCCACTATGGAGTAATCTCTTTTTAATCTGTAAGTACATATTCAGGGTGTGAATCATTTAATCCCAAAGAAAACACTTGAAATGGCTCAGATGAACTGTGCCCCTAAAGGTGTCTGCATCCCTCTGCTTGCCATGAGGAAATCCTGGGGTGAGTGGATCAGACACAAACATCTGCTCCAGACACGTCTAAAGGCAGGTGAGATGCCTGCTTCCTCCTGTGCATTTTCCAAGCCGTGAGATCTGAGATACGTCTTCCCGAGTCACCCGTCCCCACCCTGCACAAAGCACCCATCTTTCACAACAGACCTGAGCTCAGCGAGATCTTTTCGCTGTCAGACAGCCAGCCACTCGCTCTGTGCTTCAGGCTTTTTTCTTCTCCGATTGAGACAATACCAGCACGGAAAGCAGTAGTTGGGCTCTTTCTTTGAGGAAAGATTAATTTTACCTCTTCCCCTTCCGCCCCTGCTTCCTGCCACGGTAAGCTAAAATACTTAAATGTTTGGGGTTTGGTTGCATGCATTGTTTATCCATACTTGCTCTTGCTTCTGTGTTTAACAGAGGAAATAACTCGCTAGGATAAAGTATCACTACATGCTGGCAACACCAGATAAGCTAAGCTGGACAAAAATGTTTTCTTTGGCAATTCTCCACTTTCTTTAATTTGGCCAGAGAACCCGCTTTACTTCTGGAAATGTGAAGGCCCCAGTTACGCCTGACTGTAACACAAAGAATTTCACAGTTTTCCTTGTTAAACTCCATGTAGGACAAGGCGAACAATCCCGCCATTTCTTTCCCTGGTGTACCGTTGGGCTGATAAGCATCAGGCTGCACATACCAAAAACCGCAGTGAATGTCATTTGCATTAGTTCTCTGCCTTTCCCGAAAAAGTGAGCCTTTGCAATCTGCTTATCGGTCCCTATCAGAAGTTGCACAATGCTATAGCAGTATATATTTAAAGCTGGGCACAGGGGAGGAAAAAGGGAGTGTGCCTGGAGGGAGCCCTTTTGGGGTGGAGGCAGTGTTCCCAGGTGCAGCAGGAGCTGAGCATCCTCCTTGCAACTGGCGGCCATCAGAGGAGCCCCACATCCCCCCCCAGGGAGTGGCACGGGGGCACTGCTCCCCTGGTGCAGCAAGGCATGGGGAGAGAGGATTGGGATGCAGAGGTCATCCCACGGGAACAGCTTGTGCAGCAGCTTCTCTGTGGCTCCCGTCGGTGGGTATCAGACGGCAGGGTCACTCAGGAGATACCTGGGCACGCAGGGAGAGAGGGAAGGAGAAGGCTGCTGGAGGCTGGATGTCTCTGCTCCTTGGGAAAGTGTGTGGTGGTGCTTGGGTTGGTTCTGGAGTCAGGTTTGTCACTCCCTGCACAGTGCTCTGGGTGCAGCCACAGCTGAGCACCTCGAGTCGAGAAACCTGAAGCACTGCAGAGGGCAGTTATCTTCACCACATGCAATGAACATATATAGCTATGCAGGATGTACGCACATGGGACCACACATGTACTCATGTGTGTTACGGGTTAACCAGCACACAGGAGTCACACCAGCGGCATCGCCACAGCCTCTTAGTTTTACATTTTGCACCTAACACAAAGCTTTGACCTCAGGAGCCCTTTGTTGCCTGAAGGCTAGAGCATGGCACTGCCCATGGCAGACGCAGGGCAGCAGCAGTGCAGCCGGTACCGCATCTGTCCCCTTCATCTCCCACCAAATGCCTTGAAAAAGCTCTGGCTGGCCTTGCTACAAGCCCACCACACCGCACGGCAAGGGCAGCTCCTCTGCTGATGGTGTGTAGCTCGTACAGCCCACAAGCAGTGAGTCTCCTGCTTTCAGGATACTGCACATGCGATTTAGCGGGCTTCACCCCCCGAAAGTGCATTGGCTGTGCATTTACTGCGGCAGCCTTAAGAGCTGGTGTCTGCGCAAATGATACTGAAGATTTCTAGTTTTTCCAGTGGTATGGAAAGCTGAGCTACTTTTCCAGGCAGCAAATGCACCTGGTATATAGTGAGCCACGCTGTGAGGATCTTCCTTGCAGCATATGTACGGACTGAAAGCCTTAAATAGGCTGGATTTATTTGTTGTTTTTTCCCCCACCCTTTCCTCCCTCCCTCAATAGAAACATTTATGTAATAAAATATTTCTAGAGCACAATGCATAAACAATGCACACTTCATAAAAATAAGAACTGGAAATCTTTAGTAAGAAAACAACTGAACTTAGTATTTGAGCCAGATAATGACTGAAGTTGGGGTGTTTTTCAGATATTACGGTGTTTTCCTTGTGACAGGATTGACTTATTCAGGAGTATTCTGCTTAACGCTGGCTCCTTAAAGAGACACTTGAGGTTCTTTCTTGGTTATAACCAATGTGTAATTTCTGGGACCTAAAATTTGAATTTCTGGTTAAACAACTTAGAAGCAAACTATAATTATGTGCCTTTTCCTGGTGCAGTTGGTGCCAAACAACAGATGAAAGCAAAGTGATTACAGACAAAGGGCAACCACTGGGTGACCTGGTTTCCTTTGGAGAGAGTCGATGCAGGTCATTTATGAGTAGATCTAGCGAAGAATCTGCAGCAGAGCCCAGTACCCAGTGTGAGGCTGGGTACTGTATACAGTATAAGGTCACTGCATAAAATATTGAAAGAGGCTAACACAGGATATACTCTATTCCCTGCTGTGTGTCCTCTCTGTACGCCACAGTATCACAGTTCCCTTCTCCATCAGGTTCACCGCTTTGTAGTGTTGCTTCCAGGAAATGAGGGTGCACTCCTCAGGGATGAGGGGTCAGGCACCACAGGCTGAAGAAAGCCCCAGCCCGTGGCCTGTGGTGGGGACAGGTTAATCTGCCCCTTGCACCAGCCTGCAGAAGGGGTTGCTGCCCCTCCAGATCTGCTTTTCCCTGTTTATTCCTTTTAAAGGGATGTTGCTGCTGTGTTTTGTATGGCATGCTGGTCTGCCCATGCTAAAATGCAATGGTGCCGAACTGGGTCTTTTGGATCATTGTTTTTCTGGTTCCAGTCCTTAAAATCCCAGAGGGGCTTAAATTATCATGGTCTGAGTGTAATTAATTCAGAGATTTTCTCAACCACTTATTCATCTCTTCTTGTGGTAGAGCTTGCAGACCCACCTGGCGTCAATGATAACAAAAATACATTGCTTTTTGTAGAATCAGACTTTCAGTTTTGAATTACTGTTCTGATAAAAGCTAAGATGGGGAAAAGATTTTTTCTCTCTCTCAAAAGGAAACAATAATTTTCTTCTTTTATTTGAACACTATTCTATCCCATGATTTTTCTCTCCTTGCCATAGAAACTTTGAAATCCAGTCAAACACTGGAAAGAAAAGATGGTATTGTAAACGTTGGACAGAAAAAAACCCAACTTTGGACTTAAAAAAATAAAGTCAATTCCAGCTCTTCCTGGGTTTTACGTCTGAACTTCCTCACCTCGAGGCTTCAGCTTTCAAGTCTGTAAACAGGAATAATACCTTCCTGTCCCAGAGGAGTGTTGTAAGAAGCTTAACTGATTCATGTTTGTAGGATGCTGGGACATGTCCATACGTATGTGGATATGTAGATACAGATATGTGCATATTTGTATGCATCTATGGATGGAGGTACAGACTGTTTTTATTGTTGTGTATGTCTCCTGTTTTTTCTTTTCACAATATCATTATCTTCCTAAAACACAAAGCTTTCTTACAGATGAGAAGGCGCTGATACGTTTACTTGAAGGCCAGCTTGGGCATGAATGAAACGTCTTGACGTATTTTAAGTACCAATGTTAGGAAGTTTTGGTATCTGATAAACTTAGCGCAATGCAGGCTCAAAACTAGCTCTCACTAACAATGTATTGTCACATTACCATAACTTTCAGAGCAATCTATAATTGAAAACAGAAGCAACACTTCACCTAGATATCCCTCTCCCTCCCTAATTTTCCTGGTTAAAACAACATGTTGCCGAACTATGATTTTCTGAATTTACACCCAAATGGATCTTCTTTTCTTTCTGTTGCCAGTGCCTTCAGAATGAGTGGACGCAGGCTCCATGTGTAGCTCTTCGCTGGGCTGCCTCCCGCACCCAAGCCCACGTCAATGCTACCTTTTGTTCCCAGGTCTTGTGAGCCACCCTCTGTACCTCACACCTCCCTTTAGGTCTGCTGCTTTGGGTTTTCACAGGCATTCGCCTTTCCTCCAGCTTTGGGACATGGACATTTCATGGCAGTCAATCACAGGCTGCTCTCGATGACGTGACATCTGGAAACTCCTTCCCTCGATGGCAGCAGGCTTAGAGTGGGACAACCGTTGGCTCTGGACTGACCACCAGTTCCTTTTTTTCTTGGCTCCCACAAAGACATTGGCAGGCCTCATTCACATCTCGTTCCCTCCTAAACCAGACAGCTAGAATATTCCTTCTGGAAAAATCAAAACCAAAACAGAACACTTTTTGGTTTAGAATTAAACTCAGAATTCTTGCTTTTAATATTACTAGTATTGTGTTATTACTAACAAAATGTAAATACACAAATTTCCACTTGGATGGAGAAACCAGCACATCAGATATTCTCTTTTCCATTCAAAAAGTAAACTTAAATTTTGATAGTTTAATACATATCTTTGCACGCACTTTCCAAAATGGCTCTTTGTTTTTTTGGTTACATCTATTTCTTGTCGTGCTCTGGTACAATCTCCTCTGCTGTTACCTTTTCTCCATCCTTCACATATGCGAGAAGTTACTGCATCCCACTGACAAATATTGTTGGAACAAGGAGCTAATTGATACAGAATCACAGAATCACAGTATCGTAGGGGTTGGAAGGGCCCTCTGGAGACCATCCAGTCCAATCCCCCTGCTAAAGCAGGTGCCCCACAGCAGGGTGCACAGGAACGCATCCAGGCCGGTTTTGAATATCTCCAGAGAAGGAGACTCCACAGCCTCTCTGGGCAGCCTGTGCCAGGGCTCTGGCACCCTCACAGTAAAGACGTTCCTCCTCATGTTCAGGTGGAACTGCCTGTGTTCCAGTTTGTGCCCATTGCCCCTTGTCCTGTCGTTGGGCACCACTGAAAGGAGCCTGGCCCCATCCTCTTGACATCCGCGCTTGAGATATTGCTAAGAATTGATGGGATCCCCTCTCAGTCTTCGCTTCTCCAGGCTGAACAGGCCCAGGTCTCTCAGCCTCTCCTCATAAGAGAGATGCTCCAGTCCCCTCATCATCTTCGTAGCCCTCCGCTGGGCTCTCCCCAGTCGTTCCCTGTCACTCTTGAACTGGGGAGCCCAGAACCGGACACAGCAGTCCAGATGTGGCCTCACCAGGGAGGATACAAGATTACAGAAAGCCCTGTTTTCATTTTGCAACATGGACCCGCTAGAACTCTGCTGCAAAGACTCATCTCCTTTGAATACAAAATAATAAAGACGTAGTCCAGAGCACAAAATGTCATCTTCACCATATTTAGCAAACATGTTTGCAGCCACCAAATCGATATATACACACAAACAGGAGATCAGGGTGGTGCGTGCACATAATACGGAAATAGTTTCTGCTATAAAGCTCTTCATGTTTGTGGAATTTTTACTTATGTTACCCCTTTTGTTTGCCTTTTAATTAGGGACAATAAAAGAATGGATGCACTTGGCTTATTCAAGGAGGATAGTGTTTCCTCCTGCTAACAGGAAAAAGGGGGGGTGACAAAACCAAAGTGCTGCTGCACTGATCACTTATCAGCTTACTGATGACTTACCAGCTTTTCCACCCGCTTAAAATATCATCCACGGGAGAAATCATCCTTGTGGCAAAAGGTTGAAATGGTTTTGCTTACTTTGCCAGTAAGGAACTCCATTACCCTGGTAACTTAGACGTGCCATTAAATGGCTCCTGTTTTATTATATTAAATTATAAGATAGGTTTCTATTCTGGTATTATTCAGCTCCTTTGAATGCAATTTAACAGCTGGAAATGAGAGGGTGGCAGCTCCATGTTACCAGGCAACTCTCCCCAGCCACCTGCCGCTGCCCCAGGGAGCAGGGTTTAGGAGCTGCTGTGCAGCAACGTCTCTTCGCCCTTCTTCCAAACCGAGATCGATCCATGGAGACTGCTTCAGTGTGGGGTTCTCTCTAGGAGCTCAGAGCATTTGCAAGAGCTGCATCTCATGAAAACCATGGCTTCGTCTCTCACCATCCCATTGTATTGCGTTATACAGCTGGGAGTTCAGCCGCTGAATTCCAATAAGCCAACATTTTTTCTACATACAAGCAATTTGTAACTTAGATGTTTATAGCTTTAATGAGCATAATAAAGAATAGATCATGTTCTTCCACTAAGAAGCCTGTTTCAAAGGCGGTAATAGATATCAGTGCACCCTTTCCTGCCTCCGAGGGACATTTCACACGCACATAATCTCTCAGCAAGTCCACTTGCCAACTCAGTGTTTATGTTATCCCTGGTGCAGTTTTGTAGGGCCTAACACACTGCGTGGATTACATTTGTTCTTACTGTTTTGCTGCAATGTTCTTCTGCTGCTCATGTTACCCTTGAATTTCTTCAGATTTATTGTAGCCTTTATTCAAGCAACTAAAAATCCCCTAGAAAATGAGCACACGTGGAATGCATAGGAATAGAAACCATGATGACTTCACACGTAGTATATTAATATACAGCTGGCCTAATAAAACAAAAATCACTTCCACTAGTGATATTTATGAAATATCTTACATCACTCAGAAGTCCATTCATATTCAGAGAGTCTGGTTTGGGATTCAGGCTTGTTGAACTCTTGTCCTTGGCATCAGTCAGAAATGGGCTCCATACGTCTACACCACCTTTTCTCCTGACGCTTTCCCGGCAATCGGAGAGGTCGCCATAGTTTCTTCACCACTGGGATGCCCCATGTTTTAACTCAGCACACTTCCAGTGGGATGAGCACAGCAGAGAATTGAGAAGAAGAAACGGATCCTTCCATGTTGGTGCGATCTTCAATGCAAGATTCAGTTGTCTGAGCTGCAGAGGAGCATTCAGCAGGCAAACCAACAGCCCTGAAGAGAAATTGGTCCCTTGCAAAGGTTATTCCTCTGGTTATTCAGTCCGGCATGTGGACATGGGCATGACTAGTACCTGTAGGAAAAGGAGCCTTTCTCTTTTTCTCCTTCCAGCATAATGCATCACTCTCAGAAGTGCGTTTTTGACCCCTTATTGAAGAGAGATACTAGTTAGGGAGTCTTTTATGAAATTTCTTTTTGAGTAAATGATGTGTGAAAGATGAATAACCTTTCTTCTACACCTCTCTCCATGAATCCAGCTCCATTTTTTTATCCAAGTCTTTTTTTCTCTCTCTAATCTGCATTTGCTAATTCTCATCCATTTCATCCTCCACTAAAATTAAGCATATTTTGAAATTTAACCCCACTCTTCTTGAGTCCATACATGCTAATCGCTCAAAAGAGTTAAGTGGTATAATGGGACTTTTTCTGTGTTTGTTTTTATTAGAAGATGCGTAATTCAAACATACTGAGGAGGAATATAAAGACAAACATAAGAGGAATTTTATACCATTAGCATTATTGGAGACCTCTGGATGAAATTTCACATCCTCCCTCAAAAATGTTGGCCTGATTAAACAAAGATACACGTTCGCGTGGTTCCAGGAAAGATTTAGATTTGGAAGGGGGAGGGGAGAGTAGTTTTTCATATTTATCCAGGGATCTGAAAATAGCCTGAATGAAAGCAAGGCTTCTAATTGTTTTTAGTTGCAGTTTCTCATCTTTCTGACAGATCCTTTTTCATTATTGTTCTCATTCTACATCAAACTGTGCCTTTGAATAAGCTTTGACACACGCATTAGTAAGATCTTTCAACAGCGCTACATGACCATCCATTGTTACACTGAGTACCCTGAAATCTTCTTAGAAGGCTTCCATCCTGGTTTTTTATCCTTCCAGCTTTCTCTTCTCATTCATACAAACACTTCACAATTTTGATTTATTTTGATTTGGTTTACAACCAGACATCAAGCGAAGCTGATGTGTTTCAAACTCTGTTGTTTTTAAAGAGGAAAGCACAGGCTGTGCAAAAAGCCCAGCTCATCTTTGTTGGTGGCTGCCGTATGTTCCTCTGGCACTTTGGGAGAGGGTCCAGCCTGATCCACCACACAGGCTTCTCAAGAAGCAGGGACTGCAGTGGTACCATGAAAAGTTCCTGTCTTGCGTTCTGGGTTCAATTCCTGCTGATGACTAGAAGAAATCTTAGATTTTTAGACTGGGAGCTCAGACTTTCTCTCATTAACTTAGGTCTGCCGGGGGAAGCTCCACGCACTGCTACAGGACCTCCATCGCCTTTGGCTGAAGCTGAAATGCAAATTCTCAGCTCTTCTTCAAAACGACACTGTTTCAGTAAGGATTTTGTGTGTGATTTTTTCACACAATCAAAGATTTTTTGTTTTTTCTTTGTGTGTCAAGAGAGCACAATACTTGGGGTGCTGGGTTTTTGATATATATCACCTGTCAGGGACCTCCTAGAACTATTTGCAGTCTGTCTGCCCACAGTTGTTCCAGTCTGCGAGCTTCCTTCTCTGCCTGCTCATGTATGGATGAAAATCAAGACACTTTTCAATGTCTACAGAGTTTTGGTGCAAAATAGCAATATAAGGAGATATGATAGAAGCACGTAGTGATGGTATGATGGGCACTTTATCCTCAAGCAAGAAATCTGATACACCTTAATTTAATATTCTCAACTGGATAACAGATGTCTGCAAAGGCAGGCAAGGGGTAAAGGAATTGGGCTTCCTCGACAAAGCACTTAGCTCCCCAATATAATGTTTGGATCCCAGAGATCCAGAGCTCTTTTCCAAATGGAGGAAAGTAAAATTGTTTGTTGCAAAGGGAGTAAGAAGTAAAAAGCAGAGTCAGTTATGTAAGGATCTCTTCCACTTTCTCCTTCTTCTCTGTGACCTCTTCTTGCCGTGACAAACACACAGCCCTGTTGGGCATCCTGCGTCCCACGTCCTCAGTGCTAAGCGCATCGTGGTGACTCAAACTGCACAGAAAACAGCCCCTGTGGTCCTGCATCCCCGTCTCACCCTTTCTACAACCTGCAGCGGTATTTAACAAGCAGAAAGCTGCAATGTACTGTAGGCTGGGGCAGGAGATTTGCCTTTAGCTAAGCGCCATTTAGTCTGAGAGATCACCCGTGGATGACAGAGGCATGTTCTGCCCAGGAGCTTGCACATTGCCTTGCTTGCCGCAGAGGGAGTGCCGCTGTCCAGATGAGCAATTTGGTTTTGCTGGTGCCTAAAGTAATTTTCAGTCACTATTTTGACCTCTGATGAAAGGAAATCCCATTGACCTGGAATCAAGACAGGCGTGGAGGGTACGACGACAGTTCAGAGCTTCTTGTCCTTGAAACCTCCAGTTTATTTCCCGGCATCAGGTTCCAAATTGTAGTCCACAGAAGTAAGCAGCAAGTTCCAGATCTTAATGTGCCGAGCATTTTTGGCATGTGCCCAGCCTGTAGTACATTCTGGTCAAGGATCGTGGAATCAGCTTGCTTACTCTCGCAGGGATTTGCTGGTTAAGTACACTGCCTTCCACAGTCTTTTAATTTTATAAATATTCTGATATAGTCTCACATTGTTTTACTCCTCCCTCCCCGTAGAATAGAAAAAAAAAAATAGGATTGTCAGCTTTGGGGATGATGGGTGGAAGGAAGGAAGAGCATGCTTGGGGAATCCTTTCCTCTTCTCCATAACTCGGTATCTTTGACTCCAAAGTTGTGAGGCCTACTTACTCTTTTTAGGACATTTTAGTCCTAAAATTTGGTTTACATTTTGGTGCCTACAGATTTAATTAGTCACAGGAACCTAAGGAACTGTTTTGCACTGAAAGGCAAATGCTACCTTGTATTTTGATTTGGGATTAGGTAAGGAAGACGGACCGACTGATACTCATCAGAATTTGGAATAATTGACTCAAGTTCTGTTACCTGGCAAATCATTGTTTGATTCTTGATCTGTAGCAAACACTTTCTAGTGATTTTTTTAATCACTTTTCTCAAAATCCATTAAATGTGGTTAGTGCCTAGTAACCAATTAAACTTAATTCTAGAAGTTCAGATTTACATCTGGAAATCCTTGTGCCTAGACAACTTTAAAGTCAAAAGGGCATCTGAAATGGGACACGCTGAGAGTACAAGCAGTTCACGTAATGTCGTTTCAAGACTTTCTGCATTATTTTTCTATCCTGTTTTTTGTGTTCCCTAAGACCTCACTGGGATAGCTGAGATCAGATGGTATAAAGCCATGAATTCTGAAGAAAACGAAACTGTTGCTTTATGCAACTCATTGCTTAAATCTGCCCTAAATGCTACAGTGCCAGAAGAATGGAAGGTGGAAAATGTGACTGTTAAAAGGACTTCAGGGCTCACCCAAATCACTGTTTGATGTCTGTGCCAGGCAACTTACTGGAAACTATAACAAAGAATAGAATCAGCAGACTGAATGACATGTTGGAGAAGAATCGGTAGGACGTCATGTTTTGCAAACCCATTAGGGGTTCAAGGAGTGCTTTTTATGTAGATAAGGATGGTCCTGATAACATTACATACCCGGATTTTCAAAAAGCTTTTGACCTGGTCTTTCACCATAGGCTCTCAAAGTGCATTCATATGGAATAAAAGGCAATAGATAAAAAACTGTCTAAAAGAAAGGAATCCTACCTTTAGATTATACAACATAAAGCAGTTTCCAGAACCCACAGAAATCTCTGCTTTTCAACATCTTCAGAAATTTTATGGAGAAGTTTAATGTCAAGAAGACAGTTGGCAGATAATACAAAATTTGCCTGAACAGACAAGTCTTAAACCGGCAATCAAGAATTTCAGAAGACTCTTAGAAAAAAGAAGTACTTTTCTGCTGCCCTAGTGACCTGAATTGACTTGCTGAGAGGTTACATCAGTGACAAAGTCATACAAGGATCAGGGAGGGAGAATTGTGTATTCAGGGATAGGGTGGAAGCATAGAAGGAAGGAAGTGTGGGACAACCTGTTTTGGTACCAAGAAGCTGTTAGATAGCTCAGCTGTATCAGTTGATAGTGCTTTCAGTGTGACAGGATGATAAATGACAACTGAAATGTAATATACAGACACGTAAAGTGATGCGCCTGTGGAAGGCAACCCTCACCATACGTACCCACTAGTAAAACGGCAGCTCCTCTCAGGAAAGAGGTCTCAGATCTTTTGTTCAGAGCTCTTTGGAAAGAACCACTCAGAAGTAAAAAGGAACCCATGCAATGTTTGGAAATAGTAAGAAAAAACAAAAGTAAGACAAAAGCAGGACAGTGCCACTGTAAAACCACATCTTGAATATTGCATGTAGTTTGTCCACTTTGATTGAAAAGAAGTATAAGTGGAAAAGATACAGGAAAACAAATAGGGCATGATAATTCACTATTTCTTAGAAGACAGAAATTCAAGATACCCTATAAAATTATTAAGCATTGAATTTAAAAACTGGTGGGAAAAATTTCCTGTCTAGCCTCTATGCACACTTGGGACACTGTTGCTACTCCTGGGAGCCAGAAATACCAACGGATCAAAAAGATATTTGACAAATTCATGGAGAAAATGTACGTTTGCGGCTGGTAGTGTGACAGTGAACACAGCTTTTTCCTTGGAGGGTTTTTCCTCTGCACTTCAGAAGCTGAAAACAGAAAGAAAAGACCACTCCGTGGTGGTTTATATGTTTTTATATCTCTTACCTGTGTGTCTACTATTGGCCATTGTCAGGCAGAAGATGCCAGCCTAGGAATGCTTGCTTTGAACCAGTAGGCTGGCTCTTATGTTTTCATGTAATGTAACTACGTTGTTTGCACCAGTTACATTATTTTTGCAGTAATTTATTGCGGAGACACAGAGTCTGTACATGTAGATATACCCAAATACTAAAATTACATTAGACAATTTAGTTTTTCACACAAGTTATGCTATTAAAGGTATCTTGAAGAAAGCGTAGACTCGGCGTTACTTCTTGTCTGCCACACTTGCCCGTCGGCAGGACGGATAACAGGAGCAGCTTGAAAGCGGTGGCGATAGGCGGTCTAAGGGCAGCTCCGAGCTCTGACTCCACAGCTCTGGGTTACAGCTGACAGAGTTTCCCACACCGGACAAGCCCTCTGTAACTGCGGATGGGCAGGGACAGGGAGCGACGGCTTGCAACGCGCTGGTATAAACCACATCCGTCTCTTTCGCGAGGAGTTTGTCCTAAAATACTGGAAGAAACTGAAAATTTAATCGCGAAGAAAATTTGTGTCGGGGTGTGGGGAGAACCCAAGTTTCTCACTCAAGGCAGGACTGGGTTGGGTTTTGGTGCCGGCTTCTCCCTGCCTAACGCCTTAAGGAGATGCGCCCGCCAGCACGGCCCGCCCGGGGCGGGGGAGCAGCAGCCTGCCCACCGGCTCCTCGGGAGCCCTCCCCCCGCAGCTCGGCACGGCCTTTCCCGAGCGGCCGCGCAGGTACGCGGGGCCGGGCCGGGGCCCCGCCGCGAGGTGTGTCCCTGGGCCGCCGCTCGGCGGGGACTTGGCGAGCGATTGGGTAGGACGGGCGAGCGGCTCCCCGGCTCCCCTGCTGGGCTCCCCGGCGCCGCGCTCCCGCAGTAGCAGCGCGCTCCCCGCCCGCGCCGCCCGCCCGCTCCGCTCCCTCAGCGCCCGGCTCCGTTCAGCTCCAGCCGCCGCATCATGCCGCATCCCGCGGCGCCCCTCGGGGCCGCCCTGCTGCTCGTCCTGCTGGCGGCGGACTCCTCGCAGAGTGAGTACTGCGGCAGGTCCGCGTCCCTGCCGCACACGCCACCGAGCATCCCCCCNGGCCCGGGAGGTGTTTGAGAACGACCCCGAGACGGTAAGGGCGCAGAGCCGCCGCCGAGATTTGGGTGAGTTGCGCGGCTCTGCCCTCCAGCCCGCCCTGCATCCGACTGCGGCTGGGTGCCGGCTGCCTGCACGGCTGGGGAAGCTCTTGGGAGGAGGAGGAGGAGGAGGAACCAGAACCATTAGGTGAATGACTGGAAGCCACACGGCGCAAGCCTGCGCAAGGGCTGTGCCAGAGCTGTCCCGTTAGAAATGCCTCGGTGAGGACGATCTGGGTGAGCGGCCCAGCCCGGTGCCTGCCCGCGTGACTGCTGTCCCTGGAGAGTGGAAGGGCCCTGCTCACTCGTCGTGTAAATCCATGATGCGAGACCAGCGCGACAGAATGCTACGGCGTCTGTGCCTGCACACCTTACCATGCCTGTTTCCTTCACGCTCCCATCCCAGCTGTATCTAAAATCCCCTTAATGCTGTGGCATGTGTCAGAATAGGGGTTTCTCAGACGAAGCATGTCGTAAACACACTTTAATCCTTTTGGGCTGTATTCAGCTTGGTGAGCATTTTGGAATCGGTAGGTTCAGGACCTGTCGCTACAATAGCAGGAGAGCACGTGTACGGGAACATGGTACTGCTGCACTTCTAACGCTAAGCGTGGATTCACGCAGTTACAGCCTGCACACCGCACGCAGAGCTGACTGTTCCAGGCTTATCAAGGCTGACTTTCACTTCAGTCTTCTCACTTTGGACAGCATGTGGATGCAGTTGTGTTGGTTTACTAAGCTTGGCTTACTCTTCCAGTTCCTTTACACCTCCTCTCTACGCTGCTTTGGATAGGCTGTTCTCATTGCAGAGATTATCTGGCATTGATTTAGCAGTGGGAAGTGGATTTTCTTGGTGTTCAAACTGAAGCTTGATACTGCACAGCGTGTTCCTGTTAATGGTATGATGCTCTAGGGAGAAGATAGGACGCAGAGAGAGAGCATGCACGCACGTGTGTGTGTGTACACAGAGAGACACACACCACAGGCAAGGGAGGGACTCATCTGAGGAGATGTTTTATGCCTCAGTCAGACAAGTCTTGACATGTGTGCTTCATTAGCAGGCTCAGTGCTGGATATGCAGTGCAGTAGCTTGTTGTCAGAAGGCAGTAGTAAGTATGGCAAAACCATTGTGATGTTGGCTTTTCTGTTTGACAATCTTTAACTTAGAGCTTAATCTGGAACACTTGCCCAGGCAGTGTTTAACGGTACACCTCTTATGTGTACGTGTAATCACATCCGCGTGCAGCAGTGTTTGCTTCTGTCGTGTAAAATTGAGCTAACACAGAATACGTGTAACTGTAATGTGGTGAGAGTGGCTGGCACAGCTATTTCCATATTCATGCTGAATAACGTAACTTCATGCTCACTATAAATATTGACCATATAGCAGTGAATGCAGGAAAAAATATCCCAAATGTGATTTTGTAGCATTCTAGAAAAAAGGCGATCTGAGGTCACCAGTTTTGCTAGCTGGCTTCTGGCCGAGAAAGTAGCCAAAGGCAATGCAGTGATAGCTCGGTTTAGAGGATGCTACACTGTGTAAATGTGTCAGGAGTTTTTAACAATATTTGGTAATTATTTTGTATATTGGAAAAATATACAGTTCTCCGACTGTAATGAAAATAGTGAAATCATTTTGGTTTAAAATCTTTTCATGTGTAATATAAATCCTATAAGATCCAGGCATGCCATTTAAGCGTATTTTGCAGGACAACACAAACTTGCTATCATTGCAAATGATTTTGATTTTTTTTGTGCATTTCCTTCATTACTGCTGCTAGGTCTCTCTCTAGTTCTGAAAATCTCTGAAGAAATATCACTAAGGCTAGATGAGCTTCTAGTGTCCGTGCCCCCTTGCTTATTTTACATGCATTTCTACACCAAAGTACTGTATTGTATAACACTTCTAGGTCTGCAGTGACGTAAGACCCTATGTTTTCTGAGACATAAACCTCCCAAGAGCTGTGAACTTGCTTGTTACGTGCAGTATGTCCTACTCCTTGCTGTTACTTTGCTTCAATTTGACTGGGAGGCATGTGTCCCGCTGCCTGTCAGGGGGATTTATGGCCCTACCTATCCATTTTGCAATCAGTATGTGACGCAAAGGCAGCAGCTGCTGTTCAGTAGCAGTTTTCTAATGCATGGCAGCAGAGGTCATGCATGCGGGCTGTTATGACTTTAAACATTGGAAGCCTTCAGTGCTTTGTAAGATGATGGCTCCTCCAGTAGTATCTGTGGATTTGACGGGCAGGGTATTTCCCTCATCTGCATTTTCATCTGACTTGATCTTTTCACATCTCCTTAATACGCACCTGAGGTAATGCAAGTGTTTCTTAAATGCTAGGAAGTGATAATGCTGTGATTTCACTGATGCTGCCTTGTACGTCCTGTCGTGGTACCTGACAGAAGAAGGCAGCTAGCTGAGGCAGACTTGACTGGGAAAGACGAAAACTGTTGATAAACAACGCCTATCGGTTTGAGGAATTACAGTCACTGCAGTCACTCTTCGGCGTATTGTCAGGCTGCAGCTGGTCCATACTGGTGAAGTGAGGACTTTTTATTGACCGGGGAAATGTATAGATTACTGTTGACAGCTGATGATTCCTTGTAGTTTAGGAAGGCAGACATTTTTGTCTCTGCCCACTGACTCTGGTCACAGACATGAACTACTTAGGTCATAACAAAAAGAAACAGCTACAGTGTTTCTTGCCCTGCGCTGAGCCCTATGACTAACATTGCAGTCAGCAAGATGTGGGGAACACATCAGTGCACTGCTTGTCTGTGCTGTTGCACCTCCCAGGTTTTATGCTTTAAAGGACCAGATCATCACGAATGTAGGCATTTGATGATTTACTGTCCCATGGGAGCAATGGTCTTGCAGCCTTGGCAACTAACGGTTAGTTTGAGATTAGCTAATACCTTGCTGCTTCGATTGGACCTCAAGGAAGGCTTGTGATGTGAGCACAAACGTGTTGTCTGTGTTCCCTGTCCACCCCATCATATGATCTAATGAAATGTATGAGTCTTCCTTACAAACCTTGCCATTCTCAACTCTCCTATGGTTGTGTGAAGACAACTTCACGGCCTAATTTCCAGACCTATGACTTAAAGATGTGATATGAAATTGCATTAACCAGTTCAGACAGACAGCACCAGAAGTTCAGGTAAGACAAAGCAAGGCTGTAATGTAGCTTGTGTGATGCTTCCCAGGTAAAACCATAGCTTGATCCAACCGATTATAACATCTAGACAAGAATAACATTTTATGGAGTGATACCTAACTGAAGCAACAGAAGGCACGATAGACCAGTAAATCACAGAATCATAGAATCATAGAATGGTAGGGGTTGGAAGGGACCTCTAGAGATCATCTAGTCCAACCCCCCTGCTAAAGCAGGTTAGCCTAGAGCAGGTTGCACAGGAATGCATCCAGGCGGGTTTTGAATATCTCCAGAGAAGGAGACTCCACAACCTCTCTGGGCAGCCTGTGCCAGTGCTCTG
>VZSC01010768.1:117989-150800 GCA_013398225.1 Steatornis caripensis
ACCTCCCTTGCCAGATTTAATTCCAGTCGGGCCTTAGCCTTCCGTGTTGCATCCCTGCATGTTCTGACAACAGTCCTATATTCCTCCCAAGTAGCTAGTCCTTTTTTCCACATCCTGTAAACTTCCTTCTTCCCTTTGAGCTTTTTTGCAACCTCCTTGTTCATCCATGGAGGTCTCCTGCCTCCTTTGCTCGACTTCTTCCTCATCGGGATGCATTAATCCTGAGCTTGGATAGGAATAAATAGGAATGAAATGTCATTTACCTATAGCAGAGCACCCTTTTTCCGTGCCTGTGCCTTCCATTGCTTCAGTGATCAGCTTTCCAAAGCAACGTCCGCAAGCCGTCAGCAGAAGATACGCTTTCTCTGAAACCTGAATGCGGGTGTTGCCATATGTGTGATTACTTAGATCAGCTGCTAAGAATAGTGTATTAGGCAGGGCTAAACAGCCGTTCATTTGCAGGCCAGTGCAGCTTTTGTCTTTTATGTTACGGAAAATATAAATATCAGCTCGCACAGACTGGAGGAAGGAAGATCAATTGAAACATTTTTAGATTTTAATTTTTTTTTAGGCGGCAGAACAAGACTCAGTCTGTGCTCTTTGTATGACTATACATGGTAAAAACAAGTGTGAGCCTAGGTTAATGAGTCTTGCAGCCTGTCTTTTTCATGAAGCTGATTGTAACATCCTTAGATATTACTGCAGAATTCTGGGATGGTTTCTGTTTTATAATTTCATTTATGCTAGAGGTACCAAACAGAAAAATAAGAAGATAACATGGTGGGGAAAAAAATAAGGATGAAAAACATGTTCATGGGAGGTATGAGGACTGTTTTTAAATGTGAGCTATTAAAAAGATAAGCTAGGTGTGATAGATGGGATGAAGTTGCAAAATATCGTGGATATAGAGATAAGAATGTTATCCTATTTAAAATGTTGATGAGGCCTTATAAAAAGCAGTACTGCAGAAATATTTGACCTTGGTATGCGGTCAAGGTATTACAGCTTGTTAACCGACTGATAAACAGCTCAGGAATTTGGGTGACTTGTGCTGAAAATGTGGTCATCCACGCATGTAAAACAAAGGGCAGAAGGGATTGTAGTTGCTGGTGTTCTTGGAAATGCTGGATTTCGCTGAAGAATAAATACAGCAAAAACGCGTCCTTGTGCAAGGGCTCCCTCTGTTTTGAAAGGCTCAGCATAGGGAAGGTGTTTGAATGGCGCCTCTTATCATTTGGTGCCATGGTTTATCGGTACGGCATCTGTCACTGCAGATCTTGCTTGATGTTGTTACTCTAGAAGAATTGCTGGGCTTCCTGCAGGTCATCATTGAAATTGCCATGCTGAATACTTTGAAAGCTGTTCGGCCCACCAGAAGCACTGACGTAGGTCAGCCTGGCCACCTGTGTTTACTGTTTATGGATTTGTCCCTCAACAGAGTACCATGGAAAGCCAGCTGGTTTTCCTGTGTGTGCAGAATGAACATCTGATTCACAGATGATTCACATGAAAAGTTCTTTGCTTTTTGAGGGACTTGCATCCAAACTCCTGTTAAAAGCTATGCCTTGTCAGATACGCAGAACACTGGTAGAGAACCACAGAGTAATTCGGGCTGAAAGGGACTCAGGAGGTCTCTAGTCCACTCATCTAGTCCAGTCTCCCACTCATGGCAAGGGCAGCAGTGAGACCAGACCAGACTTTTTGGGGCTTTTTGCAGTCATGTCTCAAAAATTACCAATCCTAACAAAACATCCAGCAATGTCAGCATTCTTTCTGCTAGGCTGGGTTTATCAAGAAGCTGAAATGCAGATGAAGCAATATATAGGGTGTGGTAATGGTCAGTTTGGTTGTGTTTCATAGTGCTATTGGCTCATTGGTTTTCTTTCTTCATTTGTTCCTTTATGTGACATGGTCGTGATAACACAGATGAGTTGCATGCATAGACCAGAGCCTTCCAAACTTTACAGTGATTTTTTAGAAGGGGTGCCTGGCAGACAATATTTCGGTCTTATTTCTAAGAATAGCAAGGTAGATACACATTTGTACATACTAATCAGAAAAGTATGAAGGCATGTAGGGGGAGGAGAGGAGTTAGTGGGAAAGTTAAGCAGTATAAAATTTCTTTGAGTAATTTAGTGAATGTTGTGTAGTCTAGACATGAAAAATACTGATAGCATCTTTGAATACAAATGTCATTATCCCTGTATAGAATTTCCTTTCTAGATCCAGGCAAAACTATGGATTTACTTGCTGTGAAAATTCTCCTTACAATACAGATTTGTTACGGCATTTTGGCAGAGTGTGGAGGAGGGGCTAGATTTATAATTTTTAATTTTTTTTTTAATAAATTTTTGTATCTCTTTTTGTTGGTGTCATCTGAGAGAGAGAAAGAGTTACTGGAGAACTCTGTGCTGATGATTTAACCTGCTTGGACTCAGTACATGGAACGATGGATTCCCAGGCACAGTGATACCTGCTTAATAGACTTTGAGAAAGGGAATAAGGGGAGATTTAGACTTTTGTCCAGGAACGGCTTGAAGGAGAGAAGAAGAAAGTTGAAGAAAAGTTGCCATGCTCAGATGTATGCCACAGTGGCATCCCAGCTTTCTGCTGGGATCGAGATCTGGGTGAGCACCAGTTCTCCTCCCTTCCATTTCTTCGTTCTCCCTGTAGTTTCTTACAAAGGAAACACAGGATGGGAGAAAGTCATACCCAACTCCAGCGGGTCTAGCTGATCTGAAAGGCAAGCAGATTGGGACTGTGGAGCAGGATGCATCTATCTGCTTGGTGGTACAGACACAGCGTTTGTTTGTGGTGGTGGAGTTCAGCAGCAGGAGGGTGACAAAAATACTCCTGCCTGCCTTAGAAGGCACGTCATACATTTATTAGCTAAATGCTGCTTCATCAAAAGTTACTGAGAAGGATGAACAAAGTTTGCTGTTGGTGGAAGCAGACACAGCTCCATCAAGTCTGCTGGACTCACGCCTACCTGATCTTTATCTATTTCCACTAGTGTGAGTTAGCCCAGAAGTTCAGAACAGACCTGGAAATACTGAAACTCCACATCATGAAAGTACTACATGCTAAACCTGCTGCACGGGAACAAGAGAAAACAAAAGTGAACATTAGAGTGAGGCGTTGTTTGAAGATAGGGTGGAAAAAGATGCTAAGAATGGTAAATTGAAGCAGGGGGATTATAGAGTTTTGGGTCAAGAAGGAAGATAACGGGAAAAGCAGATAAAGTTATTAAGTCAGTTTTTTAAAGGAATACAGTAGGATTTAATAAATATGTGAGAGGGGGAAAAGCCAATTAAAAATGAAGAAAACTGTTTTGTGGCTAAGGAGTCATTTGATTTTCTTTTTAAATTAGAAAAAGAGGAGCAGCCTACTGGGAATTAATACAGAGTTTGTTAGTACAGCTGCAGGAGAATCAGGTAAGAGAAACATTGAATCTGTATAAATTGGCAGTGGTGGTTCATGTATGCTCCAAACTCTAAGTGAACTTAATGAATTACAAGCAATTACTTTCCAGTAAGTATGAAGAACAAGAATGGAATCAGCATCAGAGATTTAGAAGAAACTGAGAATGGATGTAGCAAGGGAGCTGCAGACAGCATGACTGCTCAGGAGACTGTGAGAAACAGAGCTGGGGTATGAAGAGGGGAAAACTTCAGGGCAGGACAGTTACTAAAGAAGCAACAAAAATGTTAATTATCTCATACTTCAGTCCCCAGTGAAGTAATTCAGCAAGTGCTAAATGGCTAAAACCATGGCGATTTGAAAACAGAACCAGTGGAAAGGAGGGGGGAAGGGATTCTTCCAGTTTACTTCCTCTCCACTCACATTATAATCTTTTCAGGCTTTGGCTTTCATATTTGGGAGTTCAGCTGTTCTAGTTGGTGTAAGCAACCTTACTTGCCTATTCTGTTCACAGTGGCTGCACGGCAATTTGTGCAACTGTGTGGGCCAGTTTAAGGAACTGATCTAAAGAAACGTAGTCTGGAGAGAAAAATGATCATTTTGCAGCTGGATCAGTTCCCTGATCCAGGTCATCAAGCACCTTCAGAAAGGGTTGCAACCAACACATTGCAAATGACAGCACAGGTTTAGGATGGGAAGGGCAGGTGCTAGGGGAGAAGCAGCAAGGGTTGTCACAGCGCATGCTGTCAAAGAAGTGAATGGAGAATCTGATTGAAGTTTCTCAGCAGGTCTCCCTTCCATATCTGTACCTTCATCACTGTTTTATTATGACCTCCTGTTCTGGAGGCTCTCCACACATGCACATGTCTGTGGGGAAGTTTCCTTATTTACTGTTTTGTGCTTTCTTCCTGTTCCTTTGAGCATCACCAGTGGCACCCAGAGGACCCAAAGCTGGAAAGTAAGGAGGATACCCAGGGAGGGGGGCAAGTGTTGGTGTTGTCTTCGCTCTGCACACCTGCCAGGGCAGAAGGGTGCATAAATGAAGAGGTAAAAGGAGCATGGGTCATGGTTGCACCGTACAAAATCGCGTGCATCTGGAGAGCTACCACATTTGGCCGACTCATGGAATACGGAGTCCTAGTTCAATTCTAGAAAACATTTAGGACAGGAATGGAAAAGCAAAAGTTACTTCGTTATTAAAATAATGAACACGGAAGTATGAGATCAGATTCTGTCACAAGGGCCTAGTGTTGTTTCACATGTCACTTCCCTATGCCTCGCTTGCCTGTCCCCTCTGAGGCCAAATCCAGTGACGCCTTGAAGTGGCTGTTTTTGTGAGTTGCAGTCTCTGCAGCTAAGCAAAATCCTAAGAAACAACATCATCAGATTACAGAAAGGGGAAAAATACAGTATTTCTTCACTTCAGTGGATAAAATGTTACAGAGCCTGTAAGAGAGACCACAAACATTAAAATCATGTTGGATGGGATATGGAGTCTGTTCTGTTTCAAATACGGCTTAAATAATTGCAGAGTAATGACACAATATAGGATGTTGAAGGGAGACAGCCTTTTACTTATGCTAGGTATTTTGTCAGATCCTGGTTTGCTTAATTTGACTGAAGTTTCTAAGTGATTGTTAGTTTAACCACACGTACAAATATTGTAACTATTGCAACAAGTAAGGATTCAAACAAGCAACACCAAGTGAAGATCTGTTATCAAATCGGGATCCTCTTTTCAAATTGCACATTGGCACAGCTGGAGGGAAAGTAGCCTTTCAGTCCTGAAGGAGTGGAGGAAACCTCAAGGCATTCGTGATTGGATTGCATTAAGAGTAACTTCAAAGCACATGCAACCAACTCATTGGAATCACTCTACAAATTATTTTCATTGGAATATTTGGCCCTTGGCACCAGTTGCATCCATTTCACATCATTACTGTCCAATCAAACCCTGCCTCAGGCCTCCTATAGAAGCCATGTCTCTGTGCCCCCTACATCGTCACAAATGTATCTGTGTTTCGCTTGGCTGTGAGATACAGAAACTTTTTTTTCTTCTTGTCTTCCATTTAATGATTTTTTTCCCTGTAATTGTGCATCCTAATAATTGGTGGATTTTTCCTCATTGCACAGCAACATCTTTTGCTGAAGTGGCAACGCAGTATGCTGTTGGGAAATAGTCCTGCCTCTCAGAAGAGCATGAGGGAAGCTGTAACCATAGATGGGTTTTGTTTCCAGTCTTCAGAATTTTGTAGAGACGCCTAGTCTCTATGAAACAGGTGATGCTGGAGAGGGTGGTCTTGAATGCTTCGTGTTTGGAAAGATCAGCATCTTGGTGGAAGGGGCAGTCATAGTCTTTTTGCATCAGAAGAGCTGGACAGTGAAATGGATACTCTGCAAATGGATGCAAAATCTAAAAGCCACCCTCAACAACAGCAACTCCAGTGGTAGGATATGAAATTTTGAGGCTGCTTTTGGATCGCAACATAACCCACTTGCTTCTGTAAGCTTCACTTGCCAAATTTTGGAGAGAAGTTCTCCTTGCTCGTTGCAAGGGGAATGCAGATTGCTCCAAAGAAAAACAGGAAGCAAACTAACCTGGCTGAGCGTAGGGTTCCTCACAATGAGAAGGAAAGCTTGTGCAGGCAATCTGGCATTGATTTGAGCATAACTTCTACACCTGTAGCTTCTACAGCTTTAAAATTCTGAATTGTAGGACTGTTTAATTACATTGTATGGGAGGAAGGCCTAATCATTCAGCATGAGATTTGCTATGCATCAGAAGCCTAGGGCTGAATTTAAAAAAATGCAGAGAGCTCTTGAGCATTAATGAGCTTTGCATTCTCAGGTTATAACAGTTAAACAACTGTCAAACACTAAGTTATAACTAGTTATGGTTGGTAGCGGCCATTTCTTTGCAAGCATAGTGCATGCCCATGGGGTGGAAGCATGAAGTACATTTATAAAGAAGGAGGTCAGGCCATGCCCAAGACAAACATTCAATCCCAAAGGAAAGAGGAAAAGGGAGAGTCATTATATGGAAACGAGAAAAGGGCATAATGTGGGAGTTGTCACTGCTCACTAAGAGGTAACTAGGTAACTAATAAACTGCCTTTTAGAAATTACCATTGCTAGCACAAGTCTGTGAGATCCTCCGGCGTTAGCAGTGCTGCCGTCAGAATTGCAGACTCACGGGAAGGTTGAGGTTGGCAGGCACCTTTGGAAGTCATCTGGTCCACCCCCCCTGCTCAGGCAGGGCCACCTTCAGCCGGCTGCCCAGGAACATGAACAGTCCTTCTGTAGGCTACGTCTTTTATCTGCTGCCACTACAGCTCTATCGTGATTTTGATTAGATTCGGTGCTGATCAGAATTACCTGACCTAGTACTCGAGCAAAACAAACAGAAGCAGTTGGCAGGCCCTTTTGGCTGAGGTTTCCAATGTTGCCAATTAGTTTAAGCAACAGTGAGAACATTTTCCTGATGTCGACAGGGTCATTGTTATGTTTTCAGAATGGCTATTTTTATACAGTGAGTCATGTTAACGCCTGTTCTGATTTGGTGTTCTTCCATCTTCTCTAAAAATGCAGCAGGACTAATGCATACCCAATATGATTTTACTAACTTACGGATTTTAGCTAAGGGAGAATTAGGCCATAGAGTTGAAAATAGATAGTGACCCCAGTCACACCGTACGTTTCCTTTGGTAGGGAAGCCGGTGTAGGTACTTCTGCCCCTTCGACTCCACAGCCCTGCTATGAATTCTTACTTTTGTGTTGCTGCTCTCCTCAGTTGTTTCAATGCAGGGTATTGTGGAGGTGGCTCCACAGAAGCTGTTCTTAGTTATTTGACTACATTTTTTGAAAGATAAAAACAAATATAAAAATGAACAACCTGGAGTTTAGGGGGGGAGTTTGTTTGGGTTGGGTTTTTTTTGATGACACTTTTAAACTTATGCTCTCTAATCATTTTAGATACCCACACTAAGTGTTGTAGTGGCTGTGTTACAAGGGTAGGAATAAGCTGTGAATGTAGGTAGGAGAGGAGCTTCTTAACTCCTCGGACACTCGGAAAAGTGTCTTGTGTCATGCTACGATGAAATCAAAGCATGCACTCTTAGGTCTTGCACTGCTGTTGTGGAAACCAATAATTGTGTTTAATGCACCAAAAGACTTGCCTCTAGCATGTACCTGTGTTCGTGTGGAAGGCGTGGGGCCTGTAGAGCTTAAGCCTTTTCTGTTAAAGCACAGCTCTGTCTCCTGGGCAGCAAGGAAAAGATCTCTTGAACTGAGCTGAAATAAGAAAGCCAGGACCTGCCTGGAGGGACTGGCCTCACGCCGTACTTTCCACTTCACTGAAAGGGTGGAGACTTGTAGATGTGAGGCACTTCCCAGTCTCTTCTATTTCTTCCTCTTTACCCGAGACCTCTGCTGAGCTGCACTTCTGGTGGCACAAGACACGTGGTGTGTAAATCATACTCCATGCAGGACTGCAGGCTGCGGGTGTCCTGGTGCCGGACCCTTGACGATTGACGCTTCTGGCGTCCCCGTCGTACTGGTTGGTATGTGGGAACCAGACAGACAGAAAGTGTGTTGGGTCACAAGAAGCAGGGGTGGAAACACATTAAGGGTTTCTTGGTAGGAGCAGGCACAGAGGTTGGAATTGTTGAAGCTATGTTTGTGAAGGTTGGTCTCTTGTGGAGGTTGGTGCTTCTCTGCAGAGTATTGTCTTCCTCTTGTGTGCACGGGAACATTACTACTGGACAGATTGGTTAGAAAGCTTGGTGAGGTCCATGTCTGCACAACAGATTATCCAAAGGATGTTTAAGTCCAATATGTATTTGTTTATATTTTTTTTTTATTTAAAAAAGACCATTGCTCCTGGTTTTATTTTCAGCAGTAACTAGGAAAGCAAATCCAAGAGGGAAGGGCTGACAACATTTAAATGTTGACTTCTTTTACCAGATTCCGGGCTGAAAATTTAACACTTAATATAAATCTGCGGTGACTTCTGCCTCCACAGTGGTCATGGTTAAATAACCTCCTGCATTTCGATCCTGTGCATCACTGGGTGGCTTTCTGGATGGTGACATATTTGGTGAGCCTGAAATTGAAGGCGGATTAGTTGAGGAATCAGTGAAGTAGTAACAGAGAATCTTTGCTCACTCCTTGGTAGCAAGCCTCAAAGCATTTCTCTTGGCATTTTTGCTGGATCCTGAAAATACAATTGAAAACTTCTGGTGGAGGAAAGATAAGTCTCGGACTTTTAACAGGGGCCTGACCCTGTATAGGTTTTACATCTTCCCTGACATCTGTGGGTCATTAAGACTTAGTACAGCGCAGAAGACTGACAAGGCGTTGTCGAGTTGAATCCTCACACAAGAAGTAATGCATGCCTGGCTGTCTTTCTGTGCAGCTTGAATTTTTAACTGGGAAAACTTCTCCTCAGTGTTTTTTGAAAAGGGACTGCTACTTTCAGTTTAAGCAGGTTCCTTTTCTCAAGGTGGAAGATCATTCGTCCTTCATTCTTAATTAATCTTTTGACTGAATGGAAATGCATTGTCATTGTATTTACAGAAGCCTGTTCTAAGGAAAATTGATTACGGAGAAAAATGAAAAGTTAATCATGCAAGAATGAGTAATGTTAGAACCTGTGATCACATTGCTTTATGTTAGAATGGTTTTATCAGCAGGTCCTGTAGATCTGGAAGAGTGCTACTGATCAGCAAGGAGTTTTTATATAACATAAGCAAATGAGGAAGATAGGAAGAAAAGGGTTAAATTTCTATTAATAGCCTTCTGTTTAAATAACTTTACTGTGTTATGTACCTCATGAAAGGAAGCTTGTGGCGGCACAGTGTCTTTGAGTTTCACTCTTCTGCTGTTCAACTGGCATTGAATCAATATACAGTCAGTTTGCATTTGGAAGGTTATTTGTGCAGTGAAAATAACTAGTTACCTTAATCTTTCATTCAAAAGTAAACTCTATACAATGTTTCTAGCGCTTAACTCATTCAGCAGAGGTCACTGAGAAAATGAAGTTTTATGCCTTTGCCATTACTGACTTGGAGACTGGTGGCCATGAATAGCTCCGATTTCTTCTCCTGCAAGTGCAGAAAAAGCTGTTCTTGCCAGTGTCTGGGTTATCCTGTTGGTGGTTAAACGTATCTGCACATTCTTGTGACGTATATTGAATGAAGGGGAAATAATGAAAAAAATGTTTGGACTATTTCATCACAGGCTGCTATCTTTTTCTCTTCGAGTGCTGGCTGAAGTTCAGTTTGTGGTTATAGCACAGCTGGGCACTGATTGGAATACTTAGACTGTTTAGATCTACTTTTATTTCGACTGTATTTTTTTGACTTGTCTTTTCCAAAACTAAACCTTAAAAACAAAAAAGAGATGGGACTGTACTGAGTTCTCACCTCGTCGCTCAGTTTGCTAACCTGAAGAGATATTACAAAGCTCAACCCCAAATGATGGCAAGCCTATTACTCTCAGGTCAGAATTGAAAATCAGAATAAGTGTAAGCTACTTCTTCCACTTCTTTATTGATGCTCTCATGATTTAGGCTGAATATTTATATGGTACTTTTCAGGAATTGGAGCTTATTTGCCAGAAGCAATTGATTTTTCTGGAGGACGACAGCAATGCAAAACTTCTATTTTATATGACCTTGTCAACGAATTGACTGTGTTAGACAGTCCAAGTCAAATTGAATCACGGTGCGTGCCTGTCTCTGTTGTATGTGCATGTCTGTGTATATGCACGAGCTTACCCGAACATCTGTCGTAAGAAGAGAAAATAAAATAGTTTCTGATCTTGCACCAAGATAGACCAAATTAATTTGGTAGAATACAGGATATTTACTGTCCCAATCTCACTGCAGATAGTGTTATCTGAAAAGTGCTCGTGTAGTATGAAAGAGAATTATATGTTGTATATGCTTTTGTAATTAGTTGAGAAATGGTTTATTTTAAGAAAAAAAATTAAGCATACAATCCACAAGTTTTCCCCCATTGCACACATCAATTACAATTTCAACAGCACTTGAACTAGTGACTTACATGTTATGAAATCCAGTATGTGGCGAAGTTGGAAAGAAATGCTTTTTCCCAATCATGAATTTCTGTATTTTTTTAAGAATGTGATTTAATGATCAACTTAGGCCGACCTCCCACCCTTCCATGCAGCACAGATGCATTTTTCTGCGGTTTCTCTGCAAGCAATCATGTGACTGGCAAGGCCTCGCCAGGCTGAATATTTTTCTAACATGCAAGATTAGATCCACAGCACATCAGCAAACTGCTGCTCTCACTGTACGGCTACACTTTGTTGACACGAGGTAGGGAACAGTAACGCATGGCCGTGTACCACGAGAGGAGTGGGAATACCTTTTGCAGTCCTGTTTTAGGTCAATAAAAGTCAATTTTCCACTCACTTGCAAACTTTCAGCATTCTCTTCTTTGAGTGGACAGTCTCTGTGATGTGATGGTGGAGCGGGTGGTACGGCAATGGGTGCTGGGAAGTTGTAGCGTGCTGGTTGTTGTAAGACCAAAAGATACCCTTTAATTTTAGTGGTTATGGTGTCAGGGTGCTGCCTGTGTCCTGCATCAGCAGAGGGACTCTGAGGAGGCACTGGGTGACTTAACGTTTCCATACTTTCCCTGTAGGGTTTTGTCCGTAGATTCCCCTTCCTTCCCCTACCTCATGCCACCATCAGCACATTTACCTCTTGGATAGTGCATAATTAAGTGGCTTCACGCTCAGTTGCTGCCACTTACCGGGTCAGCTGTTGTCAAAAAATGCCTTGAGATTGGAGCTAATGTTTCTTTCCTTTTCAAAAGACAAAAATGCATGTATGATACTGTGCTGCTTCTGGCCTTGAATAAAAAGAAATTAGGGTGTTTGTGTTTGGACCTTGTTAAACAACTGCCATGCAAGACCACCAAACTAACAGCAGCTCTTAAATAGTATGATAATAAAAGCAAATACTATTCAATAAATCTCTGCTTTTTTTTTTTTTCCCTCTTACAGGAATATTTTTACCCGAAATACTTGGGTGAGTTGCAGCTTTTACTTTCACTTTGTGGCATTGCTGGTATGTGGAGCTTGTCACAGCTGAAGTCTCTGCCAAGGAAAGTGATGGAAATCTGATTGCAGTAAACATGCATTTTTAACTTTTAAGATAGATTACACGTTCCTTATGTGATTTTGTTTTTTACTTATGTATAGATTTACATACAGAGATCCTTTATGTGTTGTCTGCATGTTAAAATGTTGGTGTTGCATTTATACCTGTAGCTTGCAGCATTAGTAAATAATTTGAAGTCATCTACCTTTTTCCCTTCTTAATTAACTTAGCTCAACTAATTTCCTTATTAAAAAATTAAAAGTGCCTTTATTGATTGACCCACTGGCTTATTCTATTGACTGTACAGAGTCATAGCATCATACTGTTTTCTATTTGTGTTTAATATGTAGTACTTAATATGGCATCACAAATGCCAATGGTTTTAGAAAACTCCATGTGCTTTTCAGATTTTTTAAAAGAGGTTTAGTAGATCAAATTTGAGTAGCTACTAACATGCTTTTAGAATCATAGTAGCATCTGGTAAAGTGATCATCCTCTTCAGAAGGCTTATAACTCTACTGTACATCAGAGCTAAAAAATTTTGATAAACTTAAGAATTTTAAGGCATCTGGGAGATCATAATATTGCGTAGATTTTGCATCCGCCCTCCAAATCCTCACTTAATGAATCAGCAGGCCAGGTATGATTTTAGATTATTTGAACAGCTGCCATGTCAACATTATAATAATAACAATTTCATTTTCTTTTCTTCAGCTTGCATTGAGAAATATGGGTCGCCGTATACAAGAAGCCCAGATTTCCTTACATGCGTTCATAGTAAGCATTTTTGTCTTGTATATTGTAGTTAAATGTTCTCTCCTGTTACCAGAAGGAGTGGCACCAACTTAGCCGTCTCCATTTCTAATAGCATTTTAGTACTGACCTTCCTCTTCTCTAGACTTGAGACTCCGTATCACTTGTCCTATCTGAGCAATGAAACAAGGCCTTTTCCCTTTTATAACCTGTTGCCATCTCGCTGTCAGCTTTCAGTGCTTTGGTTTTTATGATGCAAGACATTTCTTTCCCACCAGTTTACCAAGTCTGAATAATCTGAGAAGCAAGAAGGACGAGGAATAGAATTTACCAGAAGGCTGTACACTATGCTTGTCCCTTAATTTTCTTTTTTCTTGAATGCTAACTTTGGCTTGCCCCTAGGCAAGGTTTTTAAGGTTAAGGAACCTTAAAAAAAGCTTATAGTCAAACCCAGGCTTGTGTTGGACTTCTTCACATTAAGGAGATCAGTTTCATGCATTGCATGACTGTGGTTTAAATATTGCAATCTTTAAAAATTCAAATCACTTTGGAAGTCAACGCAATATGGGTGTAGAAGGGGAAGTAGTATTTGTTCATCACTAACACTAGAGATCAGAATTTAATTAACTCTTCTAATACCTTCCCAGTTCCCTCTTGAAGCTTAGCAGTACTAAAGATATAAAGCCGCATAAATATTCTAAATATGTTCTGAGAGCAGATCAGTTCAAATGGGGAGAAAATCACATGTATGTATATTTATTTCCAGTTTTATTCCTGTGGCTCAGTCTCTTACTGTGATCAAGTTTGATTAGTCATGTGTTCATACCAGTGCTACCAAAGCCGGATCAGATTTTAGTCAAGATTTCGCATTTATAAACTGCATTACAGCAACCTTTTTGGAAGAGTGAATTCCACGGTTAACATGCGGTATGTCAAGACCTGCCCCAATATAATGGGGCTGTATCACTTGCAGGTGTTAGAGTCCTCTGAACGGGGAGTTCTCGGACCTGTAGTACCCGCTTCGGCTGTGGTGTGCCAGGTAGTTCCTAGTGGGACATGAGGCGGAATGCTTCCTTTTGCTCACATGTGTGACATGGCAAAGAGGTGGGAATTCCTGCTGAAAATGGTGGTATCAACTGGGATCACTTGTTCCAAACAGTCAGTAGTGTTTTAGAAATGCAAGTCTAAAGGGTAGTGATGAAAAAATCTGAAAAAATAAACGCTGAATAATTGTTTTTAGGGATTTTTGCCCATTGCAGATGCAGTGGTTTGGAAAAAAAAGACACTATTTTCCTCCATTAAAATATTAAAGTATTTTTAAATGGCAGAGTTTTGGCTAGTCATTGCTGATTCACAGGAGAAGTAACAGAGAAGAAGCCTGAAACGCGCTTGGAAGAATGACAGGCTTTGTGCTTGGCCAGTTCCAGTGTGCCTCTTAATTTTTCACAGACACTGCCAAAAGGTTATGTAGCTCTGTGGGGTTGTGCCTGGAAGACACATTTCAATTTGGTTTCTTAGCAGTCTTTCTCCTCTCAGAACAAGGTAGTGGAAGGCTCTTTTAATCTGGCACACAAAGACACGGCACAACTTAAGGGCTGGAGGCTGATTAACTAGGCTAGTTTATACTAGAAATAAGGTACAAATTTTAACGGTGACAGTGATTAGACGGATTAGCAGAGTATTTGAGGATTCTTAGTTTCGTAAGATCTTTAGATCAGGGTTACAGGGTAGGATTCAGCTCTAGATTCAGAGAGGTAGGTGCAGGTGTTCCCAGCATAGGTCCCTACGTAAGCAGTATTCCCATCACAGTGAGCGGAGAGTTAATCTGCAGTCAGTTGTTCTAGAGGGATTCCACTGACCAAACTGTATCTGTGCTAGGGAGAACTGAATCACTCTTCAGACTCCGTTTACTGTACTGACTACATCTCCACTGACTGCAATGAGAATTTAAGGCAGTAGCTTGCCAACAGATGCTTGCCTTACACGTAGAGATATCTGTATTTTGGTCTGCAGATCTGGATCTTTTTCTACAAGAGATACTGTAGGTCCCCTAGGAATTACAGATTTGGTTCTGGAAGAGTTTGGAAAACTGTACAGGATTTTTTTGGAAAAAGGTTGCATGTGGCCTTAAAAAACACAGTGGCATTTTTGTTAGGTCGTATGTGTCTGCCTTTTAATAGCGAGTGCCATAATCTTCACAACCTAGAATTCTCCCAGTGTATTTTTAATTTGCACAGTTTTGTGAATATCAAAAAAAAAATTCACAGTACAGAGTAATGAACTGGAAGGAGCAGTCAGTGTACTTAGGTAGAAGTCTTGTTTCCATACTGGCTTTAAAAATGGGACTGATAGTTCTATTCTCTGTTTGCATTTATGAGCCATATATGTGCTATCAGACATAGCTCAAAGCACACAAAAAGGTGATGCTCTTCCTTAATTTTAATAGCTTAATCTGTCATGTAAATGAATGGAAACAAAAGCTCCATTTAGTCTTGCAGTGGTTTAAATCAGGAGCACCTTCTACAAAGTTGGCAGAATTACACAGCTGTCAAGCCACCAGGAGAGTATAAAGCTGTGTCTTGTGTTCCCAAACTCTCATGAGGAGCAAACTATCAGCACAGTGTTGATGAGATAGAAATGTCCGTGGTTGTTCCTGCCATTTATTGTGTGTTGCGATAGGGTGGTATTCTGCTGGGCAGCGTTATTTCCATCTGGCTCTGCGAGGCACATCAGAATCCAGTTTGAGGGAAAGAATCAGAAGCTTGAGGATACACCAGATAAGTCATACCTTACCCTGTTGACTTGTTTTGCTTATCAAGTGACTTCGAAAAGATTGCCATATCTGGGAAGCTTGGTTAGTCTTTCAGAAAAACAGACTTGGCTTACTACACCTAAACCATTCTGTTTACTGTGTACAAATTCTGATCTGCCTAGGAAAACAAACATACTGATCAGAGCTGCTCTGTCGTGGCTCATCTCTGCCTTTACCTGGCCTCTCCTTCCCCGACTCCTCCACCTCCAGCAGTGTGTCGACTGGACAGGGATTTATCGGGAGGTGTTCTGGTGGGCGGATGCTCAGACAGCCCGTGTACCTGTGTTTGCTTTTGTGTGGCCTGGCCTCTACCTTGTCTGTGGCTTTGCCCCAGCTCTGCACAGCTGGAGTGGTGAGAGAGAAAGATAATTAGGCCTTTTTTGCGGTGAGTGGATGGTTATTTCTGTGAGGGTCTTAGGGTTTTCCTTCAGAGTTTTCCAAGGCACTAGCTTCTGAGTATCAACTTGAAATACTGAAAATTGGCGTTTCTTTGGCCAAGTCACACTCAATTCCTGTTCAGCCCTCTGGCTCTCTCCTCCCTTGTCCACGATGGAACACCGTGCTGAGGCTCAGGATAAATGTTTATCTTCTCAATGGCGTAGCCCTAGCTAGAGGCTGAAGCTGTGCTGATCGCAGAGGAGGAAAGTGAGACACTGCCTGGAACCAATATGTTTTGGCTGTATTTTTTTGACGGAAGTGGATGAAATCACAAATTCTTACAAACACAAATGTAGAAACGCATGCATTTCTTTGAATTGCAACGTAGAAATACAAATCCTTTCAGTTGTGGAGGTTTGTGATACTTTATGACCTTTTATGGAGCTCTTTTCTTCATCTGTTTTGTCCCGATTGATTCAGCCCACTGTATTTAATGACAGCCATCACCAAACATCTGGTGATTTCTGGCATCTGTTAGACCTCTTCGGAACAGTGGGGTCTTCATTATAAACATAGTGGACAGGTATGTTTTTCATAGTTGTTGAACTTGCTCTAGACGGTCCTTATGTCCGAAGCTCAATTAGATACCCTACAGAGAAAGGAGTGGTGAAAACTTTTATATTGTACAATGTGCTGAATGTAAAGCAAATACGAAATTAGTACTCCATGGTAGTCTGGATAAACTGCAACACTGTGTGCTGCTAACTTCAGTCTTCAGGTAATTCAGTGTGCAGTGCAGCCCAAGAATCTGACAGAATTTTTCTGTCATGAAGGGAACTTTCAGGGTCACACAGAGGAAGTTAAGAAGAGACATGTAGAAGCAGTGTAGTCCTGAGAAAAGTAGGAGTGTGTCCAATTCTTAAATCACTCAATTTGAGAAGTCTGACAGTCTACTAATCTACAAACAGTTCCTCTCCCTACATGCCTCCCTGCCACCCCATACGCCCATCAGGTCACGACTCATGTTCCAGGACATCATAAGGAGTCTGAGCTGGACGTTGCTTCTTGTGAACTCAGCAGAACCAGAGCATGAAAAGGGGTCGCTGCTGCTGCTGCTGCTCATTTAATGTGTGCACACTGAGCACTTTTTGCACTGCAAATCTAGTACCACAGGCTAAACTTGGTCTGCAGAGGGCTGTCGCTATTCAGGTGCTCTAGATGTAGTTGTCTGGTCCGCTTTTCGTAAACTCTTCCTTTTGTCTGGACTGAACTGGGTTTCTGCTGAGTTGTAAGGATGCGCTGCTAAGACTGTAGGATTGCAGGAAGCGTTGTTAATGATAATAGTTCTTCTTTTAAAGACTGCTAGCTGCAGCAGCTGCAACAGTTCCCGTATCATGCACCAGAAGGATTGGGCAGAATCATTGCTTTGTAGCTGTGCCACCCTCACGCTGGGGGCACAGCTGGTCAGGCACAGGAAACTGCCACGTATGTTCATCAGAAGAGAAGCCTCGGCACCATGCCTTGATGTCATAGGACTTCCTTTCCCAATGCATTCCATGTGCTGGTGAGCACAGAGGAGAGTGGGACTGAATGTTTAACTGCTTCAGTGTGCAGTCCCATTGTGAATATACATTCGTTCAGGTTTGTTATGGCTCTGGTCAGGTTCAAATGTTCTCCATAGAAGGTGGCATCCATGGCAGACTGCATTGTGACTAAAGTTCACCCAAGTGTAGAAGGTCCGCAGAAGTGCCCTGTCTCTCCTGAACCCCACTGCAGGGAGGGGATATGTAAACAGACAGGCCCTCTGACTAGGCGAGATTTTCAGTCTGCAGAATGAACTTCTGCACTGCTCTTTCTGGTTAAGGTTGTGGAAACAGTTAACACTTTTTTTTTTGAAGATCACTGATCTAGAACACCTGTGTAACAGGTTACTACTACATGATAGCTATCAACTCATTTTTTTGTGGGGACAAAGGTGTTCTCTCATCCTTCCTTTAGCAATGTCTGCAAAGCACTTTCCCTGAGAGTTTTGCAGATAGGTGGGTAGGTGAATTTGGACAGGTGACTTCCATTCATTGAGCAGTTACATGATAGTTTGATATTTGTTCCTCCGGTGCTCCCCAAAGTATGGTGACTACTCTCTCGCTACTTTCCTTTGGAGAAAATCCATTGCCAACTATTGGAACTTGACTTAAAAATCAGTGGCAGACTTTACTCTGTAGTGGCCCCATAGGAACGTTCTGCTATCTGTAAACTGGATGAGTGGTTTGCTATCCTTATGCCATTAACACATTGGTATTTCTTTATTCTCATTCTGTGTAATAGAAAAGCCTAAGTTGGACAGCTCTGACAACAAAAATCACATATAAACCTTTGCTAGCAACAAATACATCAGCCCTGGTAAGATCCTCAGTTGAACTACCAGAAGTAACTGAAAAGAATAGCCATTCTTCCTTGGGTAGTTTAGTTGCTGCCTACTTTCTGTTTTCTCCAAAACTAGGGAGAGTAGAATTAACTTTCTTAAAAATGAGCTACTTTATTTTGAGTTGTTTCTTTCAGGTTGTGCCCTTTAGGTATGGAGGTAGCTCACTCCCTTTTGCAGTGAAATTAATTCCACTGCATGTGCTCTGCAAAATTCCTGGCACAGCTTGTTCAGCATGTGAGCGCTAAGAATTAGTTTCCAGTGTTTCTAGGTGTGAGTATTTCTGGTAGTGATTCTTCATTTCTGTTTAAGCTTATTGACTTTTAGTGAGAGTGAAACACCTGATTGTCCATGACTTCAATGTATTGTTCTGTTTTGTTTTGTTTTTTTTTTTCCTTACATAAATCAGATCTGCCAAACCAGTGTTCTCCCGATCCTTGTCACAAAGAGGGGACTGTCAAATGTGAAGATCTCAAGGGGGACTTCTATTGTGAATGCAAGCATGGCTGGCAGGGAAAAACATGTGAAAAAGGTAATTGGGTTTCATTATCTTCTATACCTGTAACAAAGATGTGTTGGGTTTTGCTATATTCTCAAATGGTCACTGATACTGTGCTGCACAATTCAAAAGTCACAGAATTGAACCTGGATTACACATTGCTCGTGTTTTTACCCTTCTAGGAACTGTATAACTCTGTCACATCAACATTTTAGTATGCCTTTAATGGATCTCGGCCTAGTCTTGGCAAGGTAATCTAAGAAGTCAGGTTCCAACTTTCTGTCCCACTCCTCTGAAAAGGGCAGCAGAAATAGAGTTGTAGTGGCTTTTCTAGCAGAACAGCCTCAACTGTTGCTGTTAACCCTGAGGTAACAAATCACAGACTACAGAGCCTGAGAATTTGCCCCATCATCCTTTCTAGCACCCCTGCAATGGGAACAGTGACTTTCAGCAGGCAGTTGGGGTCAAATTCTGGTGATGCACAAGCTGATGAAATTCGTCTGTTAAAGCCTCCGTGCTAGTAGGACCTTATTCCACATCCACCTACACTCCACTGTGTATTTCCACCAAATCCAAAGACAATATTCAGGCAGAAATTATCTGTGCAAGAAGTTCCAGGCCCCAAGAGGACTTTCTGAATTCCTTTATGCAACATTGAAGTTATCTTCCTTTCTCTTGTTTTCTGGGTTTTTTTTCTGCTTGCAAGGCTTCCTGACAGGGCTACTGCTTTTGTGCCTGCCGAGATTAAGTAATTGCCAGAAATCACNCAGGCAGAAATTATCTGTGCAAGAAGTTCCAGACCCCAAGAGGACTTTCTGAATTCCTTTATGCAACATTGAAGTTATCTTCCTTTCTCTTGTTTTCTGGGTTTTTTTTCTGCTTGCAAGGCTTCCTGACAGGGCTACTGCTTTTGTGCCTGCCGAGATTAAGTAATTGCCAGAAATCACATTCAGCCAGTCCAGTTATGGCAACCAATACAGCAGGTGATCCAAAGCCTCTCCTGATGCAAGTATTGTGGGGAGATCGTAGGATCACTCACAACCAGCTTATTTAAGCATTTGAGACAGTTGTCTGATCAGTATACAATCAGCTTTGAGAGCTCAGCAACTGATCAGTCTGAAGCATATCCCCTCTTTTCCTTATAAAATTCCATTAAATATGCTGTTGTACCCATCAGCTAACTCTAGAGTCCCATATTCAAGCAGGACGTAATGAGCAGGTAGGGCACGTTGAGGGTGAAATCCAGGCTCTGCTGAATTTAGTAGGCTTTCGCTGCTAACTTCAGTGGAGCACCATTTAGCTCGCAATGCTCAATAGCTGTGAACTTCAGACTTTTTTGTGTTCTCATGAGTTCTGTAGCAGTAAGGATATATTGTTCTTGTTTTATTTAAAGCTTTCATCCGGAACTTACTGGTTGTAGTGTAATTTTTGAAGTTATTTATGATATAAAATACATTAGTTATAATTAGTTTGCTTCTGCAAACAAATTTCTTCACCTCCACAGTGACTAAAGGTACTCTTCTGCATTCTCAGAGCTGTGAAGGAGGTACTCAGTTACAGTTCTTTCTCTGTCTTTTTTTTTATTTAATGGAATTGAGCTAATGTACTTGAAGTGTTTGAATAAAATCTTTGTGCTTTTTGTAATCATTGTGTTGCAGTTGTAATACCGTTTCTTGTATGGTCTTTCTCCTTCCCAATGCCTATCCTACTCTCGCCCTCCAGATTATTTACAGGGTGAAAAGCTGACTGTAACACTTTCTTTTGATGTAGATATTGATGAATGCAGAGTGCAGAATGGCGGCTGTAACCAGCTCTGCCTCAACAAGCTAGGCAGCTACCGTTGCTCATGCTACAGTGGTTACGCTCTTAAAGACAGCAAAACATGTGAAGGTAAGCTTTGCTGGGCCTCTCAGTTTGCTGCAGTGGATGCTTAGTGACTTGTGACAGTATTTCAGAGAGCTGGGTTGCACCGAGCAGCCCTAGTCTACTCCCTAGCCCAGCAGAGACTTGCTGGTAGCTCCTGTTAGCTGCGCTTGGCTGGGGTTGTACTGGGTGATCCAACCTGCGCTACATGCCTGGGCTTGTCAGCGGTCACACCATGCTGCTCTCCAATATCATAACACAGGCGTGATTCAGAGAGGATTTGTGACTTGGATTGTGCTAAATTGTTTTAGCTGATCAGTGCTCATAGCCTGACATTGAGAGGAGGAAGGGCTGGCCAGATGCGTTGTTGTGATTCTTTCCAGGCTCACGGTGTGGTGGTATATGAGCCGTTTGTTTTTCTTTTGTGTGTTTCTTATTTTACTTTATTTTTCTAAATTTGGATATGTGCAGCAGCTAATGAATTCAGATAGACATATGGATAAATTCACTGCAACTGAATGTTAATAGCTGTAGAAAGTCCCCAGTGAAGGTTGGCAACTGTTTTACACAGTAGCTGAGAACAGAAAGTGAGGATCTGAAGTATCAGACTGAAACTATGGAATGAATTTACATAATCAGAACTTAAGCAACTGAGATTTTAGAAGTGTTAAGAAACTGCATGCTGAGACAGAGACTCATTAATGATCACAGGTGGCTGTTAAAGTTGTATGTGTCATGAAAACACAGGCAAGTCTGTGTATATACCTCTTACAGATGAATGTGACAACATATTTCTAAACAGTTTGCATACCTGATCTGAACGTATTAATGCTTCCAGCAAACAGACAAAGAGCAGGATTTTATTTCTGTGTCACTTCCACTGTTTAAAGCAATGACTGTATAGATTACATGGTGTCTCTTTCTAATGGGAGCAGCCGCTTAGAAGAGCCAACTTCCCTTTTGAATTGTCCTCTGGTGCCAGTTGGCATGGGCAGGTGGACGGCGAGTGGGCTCACAATTACGTTTGTTTTCGTATGTGTGTATGTTTGTATAATATCCTAGTACTGTCTGCTAGAGCACTATGAAAGTAGCGTATAAGCATAGGCCAGTTCACTCACACATGGGAAAATCACAAAGTGTAACGTGTAGTTGTCGTTTTAACATGTACCAGAAAGCAGAAGTAAATATTAAACTCCCAGGATACTGCAAATGATTTGTCAACGCCAGGATTTTGCTGGGTGTTAGTTAACGTGTTAGAAAAACACTTGTTTGTTTTTATGGACCTCCGGTTCCAGTCCATTGCCTGCCTTCATGGTGAAAACCCACAACATCTCTCAGACATGACTTGTTCTCTGTGATAAATTGGGCTGCTTCAATTCGCCTTTACTTCTATAGATCAGCATATTTAGATCTCGGTTTTGTGAATGTGTGAAAAAGCTGCTTTTTAACCAGTTTCAGGCCCCAGAACAGAGTAGGATTTTTTGGTTTTGTGGGAACTATTTTGTTTTACAGTTCTTCTCCTTGCTTACTTTGCGTTGTTTTTTCCAGTGGTGGTTAATGGTTTAAAGAAAGAAACAACTGGTTATGAAAGCCTGAAGTCGCTTCTTGTAGCTAACCCTAAAGGTAGATTCATAAAGAAACTTTTTTCAGTTACCAAAATAATGGAGGGATCATTTGACCCTGAGCCCACTCCAGTGTGCGAACAGTGAAGTGATTATACTCATCTGAAGTGGTGTTGTTTAATTGCTTGTTTTGCAGACATAGATGAATGCACAGCATCAACAGACATCTGTGGAGAAGCTCATTGTAAAAATTTAATAAGCTCATATGAATGTGTTTGTGATGCAGGCTACAAGTATGACGACTTGAGAAAGACTTGTCAGGGTAAGCTCATGAAATAATATCATGTTAGCATTTCTTAAATGATTTAAAGCTATAAAGCCCCAGAAGTTTAATTTCAGGCTTCAGTAAAAGCATTTTTTTTTTTTGAAATCTTTCTTACACTCTGGACTTCTGTTCCCTTTCCCTAGTTGTGAGTTTGCAGTTTGTGGTCATCTTTGAGTTCATCGAGTTTGCAGTCGTCTCCTGAGTTCATCGAGTTTGCAGTCATCTTTGATGACTTGAATTAAGTTGTACAAGCCAGAGTACTGAGATTTCTTGAATTTATGACAAGTACAAGATCTGGTGGAAGCACAGAAACATCTGTGCATATTGCAGTCTCTCTTTGTAGGATAAGAAAAGTTACAGAGCAGTAGCAGTTGTTCTTTCAAAACCTGTCTTCTGGTATTACTCTGAACTAGGAGCTTAATATGCATTGGAACCATGCACAGTCCTGCTGGCTACACCGCCTGCAAGCTTTCTCAACTGAGTAAGTTTTGAAAGTATTCCAAAACTACCATTGTTCCCTGCCTTTTGTCTAAATGAACATAATGACTTGAATCACACACCAGCCAGCCCTACCAGGCTCTAAGTCTTTATCTCTACCTGAAGAGATCCCTGTGGGCCATCACAATTAGTTTTCCACCATTTGTTTGCAAAGCAGATAAAAACAAGCCAAAGAAGAAAAGAAAATAATGAATGAGAAACTGAGCTTTTACTTGTCTGTTGAGGATCCAGCTGCTGATTAGCAATGAAGCAAGCAGTCCCTGAGCTGAACCTGAGTTGGAGGATGAGGAGCCAGTGAGCACAGGCATAGCGGAAGGGGCCCGAAGGGAGGAAGTCTTGTCTAGAAGTTAAAGCCCAGGGCTCTGAACCAGCAGGCGAGATGTTGAGCTCTGCTTGCAGCCTTCCCACTGACTTGCTGTGTATCTTTGGGCAGCTGGAATCTGTCTGTGAAAATAGATTTGTGCAGATGCTAATTCTAACTCTTTCCTCCTGTAAAGATGTGTCATAGGGTAAGTACTGGCTGCGGAGCACTTCGGCATGCTCAAATGAAAGGTGCTACAAAACAGCACTGATAATGTTGTTTTCCCCCAGATGATTCACATTTAAACAAACTCAGTTGCTGTTTTCTCCTCTCTGCTGGTTTTGTGTAGATATAAATGAATGTGAAGAAAAGCTTTGTGAACAGACCTGTGTCAATTCACCAGGGAGTTATACCTGTCATTGCGATGGCAGAGGGGGAGTAAAACTGTCCCGGGACATGAATACTTGTGAGGTATGTTAGTCTTCATTGCGTAACTGCAGAACAGACCTTTTTTTTACATTGCAATTAAGAGTAACCGATGATGCTGGGGACCAAAGCCATTTGAGCTGAGTGACCAGCGGGAGGGAATCATATTGGCAAGGTCATGTGAGCTGAGGACAGTAGCTCTCCTGAAAAGAAACTTTCTCCTGAAAGTCTTTCTTCTCAGGCTCCTCCTGTCCGCATTCCGAAAAGAGCATGCCAGCAATAGCCCTGCCAGCCCTCTGTTTGGCTATGAGTTACCTCTGGTGGCACAAGCTTTTCCGAGTTAGACCCAGTAGGATGGCGTAAAGGTCTCAGGTCGTATGGTGTAAGTTATGGACCAGCACTTGCACTTGATGCTTTTGTCCTCCAAACATTTGAGGTGGATTGGCTTCAGTGGCACAGGCTGCCTTGGTGGAAACCAACCAGAAGCAACGTCTTAGCGCATCTTTTGTTGCAGGCATGATGCTGCATTAGAAAACCTTAGGCTGTACCTTATGACTATAATTTCATTTTGCAACAGGGAAACATTCCTCTGAGGCAGATAGGAGGGAGGAGGGAAGGAAAGAGGAAATGTTCTCAGTACCACAACAACTGTATTTTGAGAGTATAAAAATTAAAGTGCCCTGACCTACTATATGTATAGCAACTACATGAGAAAAGAAGAGGAGGCATACACTCTGATTCTCTTTCTGCTGTGTGAGGAGAATAAGCACTCAAAAATGTATTTTGATTATAGAACATAATACCATGCGTGCCTTTTGCTGCTGGAAAAAGTATTAAATCCTTGTACCTGGGGAGGATGTTCAGCGGCACTCCTGTTATCAGGCTGCGCTTCAAAAGGAAACAACTGACGAGGTGAGGACAATTTAGAATGACAGTCGAATGCGCTATCCAGTTTTAATGCATGCAATGGAGTTAAGTAGTTACAATAACAATTATTCCTATGATCATTCTTATTTGTTTGGATTACGGAGTCCTGTAAGGCAAAACATTATCCAGTCTAGTAACTGAGAAAGGCAGCTGTGACCACAGAGCCCCCAAGATAATTACTGAAGTCCAGTGATGTATTCTTTACTCTTGACACTATTTCAAAATTTGTCTTCACAGCTTAAGTTTTTCAGGAGTGCATTAAAAGCTAGTATGTTTTAATGGAGCTTTATAACTGTTAGAATTGATGCTATCTGTATGGAAAGTACTCTGTGGTTTTTGAACTCTGCGGTTTTTGAACTCTGCATAACTAATTTATTTCTTGGCACCTGTGTGGTCAGACTTCTGGCTGAGTTCGACTTTAGAACCTTTGATCCTGAAGGTATCCTTTTCTTTGCTGGAGGCCGTCAAGACAGCACATGGGTAGTCTTGGCTTTGCGCAAAGGACGGCTAGAGCTGCAGCTGAAATACAACGGAATAGGCCGCGTGACTGGCAGCGGACCACTTATCAACCACGGCATGTGGCAAACGGTGAGTCCAGCCCACTGCTGAGATCTTACCCTTTCTTGCCTGTGTCCTGATGGGCTCTGTCAAGTGCAGCTGCACTTTGTGTATTCTTTGTATTTTTGAGAAGACGCTTTCCCCTATTCATTCAATGCACGCCAGTAGATTATACATCCGAAGGTGAGAGTAGGATATTTTTTCTAAGATATTGAATTATACTTTATATCCACTGTAAACTAGGCTGGGTCACTAATTTGTACACTAGCCTGACCGGAGAAAACGCAATGCCTCTGGGATGCAGCAGTGCTAAGATGACTTCGTGTCAGTTCAAGAAGATGCCTTCTGGGTGAGGGTTGGAAGGGAGTAAGAGGGAAGTAACTCAGTAGTTGTTCTCTTAAGGAAGTTTCCAAGGGTGGCTTGTTTGCTGCATGGTGAGTGTGGTTGGGTTTGTTTATTCATCTGTTTGTTTAGTTACAGGGCTCAGATTGTCTGAGCCTTTGACGAATCTCTTGTGCTACAGTATCCTTTTATAAACTCCTCAGGCTCACTTATATACAAAATAGTCCATTTCCCTTGTAAAGATATTGGGGTTTATTAGAAACTAAGTGGATCTCTACTTACTAATAACAATCCTAGCAATGTCACAAGACGATGCATTGCATCTTGGAGCTTCTAAGGATTCATGTTCTTGACACTCTTTCAAACATCTCCTGGTGGATCAGGAAGCATCATGGGTGTTATCTTTGTGAGAAGATCAGGAAAAGCATGCTGTAGTATGATCTACACTAGATTAGCAATTTCTGTATGCATCTTCCCACTTGTGCCTTCCCCCCCCCCGCCTTTTCATTTTTTTTTACTTAATTAGATTTTTTTACTTTTAAGTTGATGTGTCTCTTGGAGAGTGGGTGGGAAGTTCTCAGCTAACTTGCATATGAGACAAATACAGATACTGGTAACTGTGAATAATTCTCTGGTTTAAATTTTTTAGCATAACCCCCCCCAGAATTATTCATTAAAGAAAGAAGCAAGGTGGGAAAAATTTTGTTTCTAATGAATAAATAAAGAAGTCTTTGAGTGCATTCTCTGTCAACTACTGACATTTGGTAATGGTTCCAGGAGATGAGGTGATGTTTAATTCAGTTCCTTTACTGTCACTGAAACAATTTTAGATTCCAAATGGAGAGGTTCAGCAAAGCTGTAGATAAAATGTAGATAAAATTACATACTGTGTCTTTACAGGTAGGAATAGTCTCAAGCCAGTTCTTACTGAATCTATTGTAAGATTTGTTCTGCTAATTTGAAATATGGCAATTGTAATTGCCTGCACAGGGAGGATGTGAAAAGCAGAGTTGATGCCGCTGGGGTGACTTGGGACTCACAAAAAGCAGTCATTATGAAGCTAAACCATTTAACACAGGAGCGTAACATACTTGCTAAGTGCCAGAGCTCATTACAAAGTAATTACAAACTTTCCCATGTTAGTTTTGGGGAAGATGCCTGAAATGCATTTTCTTGCTTCAAGTGATACAAAAAAGCTGAAACACATAGGAGTTAGATGGTAAACAAAGGCTGTGTTTGCTTTCTGCAGGGAGGGAAGGCAGTATGATAAAAGCAAGTATCATTTTCAGGCAAGAATTATCGGTCTCCTGCCAGCCAGCAGTGTCGGGGCTCTTACCCCCAGGTACCTTCGTAACCATCGGACTGACTGCTTGGGTTGCTGCAGCCACACTCTCTGTGCAGTTTTTTAGAGGTTGTATAAATCTCCTGGAAACTCTTCCCTAAAGCTCTTTGGGACAGTGCAGACCAAGTCATGGGTGCTGTGACAGCAGCACCTGCCCTGTGCAGTGCAGGTGGACAGGAGCCGTGCCAAAGCGGGAACAAAGGTGACCCTGTAGCCAGCATCGCTGCCCTGCACATGGGCTGAGCAGGGCCTGACAGGTGCCGAAGACACAGTAAGGCATGTGTGGAGGAGGAGCATCGTGCAGTGCTGGCACGGGAGTGCTTTCTTGGAGCAGATCGATGGCCATAGCTCTGCTGACTGCCTCTCAGAGTTGAAGTGTTAATGTTGTGCCTGATACCAGCAAAAGACAGAAGGATTTACCCGCAGGTGAACAGCGGCCGGAGAAAGGAAGGAGCCTTTAGTTTCTTGCCTTCATGGTTGACTTGGGATGTTGCTTGTGTTGCTGGGGTGCTGGTGATTTTTGTCTGCTCTACTTTCTCATCCCTTGCCTCCACCCTGCAGGTACTGTGTTCTCTTCTGCTTGACGTCCAGTGTCACCCCTGTCTCTAAATGCAATTTAATCTGTATGGCTGAGTGATACAACTGCAAATCTGTTTCTCCATTTTATCCCCTCCCATGTTTCTCCTTTTTCCTGTGCCCAGTGTGGTTTTTAATTTTGGAAATCCTGTTGAGGAGGGGTTATTCCTTTTTATCTGTTTCCTTTTATAGAACATGTAGCCACACATTTCATTTTAAGAGTGGAGTTATGTGTACTTTTCAGCCTCACCTTCTGGGAAGCACAACCCCAACAACCTTCGGAGGTCACAGTCCAGACTCAAATGCAGTCTGGTAGCTTTACCTTGGACTTCAGCATGCACAGGATCAAGCCTTTAGTTTTGCTTAGAGCTAGAATAGTGGAGTTGGATACTTGGGAGAACTTTATAGGGGTTGTGAGAAAATAGCAATTTTATTATTTAACTTTCAGCAGAGGGAAGAACAATGTCTATTTAATAGCAAAACATGGGAAAAAGCACCAGCAGTGTATATCTTTAGGTCTCTTGAGCAAAAATTGCATACTTTTATGGAAATATGAAGGTATTTTCAAAACTTCAGGCCACTTATTCTACCTAGGTATTTTCTCTGATGTTGATCCTTCCTAATCTATTTTTAAATGATCATTCCCAGCATTGAAACACAAACAAGCAAGCCCCAGGAAAAATTTCTCATGGTGTTATTTGTGTGTAATTCAGCTGGATGAAGTGGCATGTATGAACTGATGATAGTTGAGAACACACTTGCCTTCTGTTTGTTTTGTATTTCCAAAAAAAGGCATAATTTTGTCTTATTTTCAGTGTTTAGTTTAGTACTGGCATGAGGACGGTATGGTTAACAAAAATAATAACCTGCCTGCACTGTTAAATGTCAGATCTGAAGGTTAAGCAATTGCAGGCAGATTCGTATTTGGTTTGAACCCTGTGGCTGCCTGTAGTCCCATCCCTTTTCAGTGCTGTGCCCTTGCTTTTCAGCAAAGAGCAGACAGGCTGGCTCTGCACTCTGAGTTATCCAGGGCATGAATCCAAAACACAAAGCTGACTGTCCTTATGGTTATCTGTATGGGAACCCTTAGCTACGAGTACTGCCTGCCTGATCATCCCCGAGAGCACACTATGGCAGGCAGCAGCTAGTTGCAAGGAGGGAATTACAGCAGTCTAACTGCTGAAATGCTTCCCCTTTTGGTTTTTAAGTGATAGTGGTGCACCAGAAATTAAGCTTTGAATATAAGGAACCACAGCTGAAACTGCCAGAGGGCAGTGTGAAGTAGGCAGAATGTAATTTCCTAAACTGGAATTCACAAAGAGCTTACACGGGGATTAACCTCTTCTCATATGAACGTTTCCACTGGTTTGGGTTTGTTTATATTAATGATCAGAAGAAGCTAAGAACTCAGACTAATTTTTAAAAATTTCTATGTTCTTACTTTCTATACAATCTAATGACATTTTAGAAGGCCCTGCATTTTGGTGGCCCTGCAAGTTGCAGGATTTCTTTACAGAGGAAGCACAGTATGGGCATTGCTGCAGCCAGCTTTTCCCCATTCCGGTTTGCTCCATGGCTGCCCACGATCCGTGCTACGAGGAGGCTCCTTACGGCGCTTCGTACCCTGGTGCATTAGGGCAGCAGTGACCACAACACTGAGTAGAGGCATCCGAGTGAGGTTTAGCTCAATAGCCAGCGTAGCTAAGCCAGTTGGGCTGTGCCTGCCAGGACCTGTGGGGTAATCTTCCCAACTACCGAGTGGACTTTAAGGCCTGCCAATGCCCAATAAAGCCTATTTGAGACTGGCTCGTGTGTCTCCATGGAACGCAGTAGGGAGGTGTCGATGTCACCTTAAACAAGCAAGCTTCAGACAAGTAAATTCATGTCCTGTAGGATACAGCACAGAGCGACAAAGCAGGTGTAAACAGTGTTTTAGCAATATAAACCAGACTGTACTGGAATCCACAAGAAAAAAAAAGTTTGATAGTCTGTGAATAATCTTTTCAACTATCAAACTCCCTTAATTTTCGTTACTCAAGACTGGAATCCAGAGGGAACTCCCAGGAGCAGACCTGCTCAACCCTGTCGTGCTTTATGTTACAGCCACAGAGCGAGCGCTTAGCATGGCTGATGGAAACACTTTTGAGGCAGCTGCTCTCTAAATGCAAAGAGAAAGATGCTCATGACCTGGCCTACTAACAGGGAGAGGGAAGAACAAGTCTAAACAGCCACTGAAATATGTATTTGGTTCTATCCAGTGCCTCACTGATGGAGGCAGCGTCTGGGTGTCGCAGGGAACGAAGCTATACAGATGAAGAGTGGGTAGGAGTGGGAAGAAGGAGTGCCATGTTGAAGATAATGAAATAGAGGAGGTGTGCTCCTTTCTTCTTCTCTGCAGGAAGAAAGGGGTTGTCTCCCACTATGGCCACAGAACGTGCCCTTGGTAATGGGACCCAGGTCCCAAGGCACAGCATCCATGCTGCTGTTCAGCAGCCTGCTGTGTGTCAGCTTTGTGCTTCACCTCCTCCTCTTCCTCCGCAGAGCCAGCTGCTTTATAGTGCTTCTCTGTGCAGGCTGGTCATAATTAAAACGATGAATTTTTTTTTTTTGAAATTTCAGTGGTGATAGAATCTTCCTAGAAGTAGCTCTTCAGAGACATGGAGGTAAAGCTTGCAGAGACCTTCTGAGAGAAAAAATGCCTATTACATATTCTTATTACCCTCTCAGATACGACATCTTCTATTGTTCTTTTTTCAGGGGTCAGTATTGAAAGACTAGACTTAGTGTGACTGGAAGGCCTCTTCGTTATCTTTCACTGGCCCAACAACAGACATCTTCTGATCTGTCTTCCCAGCTTTTCTTCTCACATGCAGTTGCAATAGGAAGTTCCTCATTAATACCTCACTATTGCATTTACATTTTGCAAAGAGCAACCTAGAATGTCGTGTAGTTAATCCTCTCATATTTTTGTGTAGCTGTTTTGAAGTAGCTGGGCTGTCTTTGCCATTAGGGCTACACTAGGTTGCTTTCTAGAGGACAGATTTACATATCGAGGTGAAATGTAACTTAAAAGGTAAACAAAGAGGCTTGGGAACAGAAAGTATTTCTCCATCTTGGGGATTTCACTAGTGATGTCTGTCCTTTAGTTGAGGCTGCAGATACCCAGTTCTTTTTATACTGACTTTTTCTATTTACAATTTTACTTCTTCAGATCTCTGTTGAAGAACTCGAGAGAAGTTTGGTTATAAAGGTCAACAGGGATGCAGTTATGAAAATTACCGTCTCAGGGAATCTGTTTACTCTAGACAAAGGATTGTATCAGCTGAATTTGACAGTAGGAGGCATCCCTTTCAAATCGAAGGACCTTATTCTACCGGTAAGTATAGCACGATGGCTCACGTTGTTTTGTGTGCCTGAAGGGCTTGATTTCATCTTCTCTTGGGGTGAGTAGGTCCTTCCTGAGAGCAGTTTAGCCTCCCCTGAAACAGGCGGAATTAACACCTTCTGGATACAGCTTTCTCTCTGTTGACTATAGAGGGAGCCTATGACAGTAGCAAAAGTGGGACTCCTGATTTTTTTCATTGATAAGTTTGGGTGAGATGTAGCCCGCTCTTGGCCTGCAGAATTAGGACAGAGTAAAACAGGCATATGGATATAGCCATAGTGCTATATCTTGAGTTTATGATGGACAGAAAAATCAATGTTGTCTGTAGCCAAATGTCCAAGATCGGACTCACTTTTAATCATTGGGTGGTATTCGTTGCACTTGGGACAAACATGCTAAGCATTTCTCTGATACAAGCTGAATGAAATTGGCCTAGATACAGTAATAACAAATTTCAAACCAAAACTGAAACACATGACAAAATTAATGGTTGGTGGCTTGGAGGCCATGAGAGGCCCCGGGGGCCAGTGGGCACACCGCTGTGTGAGGGTACCATTGTGCCTGCTAGATCTGAAAAAAACGTTGGGGGCAGTTTTTGCGTTGTGACCGAAGTTTGTGCTTCATGGATATTGCATCACTGTTTTGCTGCTTGCTTTTGCTGTTTCAGTTTAGTAAGACCCAAGGGAAAACAGAAGCTTGTTTTTCTTTATTTCCTCCTAATTCAAGTAGATAGGGCATTCGAATAAAAGTTAAGGCACTCTTTGGGTGAGATATTGGATGACTGCTATGTTTCTGAAATAGCTGCTGCTCAGGCTGTTTCGAATGTCCACCACACACAGAGCTGGCACCTTGAGACCCAGATTGGTTTCTCTTTATTTCTAAATGAGGTGATGAGCTTGCGGCTCTGTGACTGCAAGTGCAGCAGCTGAGAAAGGCTCCTGTTCCTCACAAGAAGTCATTGGGGCCACAGCTTCTCTGAAAGGTTAAGCTCCGGGTGTGGTCTGAATATAGGATCAAGAGCCAAAAACTCCTGAGGTTTTTATCCTGGCTCAGACACTTAATTCTCTCTCTGCTTCAGTTAATTGGTGGTAATGGTACTGATTTAGATGCTTTGCAAGGAGCCTTCTCTTTGCATACTGCCTCACATTTTAATGCTGACATTTGGTATGGGGTAACATAACTAGAAGCTGGAAGGAACACGGTGTGTACAGAGTGGTGTGCCCGTCTTGTGGCTCAGGCACCCCTCCCTTAAGCCAGAACCCGACAATTTATACCAGGATCAAGTCCAACGTCTTGTTTGTCTTGAAGGCTGTTTGCAATGACACAAAGGATTGGGTTTTTTAACTTCGCTTTAGCCTCCAGCATTCGCAATGCAGAATTATGGGACTTACAAAGCTTTGGCTGCAGAGCTTTAGAAGTAAATTGCACTAATGATGTGCAGCATGTAGAAGCAGCTAACAGAATCAATACAAACGAATCAGCATCTGCATTAGCTAGTGCCCTTCTGCCCTGTGGAGACAAGCTGAGCTCAGGGGAGTTTCCTGGGGAGTACTGACTAGTTACTTGCTTGGGGTTGCAGGACTGTGGTTGCCGCCAATTGGTTTGCATGTGCATAACACGTCAAAAAGATTTCTCCTATTCAATATCATAATATAACTCAGTATTCCTCTGCACCCAAAATCAGTTATTCTTCACGGAACAGTACTTTGAGGCATGAGATGGTGCTTTATCTTCCTAGATAAACCCCCGGCTGGATGGTTGCATGCGGGCATGGAACTGGCTGAATGGGGAGGACACCACTATCCAAGAGACCATAAAGATGAATGAAAAGATGCAGTGCTTTTCTGTAGCAGGACGAGGGTCTTTCTATCCTGGCCGAGGTTTTGCTGTGTTTAATCTTACTTACAGTAAGTACTTTTTTTTTTATTATTTCTGACCTGTTGCTCTGCCATTAGCCATACTTGGTTAATAAACAGTTTAAAACTTACATGTATGCCAGACTTGGTGTTGATGGACGCAGAAGTCTGGCAGCTGTGGATGGAGATGGAATGGGAATACAAGGAAGGCCTACGTATGATGGTTGCAGCCGGTACAAATATGACCAGGATGGATTAGGTTCTCACTGTGTAGCTCCAGTAATGCATTTCACATACAGGCTGGTTCCAGCTCACCCTCAGCATTAGGGGTTCACGTTCCTCTGTCAGCAGCATAGGTGGTTCCAGCACTATCCACTGTTTCCTGCTAAAGATGGAGAGATGCAAGCCATAGTGCTATATCTTGAGTTTATGATG
>VZSC01010768.1:151476-169961 GCA_013398225.1 Steatornis caripensis
CCTCTCAGCCTTCTCTTTTCCAGGCTGAACAGACCCAGCTCTCTCAGCCTTTCCTCATAAGACAGATGCTCCACTCCCCTAATCAACTTTGTGGCCCTCCGCTGGACTCTCTCCAGTAGTTCCCTGTCTCTCTTGTACTGGGGAGCCCAGAACTGCACACAGTGCATCTATTTTAGTTTTGTGTAAGTCGTCCTCTGCAGAAGCCTTTGGTCCATCATTGTGTAGATTTTTCTGCTGTGCCATTGTAAATTAGGGAGTAACATGTGTCTGTCATCTCGTTTACCGCATGGATTGGAAAGCTGCAACATAGAGACAATGCAGCATCTGAAGCGCAGATGACAGCGCTCAGGAAAGATGAGGCCTCAGCACCTGCACAGTAATCTTCCTTTTTGGCTTTGTAATTGTAAGCTTTATAAAGAACTTACTGTATTTCCAGATGTGGTGAACGAGCATAGCTAGTACTACTATGCAGGGAGTTTGCAGAAACAGTATTGAAATCTGGTTTTGTAGCCAGCCTCACCTTTTAAATTACAAGGGCACTGGGTCAGTAAGAAAGATGCCAGAGAGTTTAATTCAGAGTTCAGCAGGTGAGATAAAACATCCCATGCTTCTGAGACTTTGGTGATCAGGAAGTTATTAGGTAGATGATCAATGTAGTGTGCATATATCCTTTTTGAGTTTAACACAGGCTTTCATAGAAGTGTTTCCTGAACGTCAGATTTAGACCTAGATTCCTCAATGATCTTTGGACAGTCGAGAACGATGCAAAAATTGGGTGCCCTATCTTGTAGCAGTTTTTTGAATTTGTTGGATTGACAGCCACGGGAATCTGAATCTCTGTTTGTGATAAAAAACTTAACCTTGTCCTTTGACATTCTGAAAGGCAGCAGAATGCAGAAGGTAACGAGGAAACTAATGCCGTTTTATTCTCTGATTTTATGTTCAGGTGCTTTGGAAATTTTTTTGAGTAAAAGAAATATGGCAGTCCCTCCATATGCTCCTCCATCTGTCCTCTTCTCCAGGCAGAAATTTCACAGCCTACCCGCTTGACCTGTTAGTCCTATGTTTGTCATGCTACACATTTCTTTTTCTGTAGTGCAACCCTCTTCTGGCAATGAAACCAAGACAAGTTGGGAAATAGAAGTAAATGCTGCAATTCAACCAGCAACAGATACTGGTGTGCTGTTTGCTCTGGTTACAGAAGAAGCATCTGTCCCTTTGTCACTATCTCTGATTGACTATCACTCCACAAAAAAACTGAAACAACAGGTACAGACTTCAGCATTTTTCTAGAGAAGGCTCCTTGCTGTTTTCTGGGAACTGAAAGCCATTCTCAAAAATCAGTTGTCAGGTTTGCTGCCTGCCTGTTTATTTGCACCCACCAGTTCAGAACATGGTCTGAGACTGTGGTGCTTGGCTGTCACCGAAGTTCTGCCTCTTGCTGGTACATGTCATACACTGCTAGGGAGCTCTTTGTAAATATGGTCTAGGTAAAAGATGGAACTGATCCCTTGAATGCAGGCATATTTTGTTATGTTTTTCTGGCATAGAGGCTGTTTGCATGCCATAAGCAAATAATTTCCATTCTCTGCAGCTTATCAGTAATAGTCCCAAGGTAGTCAAGATACAGGCTTAAGTGTCACTCCAGGTGCTGTGAAAGGCCAGTTATGACAGAGGGCTGAAGCGACTGATTTAATGGTATTCATAATAAAGGGCTGCATTCTGGCATTACGTGAGTGTAAATCAGGAACGACTTCACTAAAACCCACAAGCCAACTTTTAATTTATAGTACAGCAGCTCTAGTCTATTTGGTTCCAGTGCAATATAACAACCTCTGTAAGAGCCACTAAGAATTCTCACTGAGAAGACAGTGGTTACAACTAACAATTAGTCCCACCAGTTCATTAGTTTTTCGTCTGTGCAAATGAGCTCAGAACACGATCAGCAATAGTAATAAGGCTAATTCTCTGGTGGCCCTGCAAAATCTTTGTAAATAAGGCCACAGTGAGGTCATGTGGTTTTGGATAAGCATGGCTAGGTATGTTTCTGCTCACTGCCTCTTTTTTCCTCTTTCCCCTGCTGTCCAGTTTGTTATCGTGGCCTTGGAGAACGCAGTTGTGTCCAGACTGGCAATATATCTCTGCGATAAGAAGGAACACTCTGTGGACATCCTCCTCAAGAAAGATCACTTATCCCTGAGGGTAGATGGGATAGCGGGAGAGAATGAACTAAGCATCTCTGAGTTAGAGGACAGTCTGTCCATCTTGGAGAGCTCTTTGCAGTCAACAGTGAAGACATACGTGGGAGGATTGCCAGGTGAGCATCCAGTTTTGTAGCATGGACTACAGGCTCCCAATTCACCTTGCTGAGCTGGCAGTCACAAAACCTATCTCCGTTCGTTCAAGCTGGGAGCCTCCTTCTCTGTTTCTGCTTGAGCAGGCTTTGTCTGCAATGCAGGCGTGTGATCTTAACAGATGTGAGGGTGTGCTTGACATTTTTTTTTTATGGACTGATTGTGTCCTTCTGAGGACAGCTGGAGGCAAAAATAGAAAGAGGAGTTTTTGCTTGGTCGGCAATAGGAATGACTTATCGGAGAGATAACTGTAAGCTGGGTCATTATCTTAAACCTGGTAAAATCCATAGGAGCTGGACCACAGACTCCTGCGGTGCTTCATTAATGTAATGAACGTGTGTGAGCACATCTTGAGGGGAATACCAGGGCCTCACATTATTTTGACTGAAGCTTGAGAAGCCCAGTGTGCGGATGTTCTCTTTTAACTTATCGCAGCACTACACAATTAACAGATTTCCTCCCAGCAAAGGGTACTTACAGCACGAACAAGGGGCTACCACCATTTATAGTTTTGCTGGCTTTTCAGCAGCAATAGGGCTTCTTGTGGGAGGTCAGTTTGCCTCTCTGTTCTGAACCTGGAAGATCAAGCTTCCATCCAAATCATGAATTTTGGCCAAGTTTGGGGGTTTGTTTCTTGTTCTGGCCAAACTGGTTTATCAGTCCCTACTGCTGAGGAATGCAATTAAGGAAACACGTCTTTCATGCACAACAGTACATCCTATTTTATTGCCAGCAGCTAAGCAAAATCTTGCCCTTACTTGCCCAGGCAAGGGAGGGGCAGCAATGTTGGCTTCTTGGTAGGTGCTGAAGCAGTCAGGCTGGAAGAGGGTGGCTGAGGTGCCATGTGTGCCAGCACACACGGCGTGACTGTTCCCACCATGAACAAGAGTTGACAGAGTGTTTATGCCGATGATGTAAATGGCTCCTAGTCACACCTAAAAGGGGGAGGCCACACACCTTGGGATGTTTGCACACTGGCAGGAACAAGGCTGAATCCCCAAATGTGGCATTTTCCAGTGTCAGATTGAATCGTCCAAGCTGGCCATTGCACAAGCAAGAGAGGTCACCTGCTTCCTTTCAGGTAGCTCTCAAATGCACAGCAGAGACTTTCACAGCTCAGAAAACAATCCCATTCTGTCGCTGTCCCGAGTTCTCTGTGGTTTGTTTACACTAACTGTTCTGGGTGAAGTGCAGTTTTTAATTAGCCAGAACTAAGTGTGAGATATCATAGCCGTGGCTGTTTAGACCCAGCTGGCTTCTGTAGGTTTAGCCGCTTTCCCCCTTTGATCTGTTCTGCTCAGCAATGGGAATTTCTGCCTGTAGTCTGCTTTTGCCATTGAGAGGAACCCAGCACTTGCATCGAGAAGCCTTGTCATTTGCCAGATGAATAGACATTTCAGCACTTTGGTTGGATTCATCACTCTGGGTTAAATAACTATACCAAATGGTCAGATCTAAGTGAGTTTGACTCATTCAGATTTTGAAAACATTGTGTCATTTTTGGTTTTTCCCTGCTTCCATACCCTGTGGAAAAAACAAAGTACAGTGGTCACGCTTAATGTCTTTGTATTCCATTTGCCACAAAGAAAGAATTCTACGTCAGAATATGTAGTATGTTCCATCGTAAGTACAGCTAATATTGCAGATGTGGGAGAAATATTATTTAGATTTTCAAGAGATAAGAAGGAACGTATAGGCATTTACTACGTTTTTTATGGTATTTTCAGTTCTGGTAAATCCTAAATTATGTAATTTATATAATGCATAGGTGTTTCTCCTGGCAGTGTGTGTACCACCACGTGAAGGAGCCTTTAAACAAGGCTTCTGAGTCTTTACAGGATGACATTTCAGACACATCATTTCTGGTCATAACAGAAAATTAAATATTTGACCTGATTTGCAATCATAACACAAAGAAATTTTTTTTTTAATTATTCTTGGTAGTATCTTACAAATCCATCTGAAAGCCCACGCTGTCTTTCAGTCAGCCCTGTGGCCCACGTAACAGCAATCTGCATGATTCCTCAGGCGAGTGTTCAAGCTGTTAAGCCAACACTTCAACTTCTTCTGAGTCAAACTTTAGTTTACTTTCACGTGAGGCACTACAACACAGAGATGTCTCCTGCTCTTAAGCAAACTTCACAGAAAAAAATTGCTAAATGGGGGGGAGTAGGAAATCGCTAAAATGATTAAGCAACTACCAAGCAATGGTACTTTTCAACCAGGAATTTGATGGTCTCTCTTTGTGGCTTACAGATCCCACACAAGTGTTCTTTCTCTCACTCAGTCCTAGAGTCTCTCTGAGCTGTGTTTCATCACATCAGCTTCAAATTTGGCCTCACATGTCTCCAGGCAGAACCCTTTAAATTGCACATAATCTCAGGTAAACAGGACAACCTATTGTTAAGTTGTCCTTGCTTCAGTGTAAAGATAAGGGGTTTACTTAGTTACCCGCATCACTGTGAAGTTAAATAATCTTTGAGACGCTCATTGCTTTCCATTGCACAACCAGCTTGATTCAGTCTGCTTTGGGTTGCAAACAACCTTTGGGGAAGGGTAGTGGACACAGTTCACGTAAATTTTCATGTTGCTATGCCACCGTGTGGGGTTTTTTTGTTTAGTTATGGTCAGTGTGTGTATGATGTTATGGAAGTTGGTAATAAGACTGACTAATTTCCTCTACTCTGTTGGATGGTACGTAGTGTCTTCTTCCTTGCTATTTGTTTTCTCCCTCTGGTAAACTGATGAAAAGTATGTCACCAGTGGATCTCCGTAGAAAAAGTCTCATTATTCTTACCAACTCGATGTATTTCAGCACCTTTCTGATGAGTGCCAGCAACCTCCTTGTGCTAATCACGGTAAAGATGAGTCTGGCAAGGGGTAGAGGCTGTGTATAGGAGGAGCCTTCCTGTCATGAAGTTCTTCTGATAATGTTTTGGCAGATATTTTGAAGAGAGAGAGGGAAGGCATTAGAGGAAAGTATAACAACTCCACTAAAGACAAAGTAGAGGGCCCAGAGATGGAGGGGGGGAAACGGCAGCATGGAAAGCAGCATGAACACAGTGTGCAATTGGAGTGAAGCCTTGCTGCTGTGCAGCACATAATTTCATCGGTACTGGAAGCCTCGCAGAGACACAGAGCAGCTGAGGAAGGGTTCAGCCTGGCTTTTGTGCATGAAAGCAGAGGACGTTTTCCCCACATCTGGGACTGTGCTCTTGCCTTCTGGTGAGAAAGGGAGCGGGAGGTAGGTAGGAATCCCAGAGTGGAGAAGAGGAGAGTTTGAATTCATTGAAGTGATGCTCATCTGAGCATAGCTAGGGCAGGTATTTGTTCAAAACCAGCCACCAGAGATGTTTGTCTCCCCTTTCACACAGACGTTCCTGTGACTTCCACTCCAGTCACCGCATCCTACCATGGCTGCATGACCGTCAAGCTGAGCAACAAGGCACTGGACTTAGATGAGGCTCTCTACAAGCACAGTGACATCACCTCACATTCCTGTCCTCCAGTCGAGGCGGGTCAGTAGGTACCATTGCAATGTGGAAGTTTTATATTCAAAAACTTTCAATGCTTTTCTTTTTTTTTAAAGATATAAATTATTCAGACCTACCGCACTGCGTGTATAGTTTCTCTTAAACACTGAAGTTATGTAGGAGCTACTGATCCTTACGTCAGATTGATTATTGAAATACTCCTTTGCTTTGAGGTTTAAAGGTTGTAATATATTTGTAAATAGTTCAGAAGACTAATATTAAATAAGCCAAAAGTACAGAAGATACCGAAAGTGAATGTTATCTTTAGACTGTAAGAGACAGTTTTATCTGTAATGTGGAAAATCTGGTAATATATGAGTGTGGACTGGAGGAAAAATAATAATTCTGTATTATTTTTTATTACCAAACACTGCTTTTTGATTTGCAAAATATGAGAGAATAAAATATTTACGTACAAGTTTTTAATATATCTGTTCATTCTGTATTCTGTTATTTGGATATAATGACTCAGGCTATGTGGAGATTACACAAGTGAGGGGGTTTTTGCTTGGTTGGTTTGGTTTTTTGTTTGGAGGTGGGAGTTTTTAGGTGCTTATGTCAGTATTATATATCTTGTGGGCTGGAGAGCAAATGGCTGCCGTTATTCTTATTGCTAGAGTTTCTCTTTCTGGTACCATAGATAGAAGACTCAGTTGTGACCTTTAGAAAAACTCTTGGTCAACAGAATACAGAAAACAAAGTTGGGCCAGCAGGAAACAATTAGAAGCAGCAACTCAGTAAGCTGAAAGCCACATGGCTTTTGTGTCAGTAACTGCTGAAGTAAAAGATGAGGTGTCAAGAATTGGGGAATATTATCTGGCGATGACATATCTTTGCTGCTTCATTTTTTAGGTTGGCTCATTCCCTGTGAGCCTAGTGGGAGCAGAAAGGCTTGAGGCTGTGAGAGTTAACCGGGCCAAAATTGCAGTGTGGTGAGAATATGCGTGGGGGTTTACTCAGGAGAGATTGTAGAGCCATAAAGTGCATTCAGCTTTTGAGCTATCCTTGTGAAGCTGGGATGGGCTTTGCCTAGTCTGCTTTGAGGCACTTAAATTTTGCTTTATTTGGTCCCTGTCTTGCATCAGAATAATGAACTGGGAAAGATATATGCTGTGGTGGAAATCTGAGTACTGGATGGCCAAGGTTACCCTACGCTTCAGAGGGTTAATGTGAAAACGGTCTCAGTCTACAAGGTCTTCTATAAATTGTTCCTGGTCGTTCTATGTCATCTTCTGCCTAGTCAGATACGGAGATGACAGATTAGCCTAATAATCCACATGTGTGACAACATCTGTGACCAAGCTGTGGAGATATAACAGGAAAGGATGCAAGAGGGGGAAGACTATCCAAACGTATTTCCTGGTAAGGTTCCCTGCTTTATTTAGCAGAGAAGAGGAAGGTACTTTCTTAGCCATTAGACAGCATGACATCATAGCTCTGCATCATTACCAAGTCAGCAGTAATGCAGAAGGGCAGAAAAGACCAGAGCTTTATCACTTTGAACCAACCTACTCTTTACACTTACAGAAGGACCTGTCAAAAGATTCTTTATACTCAGGTGTGACCAGACGCAAATTTGGAAGGATAGTTGCTCACTAGACAGTAATAACTTCTTGGCGGAGTGTGCATGGATAGGGAAACCCAGAAGTAGTTCTGTGTTTTTGCTTTTTTTATTGAGCAAGGGAAACCACATTATTCCTGAGAGTGCTTTCTGTTAGGAGTTGATGACTTTGGATCAACTTGTGATATGATGGAGAACCCAGGAAACAGTAGTTTAGTATCTCCAGTGAGACCTGGGAATCCTGAAGATACTGTGGTTAATAGCACTTTCACACTGCAGCGTTTTGTTTTCTGTGTGTTTTTCACGGTTATTTTAGTCCTTTACCAAAATACATGTCCCATCTTTTTACCTTGGAGTAGCTCTAATGAAAACAGTACAAACTTGGAAAACAGCTACTATTTTTTAAACCAAGTAGATGAAACAAACCCTATTTTACTTTGTTCTTTTCAAAGGAAGCATGTTAGCAAAATAGTCTTATGTCTGGCAGTTTTGTATAATTTCTGTGCTAGTTCCCAAAAAACTTCTATGTGGCATAAACGAATCCCAAACATTTCTGACCTTTGTGTTAATGTAAGTGGTACTATTTATGAGGCCAGAGTTATTTTGGATCCTGGAAACGTGAATCCTGTGGTACAGTGTGGTACTCTGCAGTTTCAGACTTAATATCATGTGAAAAAAGACTGTAATTCCATTTCTAAACCAATCTAATTCAGAGCAGAAGTTTCTCCCAGACTGCGCATATGTGTGCACGGATGCAAAGACATTCTGCATAGACCACAACGTCCCCAAACCCAAAATCTGGCTGAGAAGAGAAAGCCAGAGTTTGTAAGTCTGGAGAACTGCAGAAAGCGGGCGTCTTTTGTGTCAGCCTGGATTGTTTTTAATACCCTGCAGCAGTACCGTGCTGGAGGAAGAGGCAGCTGCTTCTGTATACCATTGAAAAGGGGAAAATGGGATAAGCCTTCCTTCAGCCCTCCTCAGTCACTGTGCTTCGACCCAAGGGAAATACTGATTTCATTTTTGTTCCGTTAGCAGTCTAGGTGCTCAACACAAAGGGAGCAAGTCTGTTCTGGGCTTTGAGTCCCCAAAACGAACCCTGGTGGTTCCCCTGGTAGTATTCATAGTAAGTAAAAAGAAGTAAATGTGTAGTTCCACTCATTTCATATCAGGGTCATTGTGCTCTTCACAGCATGCATTTGCACAAGAACTAGGCATTTTAGGTGTGTTAAATTCATGTTTAAAGGAAAAATAATGGTCTCCCCTCTGACTTCTGTTTCTCTTAACCAGGTTCATGTAACTCACCTTGTCAACAATACACGTAAGGCACCTTGTCACTGATGTTAGCATCGCTGGCCTAAAACTTTGCATCTCAGAAAATCCTTCATAATTGAACAAAACATCATTTTTACTGTCCATATAAATCAACCTCTGATCTTATGTGTGTTACTACTAAATCTGCTTTTTACACGTAGAGGTACAACACATAAATTAACGAATTTCTTGAAAGGTGGAAAATACTATGTAAAAGGCCAATCATTCTTTGTTCTATTTTCAGATGGTCTGATGGTGTCACTTCCTTTCAACGGAAACTGTCAAGTAGGCTGGTTTTGTTTATACAGGGTTTTTTAATATTTTCGTAACATGAAGCAGCTGGTTAAAATGTTAATGAGAAATACCTTCCTTTTGCTGCTTTGCTCTTTGGCTTTTCAGGAAATTTCTGTAGCTTCATTGCTGTCTAGACTGTAAGTTCTATAGGACAAGCAGCACCACCACCCTTCCTGCGGGAGCAAAATGCAGTGAAGGGATACTGCAGTCTGATGGGTTTTCCTGCTGCTGTAGCCACTCCTGCCCTGAAATATGTCAGCCACGTGCTAAGAGGGATCCCGGGTAATGTGATGCCCAGCCAGGGGCCAGGATGCACATACGACAGGGACAAGACTTTGTTCCTGTCAATGGCACTGCTACGGGTATTGCCGCTTAGCCTTGTCAACATATTTTTGTCTCTATACAATAGGAGAAAATTTAAATTAAAAAAAATAAGGAATTCTGACCCTTCATCCATTCTGTTTCAGTCGTTGTAAAATCAGGATCAGGGCTTGATCTGTTTAAAAATAAATAATGGGTGTAATACAGAGTGGTTTTGTTATGGTTCTGTTTTGAGTCAAAAGGAATTAATTCCAACACAACTGCAGCTTAAATACCTGTCTGGAAATTGCATCTTTAGCGGGCTGACATCACATTTTACTACTGGCACAAAGTTCAGACAAAATAGTCCCAATAAACTTAACCTTTCTGTCTGAAACTTGAAAGAGAGAACTATTCGGTAGGGTACTTTTTCCTCTGTTCTTTTGTTTTTCTGTCCTTACAAATATACACAGCTTTAGGTACAGTATAAATATACACAATCAATTTTATTGTAAAATAATTGCCACACTTCTTTTATTGGTACAACACTTTCACCAAAAAGGGTTATTAAATAAATACTACAAGCAAACAAAGACCTGATCTCTTCCTACCCAAAATGATTGACTCCGAGAGCTCCCGACTACCCACTCAGACAACACAGACTAGAACCCCTCCCCTCTATATCGGTTTATGAAAGCAGAGCACATATCCAGAGTGTTTTCTTCATTTCTCCTCTTGAGGAAGATTCATTCTGCAGCGTACCGAGAAAGAAACATCTCATGCTTATGGTAGCCAGAAAGCAACACTGCATCTGACTGCAGGCAAACTGGGGGGTGACTGGTCACCCCGCAGGTGATGTGCCTGCCCTTACGCTTCCACAGTTCTGCTCTGCTCGCAGTGAGGTGCGGGTAAAAGCAGAGTGGCCGTAGCACACACTGTGGTGGATTCCTTGGGAAGTCTAGTGCCTGCGCAGCACAGTTTCCAGAAGTTTCTTGAAAACAAAATAAAAGCCTACCAGCTGCCTAACGTAAATTCTTTGGTTTAGGGTGCATATGGTGGAGGCTTTTCTCCGGGCAAGAAGTAAGTTGGTGTATAGAGGGCTGGAGCATTGGGGGGAAGACCATAGCTGGAGCTGGACTGAGATGGAGGCTGAGTTTCTTCTGATAAAGAAATGTCAGTAGATGATGTTCCTGGAAAATTGGTGGCAGGCTGTACATAGACAAAGAAAAATAACCTTCTTCAGTAAAGGATTACAACCCCATTTGCAGCTCTGCAGTGTTTGCCATGTAGGTGTTATATAATAACCCCCATGATTAAATTTCTCATGCATTGCAGCACAACACTCACTTTAGCTTTAAAGCACCTGCTGAAGTATAGCAATGATGGTATCTAGTGAAACAAGACAGATTCCATCTGTATCCCATGTCATTTTTAATAGACATCGCGCACACAGCTAGGCAATAGAGCAGAACAGGAATTTCTGCAGGAAAAGATGCTCTGGCTTCCTGGGTGAGGCGCTGCACCTGACTGGCTGATTAGGTTACATGTAGCTGCTCGCTTCCAGGCATCACTGTGAAATTTAAATTATCTCCGATGTAATTAATCTCAGTTATAATACTTGCATAAATGCAAGGTGTGATTGCTGTGCCAAATGCACAGCAAGGCTCTCTTTAAGAGAAAATTTTACAGGTAGGCATGCGTCTCCCCGTGGGTCTTTTGCTTTGGCTGTCTCAGCTATAACGGGGCTTTGGCTGAAAGAGGCACAAAAAGTAGATAGAGCTTAGGAAGCAGCTCATGTTCAGGAAAAAGCAGAGTTTGTTAAAACAAAAGAATGCGTATAGGGACTAATGTTCTGGATAAAGTCCTACCACTACTTTAAATCAAGTTTTGCCACTGATTTCGAGAGGGTCAGAATTGCACTCCTCCCCTCATATCCCAACACATGCCAGTCCATGGGCTTCATCAGAAGAGTTGTGCTCAGCTCCCCTCAGGTTTAGGCCTAAAGTGCCTGGAATTTAAAAAAACAAAACAAAACAAAACAAAAAAATAGTAATCATGGATCTTTTTCAAGGAAAATGAAAAATCTGGGCAAGTAAACGCTGCTCCCTGCTGCTAAAAAAATGAATAGTCACCATCTAGAAGTCCAGTACCAGGGCTGGCGCTTGGAAAATGGCATCTCAGAGCTGCCCAGGGCTGGCAGCCCCCATGCCACGGTGCCTGGCTTCTCCATTGGGCTCCGGGTCAGCAGGGGCCGCTGCCGTGGGTCGAACATCCATGGCGAGGACAATGTTGTCCTGCATTTGTACCCCAGGGTGACTTAGTGAGTGAGAATGGGGATGTCTTGACAGGAAGGTTGATTTTTTCCCTTTAACTCTCCAGGAGGCAGTGCAGGTATACTGATGCTAGCTACATCAGCTCCGAACGTAATTGTTGGGGTTTGGGGGGGGGTTGGGGTTTTTTATTTATTTTGGAGTTGTTGCTTCCCTCTCCCCTCAAACTGTAGCCACATCTGTCTCCCTGGAATTGCTTCTGTAATGAGTTCTCCTCTGGCAGGAATGACTGGAACAACCCTTACTGCTGTCATCACCACCAGCCCCTTCACAGCTAATCATTTACCTGACCAGTTGGCAGGCCTGTTACCAAGAATAGTTGTGACTGAACTGTACCAGTAAGGCACGAATGATTTTGTCAGCACATGCCACAGTAAACAAAGGAAATGGTGGTTACATCCTTGTCAAAATGCATTCCTGTTATCGCCGTTTCTTTTTCTGTATTTTCTATAATTTTTTTGTAATTTCTGCTTGTGGACAAGGAAGCACGAGGTGACCTGAGGAGCATTTACCACCAGCTCAAGTTGTGATTCTTTTTTAAGACTTTGTTTGCCCCTCCAGCAAGCAGTTATTCAGTGAGGTACTGGATTCAGCAGAAGACTAGGAATGAATCTGCTTAATGGTGGGAGCCACAGGTGGACTCAGTCCACGCAAGTGGGGCCAGCGCTTAGGCTACGCGTGTTGCGTGCCAGATTAACGCAAGGTGGGATATGTTTCCAGGAGGATGAACTATGGCTGTGGATTTTCTCTGATTGAGGTGAGGGTTCAAACTAGAGTTATTAGTTGGTAATTGACTGCTAACTGCTTTACTTCTTTAACTGGCATGAATTCACTTTTTTCCCCCCCTTAATTCTTAGCTGAAGAAAGTTTTGCTCCTTTTGTTGTGCTGAACCACCATGAGTGTGACCCTGCCCAAACCAGGGGCAGGTGCAGGGCAATGTGAAATGCAAGGGCTTGGGAAGGATGTTTAGCCAAAGCTTCAGTGAGACTAAGGGAACGCTGAGAAGAGAGGTGCATCCTGGGGTCCTGATGTAGATCTTGNTTAGCTGAAGAACGTTTTGCTCCTTTTGTTGTGCTGAACCACCATGAGTGTGACCCTGCCCAAACCAGGGGCAGGTGCAGGGCAATGTGAAATGCAAGGGCTTGGGAAGGATGTTTAGCCAAAGCTTCAGTGAGACTAAGGGAACGCTGAGAAGAGAGGTGCATCCTGGGGTCCTGATGTAGATCTTGGTCTATGTGGAAGCAAAATGGTATGTCTTCTGAGATGCCCAAGGGCACCCTCTGCCAGCTGCTTCAGAAATATGCGTAAGTCTCATGTAGACTTTGGCCCGCATCAGCCAGCCCTGTATGGATGTCTTGTGAACATTAGGCCATCTCAGATGCCGTATCTTCAGGCAACTGAACTGCACCCCTAGGATACGGAGTTCAGCCTCAGATTTTGATGTCTCAGTTGAAGGCGCAAGAACGTAGATATCTAAGCACACAGCATAGTGACATGCAGCAACTGAATCCCATCCCTAGTCAGTGGAATGGCCTTTAGGGTGCATTCATAGCACTTACATCACATATCTTTAGCCTAAGATAATCCATGTGTGGCTCTCCTTGTGGACTCTAAAGGGTAGACCATCTCAGGCAGGGTCTCCTATGCTATGGACAGCTAAAGCTCAATTCAGTAGCCCACATGTAAGTGTCCAGCCTTTTTTAGGATGCCATGGGATATCCCAGACATCCATACAGATGTGACACAGGGACTACAGGACCTGGACCCTCTTGGAATGGCAGCAGAGGCCAGGTGGCTACCTGATCTCATTATCAGGCAGCACTAGACCCCTACAGGCCAACAGCCTCTCCATTTAGCCAGATGAATCCCTGCCCCAGGACCTGTAGTTGCCTTAAGGACTAGGACCAGCTGAGAAGTGCTTGTGAAGGCCTGAATCCAGCAACTGGGCACTGCTTGGAGCACTTAGGTGGAGCACGAAGACCTCCAGCCCCCTGGATTCAGCCCACAGCTCTCAAGTAATGGAAGAGGATGATGGTTAAGCTTCTGGCTGTTCCTAATTGGACCTGCTTCTAATATTCACCATTTGGAGCTCTGAGTAAGTTTATTAGGATTTTTTAACTCATATACTGAAGCAGAAATTACTTCTCTCCAAACTACAACGTAATGAGCTCATACATGCAGAAAGGCGGCTTGCTGCTTCCCCACCCCCCACCCGCCCCCAAGGAAAAGGTTTAAGCACTTTCCCTTTCGGAGCCCAGTGCTTCTTGCTAACCTCTCCTGGCTTGGGGATGTAATTGATTGCGAACTGCTTTACTTCTTTAACTGTCATAAATTCACTTTTTTTATTCCCCTAACTCTTAGCTGGTGGCGTCTCCCTCTGAATGTTATCAAGGGGAGAGAAGACAAACGAACGCACTTAGAAAAAGTAGAAATCTAGGAAAAGAACTGCATTTATTTTGGAATGCAGTTAAGAATTTGAGGTAAATACGATGTATTTCTGTTTCTCAGTGGACACAGGACTGAATAGTTACAATTGATCCTCACGACTACTTACATGCATCTTTTCAGCTTAATTACTTTCATCTGTTTTTATCCCCTTCTCTCTCTACTCTTGGCTACGTGCTAAGTGAACTCTGCAGAACAGCACAGCTTTTCAGCTAAAAAGAAACAAAAAGATATGTTCTTTTTTTTTTCTTCTCAACCCATGGTCTCTAAAAGTGCCTGGCCCCATTTATGTTAATAAATAAGACGTGCCAAGGACTGTTCTCTGGCTGTGAAGCCAACTTGCGCAGCACATATTACATCCCTACAGCTGAACTCTTAGCACCAAACTAGTGTGACTGTATGCACACTACCTCCCGGGAATGGCCCATTGCCCTTGACATCTTCTGACCCCTTCCTGAACATTGCTGGGAGACTGTTAGGTGGTCTGGGCCAAACCCATACCAGGAGCATGCTAACAATTCACTGGTGTGGATGATCATCATGTCCCAGTACTTGTGCCTGGTAGCTTATTGGCCCTGAACAAATGTAGCCCAGGAGGGCTGTAGGGAGCTGGTCCACAGCAAGTTCATGCTAAACACGCAGTGTTTTCAATTAAGTATTGCAAAACTTGTGGTACCCACTGGGCTAGCACTACACAGCCAAAATATAACAAGCCATTGGATGGAACAAAACGGTCTTACCGTGCTTTAAAAAATATAAAAACTCCTATGATTGCTCCAGGGTCTCAGTACATTCAGTTATTTAACAGCTCATCCTGTGTTCTTCTTCTCACTCTGGGGCCAAAATAAAAGGCAAACACCATCCTCAGCACCACTCCCTGCATTTTCCAGCCCAGCTCTGGCTTGGATCATGACTTGCACCTCATCCTTCTGAAGGAGGAGAAGCAGTGTTGACTCAGCTCATGTTGTACCCCCCTCCGGCAGCTTTCTCTCCTGCCTTCAGGCCAGCTGCCTCTGGTCAGTAAGGCTCACCAACCTCCACCAACTGCCATAGCAACTCTGTACCTGTCTCATAGTGGCGGCCCGTAGCAGATGTTTATAGAAAGACTAAAAGAAAAAAGGTCTCCATGTTCTGATGAGCCCCTATTAGATCTTGTGGCAGGCAGCCATCTGGGGGACTGCTGGGCTGCAAGGGACACCTGAATCCCTGTGTTTAATAGCAGCTGATAGACTAATCTGCTCATTTATACTTTTTCGCAACATTCTGTGGCATTTGGATGTTCTCTGGTGTGTAAAATCATGTCCTATTTCTGGCTTGTCTTGCCACCTGATAGCTTTACTGAGGCAACCAAAATTTTGTGTGATGAGAAGTTATCACTAACACCCAGCTAAAATCTTTTCCATATCACTCGATTCCACAGGCTTCTTATTTCTTCCCCTTTCTTGTCTCCTTTCCATCTGATGCATTCTAATCTACTTATCTCCGTATTAAGAGTAAGGTGAGCCTTTAAGGTGTGTAAACTTTTCTGCCAAATCCTGTGTGTATCATCAGATGCTTCCTTTGGCTTCTCCAAAACCTCTGCTGCTGCTTTGTCTTGCCCAACATGGGGGTTGTGTCCACCTTCATGACTACTGCAGTGCAGTTCTAAACCCACATTGGGATTCCTGGTCAGCAGATGAGAGTCCAGAGGATGACCAGAGAATGCCTGAGATCTGAGAACAAACCTGAGAACTAGGCCCAGACTAACCTGTCCCAGAGACAAGTCTGTGAGTTGGGATCCAGCTTCCTTGCCTCATTCAAAGCCCCAGGAGCCAAGATCTACCACTGCCAAGTTTGTACTGAGTAGCAGCTTATGCTTTTCTGATGGCGTAAGAAGCGTGCCGTTTTGTACTGTACCTGAAGAGGTAACGGGTAGGATGGGTATGTAGAAATAGTTGCTGCAGAAGGACAGAACCCAGCGTATGTCAGGATCTGCTGGGCAGGATTGTACAGGATCTGAGGAGGAGGTGCAGCACTGAAGGAAATTTGGGACAGAGGTACCTGCTGAGCACAGAAGACAACAATGTATCAGCACAGCGCAGAGGGGGCTGGAGCAGGAACTGCTCCTAACACAAGCAACTAGGCCATTTAACAACCTTCTGTTTTCCAACACAATACTGTTACTACAAAAAGCCAAGCAGCAGACAGAATGAGAGAAGGGTGTATCTGGAGTTCATTTTCTGGCCAGAAATACGCAGCTATTTTAATCTTCCTCCCTCTGAAAATGACTGCTGGTGCTTCCCTAGCACCAGTTACAGAAGCACTGGCAGGACTCCAGACCCAAGACACCCTGAAGAGCACAGCATACAGCTTTGACAGCCTCTTTTTATTCACTCAAGCACCAAACACCCAGTCCTTCACAATTTGCTGCAGACTCTTTACAGGAGCAGCTACCTGATGCCCTCATATCTTTCCTCTCTGCTTTCCTACAAAGATCTACATAGATCTCCCTTTCCAGACGACTTGTTCTTCTTTCACAGCTTCCTCTCACTTATGAAATGGAGTTTGCTGCTGGCTGTCCAATACCACCCCTCACATGCATATCTCATTCCCACTGCAAAAAATCCTTCATCATATCCTGTGGCTTTATTGGCATGTCCCTTAGCTGCCATGTGAGGTGAGGTTTGCAGGAAGAAGTAATAGCTCGTATTAAACCAGCTGATACAACTGGAGCAGAAAAAAAAAAAAAGCAAAAGCTAAACGTGAATGGGAGCTTGTGTTTGTTAAACTCTAAAACCTTGTGCTATATAACCATTTGTGAAGGACAGTAGAGCTGCTTGAAAGATTTTCATGTCCCTCTGCTCTGCAAAGCAAGACAAATCCAGTGGTTTCTTTTCTCTCCTTTGTTTTTATTAGCAGATTCCTCTGCATGAGAGCATGGAATTTTCTTTTTACTGAAATAATGAAGTATGGTGGTTGCCAGACAAATGCTGACAACAGCAGCCAGGATTTTTTCTTTTTTTTTTGGCATTTCCTTTCAGATATATCAGTGAGAGACATAAACCACTGCATCCTCTGGGGACAGTGTGAGATCTCATTGTGATTGAGAAAGAGGTATATTAAGTGTGTTTGTATGTGGAAAACATTGTCTAGGCCACTGATGTACAACATGAGGTTACCTGACAATCTAGGCCTTAGCTCTCTGGAGAAACTTAGCACCCCAGGAGCTGGCACAGAGGAAGGCTGAGTCCGAAAGCAGAAAGCCTATTTCATGTGAGAAGGCAAGTCTCTCATCTTCAAGGTACTCTCCTCAAAACACCTCCTTTCCACCCGCCCTGCTGGGTGGATATGGTGGGGAGAAATGGAGACACAGCCTTTGAGGCAGGAATAGCGAGAAGCAGCTAAACAGCTTGCCTTGGACCTGGGGCCAGCGACATGGCTCGTCCCCGCTGGGGCTGGGCCTGTGCCCGAGGGAGGCCCTGGTGCAATCAGATCCTTCTGGCTACGGACATAAATGCAGCAAGAAACACTTGGTTTGCCCAACATGAAACACAGATGCCTGTTCTGCATCTGTCACCGGCTTTCTGGTGTGAGTCCCTTTGGGTGCTGCTGTACTTCTCCCAGGAATATCTCTCAGCCCTCTTACCATGCTCTCCAGTTGCTAAGGTGGAGCATCACAACAGTCCTAGAAGACAGGTCTGGGGAGTCACCCACCCCAAATCCACTGATCAAAGCACCTTGTTATCAGGCTATCTGGTCTCAGCCTGGAGCCACCAATGATTTGCAGGTATTGAAGCAGGCTAGATGCTTTTATCAAGTACTCCAGCAATGACACTACAGTAAATTAGTCACACAAAATACAAAGGTAGGTGGGAGACATTTTAAACTGAAACACCACCCAAGTCAAAGAGGTAAGGAGCTGTCAGCTGGCCAGGGAGTGCTGCCAGTGCCATGGGCGCACCTTGGGTCAGGGAGTGTGGGGAAAGCAGGCGGTGGCCGGAGGGGCTGTCCGGCTGCCCCTGACCCAGCCAGGCAAGCGGCTGCTCGCTGCGTGCTGGGCTGTGCGGCTGCAGAACAAGGCAGGTCAGCTCGCTGGGCCCACGTGGATCTGCCAAAGCGTTTATTCCTCATGTACGACTACTTCCAACGTCAGACTGCACCTTTAGTTAGCACAACTGCTAAGAGGTGAAACACATTGACAAGTAGTTCAGTAATTAGGGCTCATTTTGTTTTCCTTTTCAGAGCAGAGTGAGGGAAGAGGAGAGGAGATTAGGGAATTATATTTAATCTGGTCAGATTCCCTTGAGGACTTCAAGGAGACTAAAAAAAAAAAAAAAACCCACCACCCCCCCCCCCCCCCCCCCCCCCCCCCCCCCC
>VZSC01010768.1:170015-236350 GCA_013398225.1 Steatornis caripensis
CCCCCCCCACTGCCGCCCTCCCACCCCAGACCAGCTGTAGTTTTGATTAATGCAACCCTGAACTCAGGGCAGGAAGATTCCTTGGCAAGGTGCGTCAAGAAAACATCTACAAGTCACCAGATGAACACTGGGGCAGGGAAGGGAGTTTCTAAATTAACTCTTAGTACCAGCAAGTGAAGTTTTTCATGCATTTCTTTAGCTCTGTCTTCTTTAAGAAATAATCACGGGTTTTTACCATTTTGGATACTTCAAGTACATAGGTCTATTTACATTGTATCTTAACCTGCTTTTTGTTAAAGGTGACTTTAAGGTAACTGCCTAGCCAGTGTCCTATATCCAAGCACATGGGATTTGAAAAGGAGGGTACCGTGGTGACTGCTGCAGCTCCCCCAGCACCCAGCAGATCACAAAGGAACAGCCCCACGGGTGACACAGGGGCCACAGAGCCCTGACACCTTGGGGGTCACGAGAGGATGAAATGTTTCCCACTGAGCCAGCACGGCCCTCAGGCAGGCAGCAAAACCACCGGGAGCGTGCCATGGTCTGCAGGGAATTTGTCACAAGAAAGAAAACCAGCAACAACCAAAACACCACTTTTTTTTGTCTGTCCAGGAGATGTGATGGGTTTAGAGGCAACGACAGTTTTGCAAACTCTCCCCTTTGCAACATGTTTTGGCTGCCAGCATTCCCCAGAGATAAACATGATCTTTTTTGTTTCACTAGTCAGCCTGGCCCCTTGTTTTCTGGAAGTCAACCTCGGAGCAATACCCTGAGGCGTTCCAGTGGGTTTTGCAGCTCTCCCTGCGAAACGCCAGTGAGCATTTCTGTGAGAAGGTAATATCCTGAAAGAAAGAAAATTATTCTCCTACATATTTTGAAGGGTTTTTTTCTTATTTCAGTCCCATGCCCCTTTCTCTCCTTCTGCTGGATGTTTTCTTGGCCACCATCTTTCCCTAAGAGTTAAGTCCTTTCATAATGAAAGCGAGCAACAGGTTAGCAAACCAGCTCTGGTAGGTCACTCAAAAGGACCCTGAAAAAGCACAGACAGGAGCATGGAGCCGTCATTGCATTTTGGATTGCTGCTTTAGTAACACTTTCACAAGCATAGCATGGCTCCTGTGCTGACACAAACTCATTTTTCCCTCAAGCAAGTGAGGGATTTTTTTCTGCTCCTGCTGCAGAGGAGACATTAAACAGCTTATTCAGATCAGGTTTTCAGCTGGAGCCCCAACAAACTTGCTCCAGCTGAGCCTGGGAGGAAGCTGCACATCCACTGCTGCTGCTGTGATCTCCTGGCACAGCTTTACACCACCCAGTCAGCCGACCCAGACCTTGACCCAGGCTCTGCCTCCCAGCAAGAGAACATGCCAGTTCATGGAGACTCCAGTTGTCCCAGGAATGTCTCCTCGGCTTCGCATCCCCCGTGAGCAGTGCAGCAATGACTCCTGTGCAGCACAGAGATGTGTCTGGGCTGGACCTCGCCCTGCTAAGGAACATCAGCCCAAGTCCCATGTAAGCCTTGGTTTGTGCGAGACATATTAGGTGGACTCAGGCTGGCTCTCTGCACTCTTCCTCATCTCAGGGGAGCACTGGCAACTCCTACAGCTGCCCTTGGTGGAGGCACTCGCACCCATCTGCTAGGCAGGGGAAAATACTTAGCAGCACTGGAAAGCAGCAGTGCTCTACCAAGGACTTGCTGTAGATGATGCCTCCCTTCCTCTCCTCATGTCGCTGCTCTTCCCCTCATTTCCCACTGTGGTGGTTTCTACTCCCCTTCTGCCATTGCTCCTCTCACAAAGAGGCGATGAATTAAGCTGGGAAAGCTGCTTCCCCTCCCTCCCATCAGGCAGCCACAACTCTTTACTGGCTGGCTGCAATTTCTTATCAACTCTTTGCAAGAGTTCCCTTACATAAAGGACAGCTCAACTGCACATTTCTTACATGTGGAGGCTCAGCGTGCCTGTCTGCTTTAAGCTAGAGAGAGGATTATTTCCAGCAAACATTTTGCAACTCTTAACAAAGGCGAATTTCAAATAATTGATGTGACCCTGCTCTGTCACATGGTTTTAAGTACCCAACACGTTGCAGACAGCCTGGACATGGCTGCTAAGGGATGCTGGGTGGTCAGAGCAGGCCCTGGATGGACTCCAGTCTGACTGGGTCCTTGGCTCACTGGCTGCCAGCTCTGAGCAGCCCCTTCCCTCTAGTCTGCCCCCCATGGTGTACATCTCACCCGTCTCTCTTGCTTTCTCTTCCCTGCTCCATCCCTCTCTTCTTTCCTTTCACCTGTCTTTCTACTTAGTTTTCTCCTCTGGACTAGTCACCAGAAACATCGTGGATCTAAGATGACCTGTGCTGCTATCACACCTCCCTTCAGCTCCCCATGCCTCTGCCCATTTAGTTCAGAAGCTCTTTGGGCTGGGACCATCTACTCTTCTGACTGCCTAGTAAATCATGAGCCATTTGGTTGGTCTTTAGGCACTGCTTTAGCAAACATGACCATTGACAGTGACCATCCCAGGAACAGCCAATTCACCCTTTTAACATGTCAGAAAATCTGGGCAGATGAGGCACTGTGTTACAGAGTCCCTCCTAGCACGCAGCCTCTTCTGAATGCAGCAGTGCACATCGGCACAACATGGTTATGTGGCACAGGGAGCAGTCAGAGGGTGACATTCCTTAGTGAAACAAAAGAGAGGGCTAGTGTGACCTGAATACAACTGCTTAAATAAAAACTTCACTGGTACATCGGAGTTAATCTACATTCTTGGGAAAGAACTCCATAAGGTTAAATAGTCACACCTAGGACTTGAGTATTAGCTACAAACTAGCATCCTCCAACTCTCTGCTGGCCCTCAAGTTCAGTCCTGAATCAGAAGAAAGAAAAGATGCCACTAAGTGAACCGCCAGCATCTGCTCACACAGACACCTGTTTTTTCCCCTCCATTCATGTATTTGACCAGGTTTGACCTACTTAGCTGTGAGCAGCTGGCAATAGCTTAGTCTAAAGATAGGACTCCAGACTCCCAGATCACACAGGAAACATGTTTAAAGTGCTTCCTTCATACAATTATTGTTCCTTGGCTTTAACCCATTCGATAACGTCAACAAGCACAGAAGTCCTCACACAAGGCAAAAGACTGTGAGCCTTACCATGTCTTTAAATGCCCCAAGAATGGCTGCCGTAATAATCCCCAGAAACAACCCGATGATGTTGAGGACTGTGGAGGACCACAGCAGCCTATACAGGTGAACCACATCCTGACAGCTGCTCACGCCGAGAAATTCATAGTAGCTGGAGGACTGCTCTGAACTGAAAGGGAATGCAGACAACATCACTGTGGTGGGAATGGTTTTGCACATGATACAGAGCACCAGACGATCTGAATCCCTCCACTTACTTTCCTCTTTGGCAAAGTACTTCATCCATGTTCCCACCAAACATTGCTCAGATGGAATTGGAGAAAGCTCTACTGTAGACAAAAATTGGCTCTGCTAATGCCAGCATTAAACATGTAGCCCAACTAATACCAACCCTAGTTTGGCTGATCGGTCTTGTGCATCAGCAGGGACACTTTTTTTTTTGGCTCAGGGTCTCTAAACGTAGGCATAGTCTTGGCATATGGATGCTGCCCCTGTCATTTAGCTAAATTACCAGCTAAAGCGTGCTTAGCATTGTTTTTTTTCCCAGATCACCTGGAAATCTGCTGGCATCTCTGAAACAGGGGAAGGCAAGTTGCTTAAGCATTAATTTAACCACAGGAAGAGAGATTTTGCCAGCTGGCTACATCTGTTTATGGTGTCTGCAGTTCCAAATTAACAGATGCAACACAGTACAGTATAAAGGTGTGCCTTTACACTCTGGATTGTACTATCCAGAAATCTCTGTTCATATTTCTATACTGCGCTGGTTATTGTAAATCAGGCATGTTGTGAAGTTAATCCTCATTGTCTTGCCAAAAGTCAGAAATATTCTACCGCAAAATTCGAAAACACAGTTTCCTGCAGTTCTTTCCAGTACCTGCCTTAATAATACCCCACTAATGAGCTCCTAGAGCAGTTACTTGAGTTTGAAATATTTTTTAAATGCCAAGTCTGTTTTTGCCCTGTCAGGAACTTGCCATCAGATTAGAGTGGAAACCAGAAGTGAGCAGTTTGTGCTCACTCTTCTGTTCCTCCATCCCCAGTGCATGGGGCAGCAGTGGAGATGGTGGTTAGGGAAAGCTCTGCAGAGGAAGCTAGCAGTGTGGAGAAATCCACAACATTTCTGGGAAGAACCANGCCAAGTCTGGTTTTGCCCTGTCAGGAACTTGCCATCAGATTAGAGTGGAAACCAGAAGTGAGCAGTTTGTGCTCACTCTTCTGTTCCTCCATCCCCAGTGCATGGGGCAGCAGTGGAGATGGTGGTTAGGGAAAGCTCTGCAGAGGAAGCTAGCAGTGTGGAGAAATCCACAACATTTCTGGGAAGAACCAAGCCAAGCACAGTAAGTACTGGAAATGTCCAATCATTTGTTGTGGGGCATGGTTCTGGCACTGCGGATCTGCTACTGTTGAGTTCACTTAGGCCCTATCATGAGCCCAGATGTTGCTTAACTAAATAAACCTACAGCTTCAGCTGCCCTCAGGCTGAAGAAATCTGACTTGTGATCTTGCCTGCATACCGATCTATTGCACGGCTGACACCAAGTCCCTTTCTGTGATTCTGTCTCCTCCTACTTCTCTCTAGCCATCCTATGAACTGGAATTGCCAAGTCTTTAGAGCAGCAAGACGGCTTCTTTACTCTGGATTTGTCCATGCCAGTGCCATAAGATCTTGCTGTCCACTATGGATTGCAGACAATGGCACAACAACACACATTTTTAATTATATCATTGAATACTGTCACAGCAGTGATCGGTCCTAGGCGTTTCAGACAAACCCAATGTCTTAGAAAAATGGCATTGAGGATCTCCATCTGGAGGGGAAGTATTCCTGATGTCTCCTTGTTGTTACCTTGTAGTCTAATGATAAAGCTTTTTGGGAACTGAAGTACGTACGTAGGCATGTAGGCCTTAGCCGGTATCTCATGCTTAGTAAGAAACTTCTAATCAAGAAGAGAACATCCTGGAGGAATATGCAAGGAGCTGAGATGAATCATCCCCTGAGAAGGTGTAAGGGAGGATGGATGAACAAAGCCCTTGACAACAACATACCTGTTTCCATACCAAATCCTAAAGTCAGCAAAGTCCTCCAAACTGGTGAACTAAGGATGAACTATCTCATTACAATGTGAAACCCACACCTCCTGGCTTGAAACTCCCCCCTTGCCCAAATAAGCCCCTTACTCTCTGAGCATGAGTAGCAAATTTAAAAGGAGCTGTACCTTTAAGTCAAAGTGAGACAAGAACTAATCAATGAACTAACTAGGGGTGTAAACTCTGCGCGTAGCTACCACAATTAACTGTACAAATATTTGCCGCAATTTCTGTTAGGGGTGCTAGCTTTGTGGACTTACCACCTACCATCTGAACTTGCACAACTTTGCAAATAAACCAATATCTTGTCTCCGCGTGTAACTGGCTTTTTGCACATCGGGTAGCGAGCCTGTCTTTTCGGACAACAACCTTATGCTTTGTGCAACAGAGTTTCAGTCAGTTTATTTGATACATCAGAATGCTTTTACCCCTTTAAGATCCCTGTTGTTTTCTGCATCGGGCTGGGCTGTTTGATTCACTGTTAACATGCAGCAGTTAGTTGTGTACCATGGAAGAAAGCATTCTCAGTGTAAACACACTGCATTGCAACTATCATGTTCCATCATTTGTCTATCCTAGAAAAGGTACCAAAGTTGCACATACCCTACTTTTGCCGTGTCATTTGTTTTGTATACCTCCGTCACGTCCAGATTTAACACTTCTTACACAAGCAAAAGACTCTAACATTCATAGGGGATTTTAATCCATTCCATAGACCTGCACTCACTTTGTGTCCCTTGTATGCATGAGAAATATGCACGCATAGATGACTTCCCTCTAGTCCCAGATTTCATTTCGCTTCTCTAGTTGAGTCAGGATCTGGGCAAGAGCAACTCTTCTACGCAGGAGCCTTTTGTAGAAGCCTCGCTGCGCCAGCCTCATTCCCCTACACCTAAAATGCTCACGTCCGGCAGCACGCTAGCCAAGGCTTAGAGAGGACTGGGGTTACTCAGGGCTGCTCGCATGTGAAAAGGAGGCAAAACCAAAATAAAACAGGAGACGTAGGAAAGAAGGAAGATGAGAAGTATATAGAGGGAAAGAAACAAGAGTGACTGTGGGTGAACTGTGAAGGGTTGCAGAGGTTGCACGAGTGCACGGTAAGACAACACTGAGGTTGCGCAGAGTGTCAGTCAGGCAGAAGATCTGCTCTGGGAAATCCTCCTCAGTTTTTCCTATGTGGCAAGCCATGATGCTGCTTGCAGTTGAAATCTCTGTGTGCCAGGTGCCCTGTCAGTTGTGAAAGTTCATTTCATCTGTCTTCCAAATTATAAACCCTTGGACTTCGCTGTGATGTAGTTTTCCTAACCTCCTTTTTTACTCCTGTTAGATCGCTGCAAGGCAACTCTGTGCTAACCTTCAGCTGATGTTCGTAAGCAGATCCAGACATTTCCTCTCTTATCTTCTGACATCTCCTGCTTTGGTAATAATGAAATCAAGTTGAAGGCTTCAGAAAACACTCACAAGACCCTCTGTGACTACCTTATGAGAATTCAGCAAAACCCCATGCCTACAGAGGCTGTTGCTAACAAAAGAGCTCTTGCATATGCCTACATCATGATCTCTGTTCATGGACACCTATGTTCCTATTCATTTCATTTCCCTCTGTTTCGTAGAAAAAAAAAAGGTTCCTTAAATCTAATGGGAAAATTGCATTGCAGTATCAGCAGTAAATCTTGACAGGGCTACGACCGAGTGGTCAATGCTGATCACACACCAAACAGCTTACGGACATATTTGAAGAAAAAAACCCTGAAATAATGCCAACACTAATATGCAACCCCTGGCCTCTTGACCTCTTCTCTGCCGTCATCAGGACTTCAATCGCAGAGTAACTGGATTGCTCAGCATACACGCCCCCTGTGTTGCTTCTCCAGGCCTAAGGGCACTCCCCTCCCTACATTTAAGAGGAGGGACAAACAACTAAAGATTTCTCGGAGGCCGTTGGCTGCACGCAGGTACTTACTTCTCACAGTTGTACAGATCACAGCAATAGCATGTGTTACTCTTTACTTTCAGCTGGCACTTGCTGTTCAAGGTATAACATGTCACCTGCCAAAAAAGAAGAGACTGACTTTTATTCTCAGTGTTTCGGTGTTGTGTGAATCATCCTACTGACCACACAGAAGCAGCTACTGCAGTGTTAGGTTTTGTTACCTGTTGCGCAGAAAGATCCTGAGATTCCGAAATCCACGACTGCAGGGCAGAAGGACAACCCTGAGCTCCCAGGAGTTTCATTCAACCGCTGAGCCTCTGGGCATTTGCACTATGGAGCTCAGAGCCCCCAGCAGTGACCTGCAGCCAGGGCTGCCTGAGTTTTCAAGCACTTTGCTGCGCTGCCTGGTGCTATTTTGCGGAAACCCAGAGTCTGCAGCTGCGAGATGCAGATCCCTGCGGCTGTGACATAGGGACCATGGGCCCTGAGAGATACACCGCTACAAGCCACTCAAGTGGATAAGAATACCACTCCATTATAGTGGGGAAATGGGCAAAAAAGCCAATTTATCTGAACAGCTTCCAATAAATTGGGAGCTCTCTCCTTTCAGTAACATCCTCCTGAAGAAGGAAATAATTAGAAACCACAACAAGAAGAACAATCTCCAAATCCACAAACAAAACCGCTCAGAAAAGATCCAAGCACTCCAGCAAAATAAGTGCCATTTACTCCCGCCTCTTGAACAGAAAACTGAAAATGCTCACTTGTGTGAGCAGGAATTGCAGGGATGGACAGATGTCAGACCAATAAAAGTAGGCACACGTAAGCCACTCTCCATCCAGACAAAAAATCATTTTAATGACTCCTTAAGCGTGGTAAGCATTAATCACTTTTATTTGGCACTACAGAACAATTGAAATATTTTATATGTAAGGCTTTTTTTTTCTGAGATTTTTAGCTCATCGACTTCGAAATCCTGGAGAACTGTCAGGTTTTAAAAACTAGCAGGTCAGAAAATACATTCTTCCTATAGTTTTTATTTTGATGGAAAAAATGTACCATAACGATTGAGAAGTATTTTGTTTGCAAAATGCACACAGAATGTATTATTGAATGGAAAATTCCTCATAAATAAAAAGTAGAAGGAGGACACTAAGGAATACGTGCCTGCTCTTGAAAATCTTCCGTCAGACAGTTCTGCCTAGCCATGAATGTGTTAAGTCTGTGGGACAGTCTCCACAGGAGATGTTAAACCAGATGCTTCTCAGCTCCTGAGTTCTGGATCTGTGCATCTTTTTTAGTGTGAAAACTGTCGCCGTTGATGAATCTGTACTCCTCACGTGTTTGCTCCCAGCAAAAAGGAAAGCCTTAAACACACACACTCAGGACCAGAGAAAGTTCATCTTGCAGCTGGTCTCAGACTTGCAACGCTTGTCCTTAGCAGGATTTGCTTGAGCAGTGGAAGTTGAGTGACAAAGCCAAAGTTAAAAGGAAGTTAAAATGATGCCTTGGGATTGCTTTGCTGCCCAGGACAAGGCAGTACCTGTGGTTAGTGTCTCATACAAATCAGCTCTTCTAAACCAAAATGGAAGCTAGGTTATAAAAGGACGGTCTCATTCTAGTTTGCAACCTGGACATGGAGTTCACTGCTTCATATAGACACATCCCACTTTTCTCAAGAATATCTCACCCTGACATAGGACCTCGTTTCATCAGCCTTGTTTGGTGGTGTCTGAACTTACTGGAATTTCACGTAAGGGCTTTGTTGGCCTGAAGTCACTTCCAGCTGCAGCTGTCCTCAGCCTGAGCTGCAGTTTACTGCAGAAGAAGAGTGCGCTACCATCAACAACTGCATAAGCTTAATCAAGATCCCGCTCAGGAGTGACTGAAACATCACACCTGGCTACTTCTCAAAGCAGTTTGAAAACCAATCCTGGAGCAGAGCGTGCCAATGCATCCGCTACCACAGCCGTTTTGTCGGGATGCCCTAGTGCTTTTGCACTGAGTGGAACTTAATTAAGACTTTGGTTTTGACCCCCTGTGTGCAGTCAAAACAGCCTAGGACCTGCACAGTTAAAATACCCTTTTCTCATTACACATGCATGATTGGGATCAGAGGGCTTTGTAAGATGGAATGGGTTGCTGAAAAGGTGGTTTGCTCTGATGCATAGCTTTGGGCACCACTTCTGATAGGAAATAAAAGTAGTTTTCCCCTCTCCAAGCATCAATAAGGCCAGTTTGCCCCTTTTTACTGTCGAAGGTTAGATGTACAAAAGAGGGAGATCGGCAAGATCTTAAACATGGTTTTAGCTGCTTCTAGGCTACAAGACATATTAGATTATTGGCCAAGGGAGTTACTGTAGTTGTCTATTTTTATCACTGCATTTTTAAAACATGCAAAAAGCAAGGCACTCCTTTTTACGAGAGCAATGAATAAACTAAAATAAACAACTTACTTTGTGGTGTGAGCAAGGGTAGTAGAAACAGGCCATTGTGGGTATTCTGCATGTCAAGACCTATTATTTCATCTCCACGACCAGACATTTAGCTTTTTCATGTTCTGGCTGTTTGTGCCTGTCTATCCCCTCAGAACCCATTGAAGAGATGTTTTTACCTCATGGTAATTGCAAGAAAATCAGATCCTTTCTGCTTTCAGCAAACAGAAGAACCAAAACAGGCAAACTACACAAGTTGGAGACCACTCACAGGCTAGAAATGGCAATCAAAATGAATCTTGCACTCAGTGAACAATCTGCCTTCCTAGTTAGGTGTTCGCCTGGCACGCAGAGCATGTCCCCTGCTCACTAGCTGGCTATCTTTGGAAAAGCAAAAGACAAGTTCAAAATGCCACGGATCATTAACTCTAAAGTAGCACATGCTGACTCTGTATCAATGGACAACAAGACAAGAACGTTATTACAAACTAACTACACTTTCTAAAGATATGGGGGTTTTGCCAGAATACAGCAAGGAGCTCAGGGTGGTCCACCTTCAGGCATTCCTAGAATCTGCGGAGCTCGGAAAACCTGTCTGGCCAAAAGCCCGAGGCTGGGGTCACCTGCAGGGAGTTGGGGTCAGAGTGACACCAGCTACACGCTTACTACAGGAATCAGAAGCATTTCTCAGGCCATGTCTGTGTCTGAGTGTGCACGCACACTTCAGAAGATGATGGAATAAAACTTATAGGAAAGGGTGTTGTCACAGATCCTAAGTTTGTCTGCGTAAGTCTTTAGGCAAGGAGGTCAATGAAGTATTTTTGTCATATATTTTCTAGAATCAACAATGGGATGCCCTAGCATCCCCTAAGATTTAAGGAGTATTAGCTGCTTAACCTGGTAATATATTTTGCTGATCTGTCTAGAATTATTAATGGCAACATTTCCCATACACTTTTTCTTAGCCATGGGAGGAATGGTGATGAAGGACATCTGGCTTCTTTTAAGTTGTACCACTGTTTAGCTGTTCTCAGTCCTGCTCTGCTTGATTTTCTTTTCACTTCCACCGATTTACCGCAATAATAAAAGGAAAAAACAGGAAAAGAAACTAAATCTGGACTTCTCGGGAGGCTAGCCATTTAGTTATGGGTACTTTTCCGACCATGTTAATGTTATTGAAATAATAAAAAATCTGCATTCAAACCGCTGTCATTCTTGGCCTGTGCTGAATAAATACAGAGATTTTAAGTCTTCTGGACAATGCAAATGGATTCATTTAGATATTTCCTATTCCAGTTGAAGTCTACAAAAACCTCCTTAGAGAAAGACGCCAATGTGACAAATACATTCCAGACAGCTATTATACAGTATAGATGGACTAGGAATCATTCCAGTCCCAGCGTAATACACTGGATAAGAACACTGATGATGACTCAAAACCTCACTGGTTGCAATTATTTGCACTCATCAGAGGCTTGGACAAGTGAGGAGTCACTTATGGGAGAAAAAATAGGAGAAAAACCAGTTGTGTTTCTCTCAATTCATGACCTACATGCCCAGACATGTTCTCAGACACCTGCCTCCCTCCTCCCCAGCCCCTCAAAGCACAGCAGAAAGAAACATGTGATGAGGCGAGTGCGTTTACCTCTGTCTGGTAGGCATCGTATAGGAATCCTATTCCACTTGAATAAAACTGGCACCTTTTGTTATACAAAGGTCTGGGTTCCTGTAAAGAGAAAAACAGCCAAAAAGGTACTCAGTCTGGAGGAAGTGTGAAGGCACAATGTCCCGTGTCCCCATGCCAGATGCTTACAGCTCTGTGGAGCTGAAGCTGGTGCAGACACTTGGGTAAGCGGCTCACACGCCTCTGTGTTGGCTTTTCTTTCCAGAACAGCTCTCCTCAGGGTTACACTTTCCTTCCTCACTCTGCCACTAAGCTATGTGAGTATCATTCTTTTTCTCTGTACCAGTCACCTCTTCTCAGAAGACATTACTCCCACCATTTAACCATTTCCTTGCTTGATGTGAAATAGTACTGCTCTATGAGAATGGTCCAGTCACTCTTCTTCCTGGTACAGTTTTTTACCTAGCACGAGGAATTACTTTGCTATTTGCATTCAAGATGTGAGGCTTTCTTTTTAAAGGATTTCAACAATGTCCATAGCGAAAACAAAGTAAAATAGCTAATACTTTAAGCATTCCACTTACTACACACACTTCAAACCCCAAAACCAAAATAAAGAATAATGAAGAAATGAAGGCATAAAGGGGAAGTAATTTGCACTGTTTGTTTTTGCCTTATTTTCCATTTATGTTTATTGCAAAAGATTGCATTCACAGCTCATATTTCATATTTTGCTTGCAACAGTTCCCACAAGCTGATATAAAGAAAGAACACAATGAAATATCCTTGGCCAGATGGAAAATGTGTGTTTCCGAACTTGGCAAATGGCCACTTTGAAGGCCATGAAGGTGCATACCTCAGTCAGTTTCACGACACCGTATTTGCCTAGGGAGGATTTGATGACTGAAGAGTCCTCTGCAATCAGATGTCTATCCCAAAGCAAAGTGTGAGAATGACTTACGTTGGCAAAACCAGTCTTTTTCAACTTTCTGTCACTTATCTAGTCCCGATCTGTGCCTTCAAAAGCACTCAAGTGCTCTCCAATATGTCAGTCAGACCACTTCCAAGGGAGACGACAGAAACCCACTATCTGCCATCCCCTCTTTCCATGCTAACTTACAAGCAAAGGACTACTTAAGTTGTTAGCAGAAATCTGTGCTGATTAACTTTCACTGCATTTTAAAGCTTTATGACCCATCCAGGAGTAACCTAGAAATTGCAGAAAGATCTGCACTACTTAAGATAATTTCTGAGTATTCTATGCTTGTTGGATAATGAAGTGTGAACTGTATAAATTTGCTGACCCAAAATACGTGATCAGCTAAAATGCCGAGCTAGGCAGGAATGCAGAAAGGTCAACGAATAAAGCTCATCCATCAGCTTGTTTGTCTTTCTGATTTACTCTGGCAAACTCATGGAAATTTGGGCACCAACTCTCAAGGGTTAGCAAAAGGTTAGCTTCCTGCATCCAATATATCTATTTATATTACACAAGTGTAAGAAAAAATGCTTCAGTAACTCTTTTTCTCTAGAGGAAAAGCAAATACCACACAAACAGCATGCCATGTCTTGAACTAGGACAACATTCTTCCACAGGCCTGGGAAATCATTAGCCTTTAGCCATGACTTCCAGGGACAGATCTGGTTGGGAGGACTAACAGGATTGTGGTTTCTCTGCTAGCACACCAAGCATAGTATCAGCCAAAGGCTGTGCTGCCCTTGTTTCACAGAGTATCATACTCCAACTCTGATTTCACCTGTTGCATGGCGATGAAATGAGAGAGAAGGGTAGTGAGCAGTCGAAATAGCTTTTTCTGCCATGAGCAGCAAATCAATGAAAAACTGCCATCCATCATATTCACAACAACAAGAAGTTCCAGTTTGATCCTGGAAGGGGCCAATGGTCAAGTGCACGGAGCCCAAGTGGTGTTCTCAATCCTGCTGGTGAGGAGAAATGGCTTGAGGAGGGCTGGATGGATCCAGCAGATCAAGAACTATGCACCTGGTGTCAGCAACAGGAATATGACTTTTATGACCATGACAGCATCTTTCACATTCAAGGACTTCTTGGAAGAGACCGGACGCACCGGACTAATCAGGGCAAAAGCATTTTTGCCTACAGTCTAGTTAACCGGCGATGAGAGCTTTAAGTTAGGAACAACAGGGGAGGGAGATGAGGAACAACAATCAAGAGGGGAAGTAGTGGACCAATGAGACAAGTGAAATGAATAGGGTGATGTGGACAAGAGAAATCTCATAATCAACATAACAGGGCTAAATGGGGCCCACTTCAAGTGTATGCACACAAATAAGGAAACACCCATAGGACAGCACAAGGAAAGCTCTCATCCTGTTTCTAGGATGCTTAGCACTTGTGTCTGTACACTAACACACACAGCATGGAGAACAGACAGTTTGAGGTCTGTATGCAGTCACAAGGCAATGATCTCATTGGGATCACACAGACATGGTAAGATAGCTCACAGGACTGGAGTGCTGCCATGGATGGATACAGGCTTTTTAGGAAAGACATGTAGGATGACGGAAAGGGGAGCTGCTTTTCATGAGACAAAGCAGTAAGAATGCATGGAGCTCTGCCTAGGGATAGATGAGGAGTCAGCTGAGAGCTTGTATGTCAGTATTAGAGGCCAGATCAAGACCAGCAATGTTGTGATGGATATCTGCTATAGACTGCCTGATCACGAAAAAGTAGATGCTTCTTTACACAACTGCAACAAGCCTCGCACTCATAGGCCCTGGTGCTCATGGAGTACTTTAACTACTTTACTACTTTAATAAAGGACTTTACCCCAATATCTGGAGGAGGCACAACGTATCTGCTGGAGGGATAACACAGCGTGGCACAAGTAATCCAGGAGGGTTCTGGAGTGCATTAACAATCACTTCCTAACATGGGTCATCAAGGAGCTGACAAGGAGAGGAGCTCTGCTGGACTTCATACTTATACACAAGGAAGGATTTGCCAGGGATGTGAAGGTTAGGGGAAGCCTTGCCCCTGATATTGAGATGGTGGAGTTCAGAATCTGGAGAGGAGGGAGCGGGGAAAAAAGCAGGATCCCAACTCTGCACTTCAGGAAAGGAGACTCTGGCCTATTCAGTGTTCTGCTTAAAAGAATCCCACAGGATATAGTCCTGGAAAGCTGTGAGGTCCAGGAGAGCTGGTTGATATTCAAGGATCATCTCCTCCAAACTTAGTAACAGTTCATCCCAAATAGCAGGAAATCAAGCAAAGGCAGCAGGAGGCCTGCATGGATGAACAAGGAGCTCCTGGTATAACTCAAAAAGGAACTGTACAAGTGCAATCAGGGGCAAAGCACCAGGAAGGAAAACAGAAATTATACGAGCATCCAGGGATGGGGTTAGGAAAGCCAAAGACCACCTGGAATTCAATCCAGTGAGGGCTGCAAAGGGCAACAAGAAGGGCTTCTATAGGTGTATTAACAGCAAAAGAGACAATAGGAAAAATATGGGCACACTACTGAATGAGGCAGGCAACCCGGTGACAGAAGACATGGTAAAGGCCAAGGTACCCAATGCCTTCTTTGCCTTGGTCTTCAATGGGGACCAGTGGGAAAATCTGGGGCAAGAAAGACCTAGCCTCACTGGAGGAGGATCAGGTTAGGGAATGTTTAAAGCCTGGAGATACGCAAGTCCACATGACCTGATAGGATGCACCCATGAGTACTCAGGAAACTCAATTATGTCAACGCAAAGCTGCTCTCAGTTATCTTTGAACGGTCATGGTGTCCAGGGAAGATTTCTGAGGACTTGAAGAAACCAAACATCACTCCCATCTTCAAGAATGGCAAGAAAGATAATCCAGAGAACTACACAGTGGTGGGAAGGTGATGGAGCAAATCTTGGAAACCATTTCCAAACATCTCAAGGACAGAAAGGTGATTGGGAGTAGATGACATGGGTTTACAAAGGGGGAATCATGTCTGAGCANAAGAAAGCAAACATCACTCCCATCTTCAAGAATGGCAAGAAAGATAATCCAGAGAACTACACAGTGGTGGGAAGGTGATGGAGCAAATCTTGGAAACCATTTCCAAACATCTCAAGGACAGAAAGGTGATTGGGAGTAGATGACATGGGTTTACAAAGGGGGAATCATGTCTGAGCAACCTGTTAGCCTTCTGCAAGGATGACATTGGCTTGGTAGATGAGCAGAGCTTCTCACTCATCTGCTTCTGGATGTTGTTTTTCTTCACTTCAGTAAGGCCTTTGGCAGTCTCTCATAATATTCTTGCAGACAAGCTGAAGTACAGGCTAAGGAAACAGGCAGTGAGCTGGACTGAAACCTGGAAGAACTGCTGGGGTCATGGTGTTGCGATCAGTGACATGAAATCCAGCTGGAGGCCACTCAATAGTGGTCTACCCCAGGGGTCAATACTAGGGACAATATTGTGTAACATCTTAATTACTGAACTGGATGATGGGTAGAGTGCACCCTCCTCAAGCTTGTAGATGATACAAAACTGCGAGGAGTGGATGAAGCACCAGAGGACAGTGCTATCGTTTCGAGGGACCTGGGCTGTAGAAATCGCCCACAGGGACCTCAAGAAGTTCAGCACAGGAAAATGCCAAATCCTGCACCTGGGAGGAACAATCCCATGCACCAGAAAAGGCTGGGAGCTGACTGGCTGGAAAGCAGCTTTACAGAGAAGGACCTGGGGGTCCTGGTGGGCAGCAGGTTAAACATGAGTCAGCAATGTGCCCTTGGGAGAAAAAAGGCCAGCACTATCCTTGTCTGCATTAGGAAGAGTATCATCACCAGCAGGTCCAGGGAGGTGATCTTTCCTCTCTACTCAGCACTAGCGAGACATATCTGGAGTGCTGAGTCCAGTGCTGGCCTCCCCAGTATGAGAGACATGGACATACTAGAGTGAGTGCAGAAAAGGACCTTGAAGATAATTAACAGACTGGAGCATCTGTCATAAGAGAAGCAGCTGAGAGAGCTGGGACTGTTCAGCCTGGACAAGAGAATGCTCAGCTGTACCTTATCAATGTGTTTCAATACCTGATCATAGAATCATAGAATGGTAGGGGTTGGAAGGGACCTCTAGAGATCATCTAGTCCAACGCCCCTGCTAAAGCAGGTTAGCCTAGAGCAGGTTGCACAGGAATGCATCCAGGCGGGTTTTGAATATCTCCAGAGAAGGAGACGCCACAACCTCCCTGGGCAGCCTGTTCCAGTGCTCTGTCACCCTCACAGTAAAGAAGTTCCTCCTCATGTTGAGGTGGAACTGCCTGTGTTCCAGTTTGTGCCCATTGCCCCTTGTCCTGTCGCTGGGCACCACTGAGAAGAGTCTGACCCCNAGAGCTGGGACTGTTCAGCCTGGACAAGAGAATGCTCAGCTGTACCTTATCAATGTGTTTCAATATCTGATGGGGGAAGTAAAGAAGATGGAGCCAGACTCTTCTCAGAGGTGCCTAGGAAAAGGACAAGAGGCAATAGGCACAAACTGAAATACAGGAAAATCCATTCAACCATAAGAAGAAGCTTTTTTATTTTACGGGTGATTAAACACTGGAACAGGTTTTCCAGAGTGGTTGTGCAGTCTCCAGCCTTGGAGACAATCGAAGCCCAACTGGACATCGTTCTGAGCAACCTGCGCCAGTTGTCAGTGCTCTGAGCAGAGGAGGTTGGATTAGACAATCTCCAGAGGTGCCGCCCAGCCTCAACAACTCTGTGATTTAGTGAAGAGAGTCAGAGTCTACCTCAGGATATGAGCACACTAAGAAGTTCTCTCAAAGTATCACAGGTTGTGAATTTAGCAAATACACCTTAGCACCTGGAGGCAGATGCTCCCTGACCTTACCTTTGGGCATGCATGCCCTTACTACAGGTTGCTGATGAGTGACGCCACCACATCACACTACAAGGCTGTGTCTGGCCCTGAATGCTAAGATCCTCCCCTCAGACACCTTTACATCTTGTTAAAGACAGTGACAGAGCTGTCTAATCTGCCTCCATCAAGTACAGGAAGACCCTCACCTCGGCCCTGATCTCTTGGCTCACACAGCTTTCCTAGCTTTTACACCTCCTTCCTCTTAAAAAAGAAATTGGTCTTTTTATTGGTTTGGTCTTTGAGGGAGAAGATAAACATGCTTTTCACCCAAGTGTGCTTGTGACTGGAAGCAGCACCGTTGCCTGGGGAGAGAGGTGATTGATTAATCCATGCCAGCTATTATCACTTCATATTGCTGTGCAGCAAAAAGGTCAGAGCTGTGACATGGAAGCGACCGCTGTGAATACAGTTAATACATTTGCATGCACAATCATAGCAAAGGAGTACTTTCCTTCATGTACCTGATGTTGAAAAGCAAGCACTAGTAAAACCAGCTTTCTGCATTCACTCTCTTCTTCTGAATGTATTTGTATGTGCAATCAGTCTGGTGACCCCAAATCAAAATAAATGAGTGATGATCGAGTGTATAAAAATAACAAAGATTAGATAATATTGACTTCATTCAGGCACTCACAGAACTCAACACCTAAAGAATGCAGCTTTTAGGTAGAGGTACACTGGGGATGCCAAAAGGTTGCATTGATAAGAGCTTCCATCTGAATTAGGTTTTCATGCCACAGAGGTGCTGTGGTCTGTCTACTAAGGCATTTATAAGAAAGAGTCACCACACAGACATTTAAAAGTGTTTAAAAATCACCCAACAGTACATCACACCACATTAGCACCCACTGGATTTTACAGGCCTCTCCAATAACAAAGTCAAATGAGACATACCTCAAAGCTATAAAAGTATTCCTGACAGAGGGATCATGAAATACTTTGTATTTTCATATTGCTCGCTGCAGACTATGTATGAATAGAGGATACCTACCAGTCCTTGATTCCTCTTGATTCTACTGCTTATAGCAATACTGGAAGAGACAGAACTACTTTTACATACTATATATGTTAAGTATATATATATGTCATCTATTAACAGTTGCTTTAAAGTATACAGCAAAAATATTCTGTTTAACTAATCTGATATCCTTGATACCAGGAACTTCCTCAAACACTGCTGTTGGAACAGAGCTATGCAATACCTCCCACTAATGTGTGATATTAATATATTAATATATAATAAATAATGCATTCCCCTTCTCTGCTTCTTTGAGTAACTCTAACTGGAAATGGGCAGGTGGGAAAGATCTCTTGGTTAGAGCTCTGCTGGTACATGCAGAGGACAAACACCAGCAGGCTGGCAAAACCAGGAAGAATTCTGTATAAAAACGTAGTTGCATGCTTGGCTTTTATTTACTGATGTAAAGGAAAAATGGATGGGTTTATTCAGGCCTTCAGAGCACTGGACAAGATGATTTCTTACCTAATTGTGTATGAGTGTGTTTGTGTATAATGGGCAGATACAGTCAGATTGCCATCAGTCTAAGTTTAGAAAATTTTCAGAGGTGTCAAAAAACATCTGGACACCCAGTAACTGCCTTTAATTTCAGGCAAAACAGAACTGCTCAGCCTTGAACCCTACAGAAAATTGTAGCTCTCCCTGTTCTCGCACAGCTTTTATTTCAGTATTTTTCTTGCACGTGTATTAGAACATGGGAGTGATGAACAGACAGCTAAGAATGGAGGCTTTATGCCAAGGAAGAGAAGACTCCACCCAAACACAGAGGGGTTTGGGGTTGGTTGGTTGCTTTCCTTTAAGAGCACACAATAAAAAACCCACATTCTCTTTGATGGTGGGAATATTGCAATACATTATTTGGGTAAGGAAAGTATTCTTTGAACAGTATCTTTGGTGGATTTGATACAATGTCTGTGGGGAGGAGGTTGTATGGCTCTTAACTGAAGTACGGAAAGTAGATTTTTCTATTCCAGTTCTTGTTTCCTTGGAGAACACATATATTTTGGATAACATAGGGAAAATTCCTTCTCCCTTATATGTAAGTGCACTTTCCGAAAACTGAGATATAGCATAAACTGTATTGACTGAAATTTATGCCATATTTTACAGACACAAAACATGGCTAATAAGTTATTGAAATAATGATACACTGAGGGCTATTTTTTTCCAATTACAGTATTTACTTAGTCTTAGCTTCATGGCTGTATCAATAGAAGTGTAGATTAATCAGTGCCAGGGAATGTTCCCAAGCCTGAAACTCAATCATCTAGCCCATTAAACTGTTAGAACTGTGCCTGTTGCCATGGCTTTAGCCTGGGCAAACTATCACTCTTCCAAAATAATTTCTGGACATGGTTTGGAAATTAACGTGGGCCAAGAACCATTCCCAGTGATTTGGACATTGCCATGCTGCCTGTGACTCTACGAGTAAGGACGTGGGCTTCACCATGCCAGCTGGCCTGGGCACCACAGAACAGTCCCAGGCACATGTAGAAGACGAATATAGACAAAATTGAGGACTACAAAACCAGACTAATGTTTTTAGTGGCTTGTTATCTTGAAGTTTCTCATTTTCTGTTTTCTTCCTACAACGTTTTTGTAGGTCTTTTTCATCTACAGCATAGCTAGCTATGAATAGGAGAGGGAGCTGCCAAGATTCTTCAAATTTAATCCTAAATGCAATCCGAAACATAACCCCTCAGTGCCAGCTCAGCCTTGTGCCAACCGCTGGGTGTTCTGGAGATTATCACTCCCTTCAAGATCAGGCGTTCTGCTAACTTTCTGAAAGCAGGCATGCGAATATGAACAAATAGATGTTATTGGCAACTAGCTTTTATGCTTTTCTGGAGGGCTAGATGGAGCATAGGCACCTGTGTTTGCCTCACACTATTGGGAGAGCATAAGGCCCATGGGAGCATACAGACCCAAGAGCTTTCAGACCAAAGACAGCGAATCGCATGAAAGAAAGTGCCAACATATTAGGAGTCTGGGAAAGCAGGCAGGCTGGATCACTGTCTGGGGACCAGAGCTAAAGCTGTCTGGATCCTGCCCTGTACAAATAATGGGAGGAAATGCTACAGATCTTTTGTCATTCCTGTCTCTCTCTGACGGAGACCTGTTTCTTAGTCTTTGTCAACAACATTCTCAATGAGATGGGTGTCTCCTCAGGAAGACCACTGCTAGGAGATCCCAGGGATTCATAGGAGTGATCAATACAAACATCTTTGTGCTTTCACTCATAAACAAAGAAAAATTGTGCATTTTTAAAATGTTATGAACAGCTTCCGTATTGGCTGTGACAAGATGGGTATTAAGAAACATCTGAGTCTAAGGTACAGGTCAGTATCCTCAATACTGTGGTGAGGGGGCATGAGCTTAAGAAACAAAGCATCTTATACTACTGTTTGCTTCCCAGCCTTTCAATTCTCACATAAAGCACATGATTATACCTTCTGGAATCAGAAACAAGAGTGGGGTTTTTTGACAATTGTTTTGGGCTTTTACTCATTGGCAGCTAAACATACAATTCAGTTTTCAGTTTGAAATCTCTGGAGCAGAAGAGGCTTTCAGGAAACAATTTATCTTGCATAATTTCACAATTTAAGAAAAGAGCAGAAATAATAAACCCCCCTGAACTCTCCAATTCCAGATTTCCAATATTGAACGCACATCAACTGATGGAAAAGAAAATAAACTAATTACAATAACCGTTTTAAACTGGCTAGCTTCTTACAGACCTGTATCTTCTCTTGTGCTTGACAAAGAATCTTTAACCTCCTGGTAGACCAACAGAATGCCTTACCCATAATTCATGAGAAGTTAAATTTTTGTACGCATAGTTTACAGATAGTTATTAAAATACTCCTCCTCATATGCCTCTTTGAAATTTATTTCTGTAGGTAATGGCATTATTTTGATACCTTTGGCATTTCAGAGAGGAGCTGGGAAGAGATGGGTCACTGCTCAACTGCAGGAGCCTCTGGGCAGGACGGAGTACGAGCGCCCACAGGAAAAGCTGCCTCTTTGGACACGCCAGTGCCCTGGGGCTGACTGCCACCACCATGGGGCTACAGTGGGCTTCTCTTCCCTCCCTTCAACATCAGGGACTGCTCATATGGGAGCTCCTAGCCTTTGCTGCACTGGGTTGAGCAGATGTGCTCTTTCAGCCGGTGCCAGGGATGCTAAAGGGGCTGGTACTTGAACCAGCCACTGCATCTCCATCTCTCTCATTCACTAAGCAACTCAAAACACATAATAAATTGCCTGTTAGCATTTAGCTGATTGATAGCAATCTGGAATGCTGTGGTTCCTACAAGATCTCAGGTTTTAAAAAACTATGACCCTGAAAGGAAGTTCAGATGCTAGAAAATAAAGGCCTGAACACTATGGAGAGATGTCTGAGAGACAGGAATCATAAAAAAAAAATCTGAATTTTATTCAAAATTAAGGAAATTGGGAAAGTACAGATAGGGGAATAAAATGAACCGTACTGGTGGACTTTGCAGTGTTAAGTTTATGGTTGGACTCGATGATCTTAAAGGTCTTTTCCAACCTAAATTATTCTATGATGCTATGATAATTCTTACCTGCTTCACATTTGGACCATGCATTAAGACAGTCTTTTCTATTTAACAGCTTTCATCTCATTGCCACTAAGCTCATCATCAGCTTNGGAATAAAATGAACCGTATTGGTGGACTTTGCAGTGTTAAGTTTATGGTTGGACTCGATGATCTTAAAGGTCTTTTCCAACCTAAATTATTCTATGATGCTATGATAATTCTTACCTGCTTCACATTTGGACCATGCACTAAGACAGTCTTTTCTATTTAACAGCTTTCATCTCATTGCCACTAAGCTCATCATCAGCTTCTGAACTCAAATGTCAATTTTGTTTTACTTCAAGGAGGCCTCCAAGTCTTTCCATTTCTGCATTTCAGCAACTTTGCTTCCCTGTGATACCAGTGTCTGTTTCCTACTTCTGTGTTTTGTCCTTTTGAGAGCATCACCTTGACTAACAACATAGAAAGTTCCGGGCTGTCAGGCAGTACACAGTGCATACTGGCTGGGATTTGGAAGGGTGAGTGCTAAAAAAAGAGAGCAAGTAATTTCTGGACTCCCACAGTCCTACGTCTGTGGAGCAGCCTAGCCCTGTGTTAAGTTTAGCCCTGGGGCTATGCTATTGCCAAGGGATGCAATGGATTGGACCATCAGGAACAGAATGTCTTCAAATTTTTTGCCATTTTTTCAAAATTCAGCCAATAATTAGCAAACTATATTAAGAAACTATAAGCCCTAGAATTAGGTTTTCACATGTATTGTTGAGCTAGGCTGCACACTTGGCTAGTGTGTGTGGATTCAGTTTCTACATGTATTGTGCCTGCCTTAAAAGTCAAGGATTCCTAAATGTTCAGTTGAACAAACCCTTCAAAGTGATGTAGAACAAGACAGAGACGGGATGCTTCTGTCCGTGCCATACTCCTAACTGTAACTACAAGACATTAGTGGTCCCCTGATCCAAAAAATACATTCCCAGTTTTTTTAAAATTCTTAGGAGGCAGTCGCGACAGTATTTGTTTGCCTGCTTTGGGTGAGGTCACGCCATGAAAGCGATGCTGAGAGTTTCACTCTAGACTGCAGTCAGCACTTACCATTTCTCGTGCTTCCCCATCTGCCCTGCATGAACTTAATTTAAGAGATAATCTTCCAGAAATGCTGGGCTCCAGCCTACACACCCTGCCCATCTTGTCTGCTATGCTGAAATAACCCAACTCCACTGCTGAAAATAAGAAAGGCAGCTGGTGTGGCTTAAACACTTCTTTAGTCTCAGAAACCAGATTTACTTCACACTGTGCTTTCCAGGGGCTCTTTTTAGGGTTTCTATTTAATTTGAAAGACTAGATCTTGCAGAATGCTCTTCTTTTAATGCTTGGGAGCAGCAGATATTCATTTCAGCTCTTTCAAACCAGCAAGTACTCAGAGTACTTGTACACTGTCACAGCTGAAAAACACATACACGGACCTGTCTCACTTTGTATTTCCTCATTTATTTTTCTTCTATTTAAAATATTTTGTAGTGGTAGCCTCAGTCTCACTTTGTATTTCCTCATTTATTTTTCTTCTATTTAAAATATTTTGTAGTGGTAGCCTCAGTCTCACTCTCCTTTATTTGGGGTAGATTTCTGGGCTAGTAGTACTGCTACAGTCAAATGAAAAGCCTCCAGATGTTGGAGCTGCCCCTTTGCTAGAAGATGTGCACAGACAGGTCTGCTCTTGATGTGGACAGACAGGTCTGTTCTCAGATGGATATAGTTCTATTAGCAGAGGTTTAATCCTCTTCAAATAAATAGTTTTTTTTCTTTCAGCGACTTTTGGCCACTCTGCCTGGCATAACGGCGGGAGGAGAGGTCCATCAGCCTTCACCAGCATACACAGCGCAGTGAGACAAGTAGAAGAAATGGGAGTTGACTCCCATGCGCATCCCCATGAAGGTTCAGCAACCCCAGTGCCTGTAAGTGGTGGCAGGAAGAAAAAAGGTGCGTGCAGAGCTGCTGAGTGACACCGTGCCTGTCTGCTCCATGGCCACTGTGCTGCAAGACAGTATGTCATCAGAAGGAGTTGCTCTGGCTGTACTGGGGAGTTGGGGCCACACAAGGCTACAGCAAGGAAGCCTACTCCTGCCTCAATACACCAGACCTCTGGCAAATCCAAGCCTGGCACTGGAATATGACTGCTTTTCTGTAGCCAAATTTTATGAGCAAATGTCTCTCAGTATGTGACTGTAGATCTTCCCATGATACCTGAAACAGCTATTTTGCGTAGTTAAAAACTTAGATTTACCATTGGCTTTTACACAATTTTCTAATGATGCAATTAGCTGATATCATTCAAGGCTGTAATTTTAGTTATTGCTTGACGCAGTTGGTTATTTAATTGCTTATTATAGTTGATTACTTACATTGATTACATTACCTTGATTATAGGGTTTGTTATATGAATTGATTGCTCTGTCTTGATTATAATGATGTTGTGCCATGCGAGTAATTAACTTTTCCACAAGAATGCAAGAACTGTTTATTCTGTTTCTGGTAATGTAACTCTAATACATGAAATATAACCATTTCCTCCCTTTTGTCTTAATGCTATCAGAATATGTAAGAAATATGTAGGTCTCTAAGTATAGTACTGCAAGAAGTGTAATTTCGCAAGACGCTAACCTTTACACATGTAAAATACTGAATATCGTGCTGACTGAAATGTAGATGGTTTACATTTATACTGTTCTTTTGGATTTATTTTACATCAAAGAGAAGGAAAAGAGGATGCATTAAATACATCCAGTTGAGCAATATATACGTTGAATATTTACATACACAAATACAATGCTGGAGTCTTAATCAATGTTGCTGTGTTGATTTTAATTTTCAGGGCATGGCACACCGCTGATAGGGACCTTTAAATAGCCACATTATAATCTAAGTAACGTAGTAACTTTATATATGAATTTTTTATGTTAGGTATCGAGCAGAAAACACTCAGAAAGTAGGTGTTTATGCCCAGCCATTTGCCATCAAAGCTCCCTGTCATCCCTGTAAAGGGAAGACCCCCACCGACCCAGATTGCAGCACACTAGAGGCCAGGCTGACAGGACTCGTCCAAACCGAAGGGACTGCAGGACTAGGCCACACAATAGAGGGTAAAAAGTCCATGAGAGAAGACCCAGGTGGAACGGAAAGACATGAGTTATAAAATGAAGATGGTCTAAACAACTAGTGAAATGATTCATGTATACCCTGATTGCTCAGGTACAATAAGGTCTTCCCCCATCTCCACTGCCTTGTCATTTTGAAGCTCATATGCATTTCAGAAGATCAGAGATGTTCAAATACATGGTGTTCAGTGCTCCAGGTATACTGCTGGCTGGGAGCGTGCAGAGAACTGCACGAAGGAATACACATAAAGAAATTCTAGGCAGGTTTGGTAAAAAGAAAATAAATTAACTATGATATCTTAAAAACATACTTTTTCAAACTTGGAATTTCTCATCAAAGAATAAATAAATGTATCGCAAGTGTGAAGTTTCATAATCTAGCGACACTGGTGCAACACGTATTTTAATAAGCTCTTAATAGAGCGATAAATAATCACGAATCGAAACTTTATTGAATACCTGGGAGCATACTTTTCGTGGACATCATCTGCAACTGAATAACCATCCACCCACAGTGAGACAAATTCCTCCTACATTGTACTATTATTCATACTAACCACGGTTTCTTCTTAAAGATGAAACAAATAAAACCTCTGGCTTTCTGAAACCTTTTGCTAGGGCAAAATGCAGCATACTTAAATACCATAAATTTTTACTCCAGTAGAATTTAAGGACTTTTGTGTGCTTTGCTGATTTAGAAACATGTGAATAAACAGCACCTTTTCCTTTTTTTCACTCCACTAGTTTGTGCACAGGGCAACTCAAAGCACCGTTTTTCCTTTGTCAAATGATAGGAAAAAAAGCCAAGTATTTTTGCTGTAGTCTGAAGTCTGCAGGTGGTTACTCCCTCTCCCCTCTATGTATCTGTGGGTAGCTTTGAATTTTTTCATAGAACAGAAACATCTGTTGATAGCCTAGAAACATTGCTGAGAATAGGAAACAATGAAGGTAATTATCTTCTGCTGGCAGCACATCACAGGAAAAGTAGATGATGCTTTTCAGAGCAAACTGCAAGCCCCTTGCCCCAGTCATCCACCTTTCTTAGGATTAAACTGTCATTAACTTGCTTTGTACGCTTTGCATAAATTCCATCACGGCTAGTGCTTTGTAAAGTAAGTTTAAAGATGGAAGTAGACAGTAAATCTCCCCTGATCCAAGCTGCTATTCTACACTGCTAACTAAATTCTTCACCAGAACTGATTTTTGGATGTATAGGAGCCACACAGATGCAAAGGATTATAATCTATGGAAACAGATGCAGATTATATAAAACTATAATCTATGTGCAAATGCAGAAGACTATAACCTATGAAAACTAACATACCAGTGTCATTTTAAATATGGATCAAATCCTGCTCACTTTCTCACTTCTCATTTCTGGCACTAACAACATGATTATTAACATCAGAAAAATGTGTAGAATCTCCCTCTGTATCTCTGGAGTTGATTTACAATATACTCTAATTACACTGGAAGCAAAGCTAAAAGAAAATTATTTCATTTTCAGAGCCAAATAAATTGGAAGTGCCAGAGTTGCTACCACTCCAGTGCACTAAAAATTCTGCTCTGTTGTGCATTGACATTGTGCTCTCTGTGAGACAAGATCATGCAATTAAATGGCAGTGGCATTTAACCATTAGCTTTCATATACTCAAATGGGTGGGTCATTCCTTTAATTCAGAGTACAAACTCCTAATTTAAAATAAAAGAGTAGTCTTCCTCCCTCCCTATTGCATGCAATTGTAGTAAGATGTCCCTTACGACTTCTTCAAGGAATTTTTACCTCAAACCTGCATTATTGCAGCTTGAATGACCAAACTAATGACATTAACAAGGGATCTCAATGTGGGCTGTTACATCTCAACGAGGGCAGCCAACGGACCAATGTTTGTGTCACGGGGCTAGGGGAAGCTGGACCAGTCCTTGGTTTTGCCAGCAGTGAAGGCTTTTGTCCTACACAGTGGTGCAGATGAAGAGCTAGGAGCGCCTGAGACAGCCTTATCTCTGCCCCTGTCTTGGGCCTGCACAACAGCATGAGGAGACCACGTGGTAGATGTAGAGAGATGCTGCTGGGAAACGAACTGGGAATCTCTCTTTTTCCTTCTCATCGACAAGCGAATTGCTCTTTGGCATCCAAACAGAATGTGTGTGCTGCCTAATGGTTTAGACATTTCTGTTTGGTTGGCACAATACCAGCTGTTTTCCCTCAGGAAAACAAGTCACAGCAGGGAACAGAATTGGGATTTTAAAGATTTTGCAGTTTGGCTAAACCTGAAAGGAATTCAAAAAGAAAGAGGAGCTGTATAACCAAGGGGCTTTGTCCCTGCCAATGTGAGAGGCTCTGCAAACTGGAGAGGGAATCTTAAGACGCTCTCCAAAAAAAAAAAGGATTGCCGTTATTTTTCTTACTGGAAAATATCTGGCAACCAAACAAAAGCATCCTACCAGCTCCTCTGTAATGTCAATATATTCAGGCTGTATGCATAGAACTTACCTGTCTGGAAACAGAGGAATATTAGACTGCAGATTCATGGGGACAAATACCATGAAGCCCTCCCCTGTCTCTGCGTTCTAGTCCAGAAAACATTAGCGAGATGACAGATTTGCTGACAAGCCCTTGGATGCATCTAATATATTCATCATTAAGTTGTCTTGTGTGTTATTCAATATCTGAGGAATAGTGTTTTTAGTAGAGATATTATTTCAGTTATGTTCATGTTAAAGATTGTATTTCCTTAGCAGATTCAAAGACCAGCAAACCTGTATCAGAAACCTTGGTAAATGGTTTTCAACTGGTTTTAATCCACGAAGCCCTAAACGTTTTTCAGCAGGGAGCAGGTCCTGGCACCACACAGAGAGACCTGCTGATGAGAGGCAATAAAGTTTCCACCTGACCATCAAAATAGTTCACAGGACCCTTCTTTGAAGACTCTGCTCTAGAATGACCTTCTGAGTAACACAGGCTAAATAATTTCACCCCAAGACATCTGTGCCAAATTCATAACTTCTGGATAAGCTTCGTAAGATCGTGTAAAAAGAAGCTGTGAAGCAGTGATGGAGAAGCATCCACACCCTTGACGAAGCTGTTCCCATAATTCATTATTGTCAAAACTGTATCTGCTTCACGGTGTGAATCTGCTTAGCATTAACATCAACCCACTGAACTTACTTGTGTTTTTGTGTGAGAGACCAAAAAGCCCTCTGTTATCAGATAACCTTTGATTATGTAGATACCTTAGAGAGGCCAAGATCAATTCACCTCTCAACCTTTTCTTTGATGAACAAATCAAGATTCTGAGTACTGTTGCTAAAAGGTGCCACTCCAAATTTCAGATTTTTCTTCTCTGAACTCCTTCCAAGTTGATAATGTCCATTGCAAAGCACAAAGAAACAGCAGTAATCTAGCAATGGTCCCACAGGTTACAACTATATCGTCAAATAAAAAACAGACCAATCCTGACCAAAGTCCTGCGTCCGCATGGTCCCACCCACACTGCTCACACCCACACAGCGTTATCCCTCTAATTCAGATTTGTTTTCAGGAAAGCTTGTGGGGGTGGTCTGAAATTGAGCTGCAGTGGCAGCTAATCATTAGACAGAGGTTTAATGCTTGAGTTTATTCCATAGCAGCAGAGCAGACATGGCCACTAATACTTTACAAAATACCTGTCATTATAGGTAACTCAGCTTCATCTTGCAAGTAGACACTACTGTCCAGTAATTTGTGTTAGGTCAGTTAGCTGCGGTATGTCCCTGGAAGATTACGTTCAGATTTTTTACCACATTGATGTTTCATCCCTCATTAGACTTGCTGCTTTCCAAAACACAGTGGCTCTATCCTAGAGCTAGGATGTCCTTTTCCTCTACTCTGCTCCTTATGCATCAGTTGAAAATACTAGCATGCTAAAAGGCATCCAGAAAACCCTCCTTTGGCCCAGGAAGTTTCTTCTGGCAAAAACTTACAACAGCACCAATGTAACTGTGGTTACTGCGGGGAGATCTTCACCTCAAAGGAGGTGATTTTGATTGAGTGTGTAACAGAGCAGACAGCAACGCAGAGCTTCCAGGCTCTGATGTGGCCGGAAGCACCGGACATCTGTAGATATCTGTAACTCATTCCAGGGCTCTCAATTAGGCTGGAGACCTGTCCAGTGTCTGGAGCTCTTCTACCACCTGGATTGTAATGTTCGAAGAAGAGTATTCGTCCTTTGATTTAAAGTATACTTAACTCCATTTGGATACATGAATGTAACTGTTATGTGAATGTTGTCATCTTGCAGTGCAAAAGGGAAATCTTGGCAGACTGGCTTAAGCTGGTTGCAAGAGTCCCCCTTTGCTCCAACCCTTAAACTAAGTCTGTAAAAAAGAATTAATCTCCCCTTGTAATTAGTTGGTACTGTAGGAATGCAGTCTGTGCTTCCCAGCTCAGTGTCAGATGCAAGGTCTAACACTAGTATTAATACCGTGGGATAGTTGACCGTTGGCTTCAAAATGCACTGTTCGCAAACTTAAGCACTTTGTATTTAAGAAGTTCATCAATAAAACATTTTTCACCTGGGTGGACCATCAGTATACAAATCACTACTGAATTAGTGCTAGTTTTCAGTCATAAACATTTAGTGCTCGCTCTGCTAAAAACAACTCCAACAAAACCCTTTATGGTATATGCTATGCCATGCTATTATATTAATGAGTCATACAGGGTAGAAATGGAATTAAAAATAATTAGCTGTAATTTTGTCTCATGTAGCAGCATGGAGAAAGTAAAATGCATTTAGTGTTCTTCCCCAGAGAAGCTAGTTAACTTAATTGCAATGAGAAATTACTTATTCTTTGAGTTGTGTTTTCTACCACCAGTTGTCAAGGTAACAACTTCATTAGACATGGAACACTTGGGTTTTTTCTTCAAAGGAAAGGCCAACAGGCTTGCTCAGAACATTTTCAAATAGCTTTTTAGCAGATCTAGCTTGAAGTGTGCAAAGCTTTGGGGCATGACAGTAAGCCGCGTTACACGCCATGGCCTTATGTAGTAAAATGCAGTGGTTGTCAGAGAAACTGATGGGCACCCCTGCTGCAATTCTTGACTGAGTGTCTGTAATCTGGACAAGACGCCTGAAAGATGGGAAGAGGACGGATGTTTTTGGCCGCTGCACGTGCAACCCCCAGATGGTGCCATCAATTCTGGAGTGCATGCATGCAGCACCTGCCTCTTCTGCCCGAGTTTGATTGAATGTTTGATTGTTTCAGTCATCATTGGATTCACCGCTTGCGTGTCAGCTTCACACTGGCTTTAAGCTGAGCCAAGTGAATGCTGCAGCCCCAAGACCTGGTCCTGCCTTCCCTCCAGCTCCCAGATATGCCTCCCTACTGCTCACTGTGGATGGGCACCAACAGTTGTCTGTCTGCGATAAAAGCACAAGGGATGAGTTTTCCCTTCAGCCTGCCCTAGGCAGGCTCCTGCGCCTTAGCACAAGAGGTGAGGCAGAAATGTGAAACCAGGGGAAGGAGGGTTCCACTTTTTGGCTGCCACCCTTATTTAAAATCCCACAATTTTTTTTTACTGCAAACAGTTGACCTGTACTCAGTAACCCATAAAACACTGAAAGCACCGATGTTTGTTGAGGCTGATAAACTTCAGAGTGCTAATGCAGCTTCCCTGTTCTCCTCAGGAGCTTCTCTCCTTGAAAGGGAAGCTAGAACATCAAGAGGACACGTTGATTTTGCAGCTCCTCAGTCTAAAGGCATAAAAGACTATATATAACTAAGACTATTTTACACATGCTTTCTGTGAGAAAAAAAGCAGCTCTCAACAACTCCCTGATCTAGTTTCTGTAGCACAGAAAAGTACAATGCAAAACAGCCCTGATTGATAGAAATCCTTTGGACAAGCTGAAGAAAGCAAAACCCACACCCATTCACGTTATTTTTTGCCAGGGTTGGCCGGGACTGTGGCTTTATAATGTAGTTATTTGTTCACTGGATGGGGGCTGCCATCTTGATATTACTTAGTACAGCAGCTTTTGAGCTCTACCAACCAGAGCTCAATTTGCATCGGCATCCCCCAGATGAAAGACTCAGTTTCCCATTGCCACGTCTCTATGCTTCCCAGAAGGTGAGTTTATGTAATGTCACTCCTGTTAAACAGCATTTTGAGTTAACATACATAAAGAGAAGACAAATATCTCAAGTTTAGTTTCTAAACTCCCAAATCTATAGGTAATTACCCAGCTGATACACTTCAGCAGCCCACAAACTGCACTTAAATGATAAGGGTGAAGATACCATGCTAGGGATCAGTGTTTTAGTGTCCTCCAGTTCAGCTACAGGTTCATTTCAGGGCTTAGTGCCTGATGATATGTTCTATTTTAATTAATTCCTTAAGTCACTGCTATCAAGAGAAAGAAACTAGATCAGCTGAAAATTAAATTACATCAATGTGACACAGAAGTGGCTTTGCAGAAGAGGAGAGGAATCCAAGACACAAATTAACACTGCCTGGTTTGATGTGCATTTTAGATCTCATGACAGACAAACAACTCTGTCTTGCCACAGCACCCTCCTTTTCCTTACACACACGTGCCTCTAACATCTACACGAGTTTTGATAACTTCAGTCACCAGTGTAAAGCTGACACACGAAGTCAGAAAGAGCACAAAATGGGAGCCCAGGATTGGAGTCTGACTCTTACTCTGTTCCAATTCCTGTTCATCTGAAGGGTTGAGAACAGCTTGTGAGAATCCGCTATTGTAAATCAGAATCTAACATGTTGTCTCTGCTTTTAGCCGGGAAGGGAATTTGAACTTTTGCTTGAAGTGAGTGATGTCATGCCTAAGGCACCAAGAAGCCTTTCCTCCATATAAATACAGTCACATTAAAATCCTTCAGCTAGACAAGATGACTTGTCACGTGTATATACAATACACAATTTCAAAGCCACTGCAACACATTTTTATCCCAGAGGTGCTACAGTTGGGATCTAGTCTGCTTCAGAATAACTACGGTTAACAGAATTATCCTACAGCAGGAAAAACCTACAGATGGTCTGTCATTCCTCTGCCATTTCACCACTGTGACCCAAGGCAGTCTGTAACAAGAAAAAAAAAGTCCCCAGATCTCCATAAACAAAGCAAGTGTTTGTGCTTTTTAGTGAGGATGAGCAAACCCCCACCAATCTCAGGCAGCATAACCCTATGGATAAATGGATTTTATCCTTTCTGTGGATGAGTTTTACCAACATTTCACATTTCACCACTGTCTCAAGTTTCTTATTTGTGGAAACCTAAGAAAATTTTTGAATGGATTAGGGTCTAACTCTACAAAAACAGAGGTCTGAAATTGCAAAACAACAGAGCAAGATGCTCCTCTCCTCAGGCTTTTATAATATGATTTCCCTTAGCATAGTTCATTTTGGGTTTCAGTTCATAATACAGTACTTTAATAGTGTTTTCTCAAATCGCCAGGAATAAAGTAATGAAGTAAGCCATGTTGTTGGCTATCTGTAAAAGCTAACCTGAAGAGCATCTGATTATTCTGCCAATTTGCCACTTCACCATTCACAATCAGAAGTTGTAAGCAGTTTATAATCTTTCGAAGGGTCACCATCCATTACATCATCCAAGCATTCATTCAAAGATGTTTCCATTCAATTCACCCAGATAAAATACATGGAGGCTGTTTTTAGGAGGCCCCTGAAATAACGACTATTTCAGAGGAACATCTTGGAAGTATTTCTAAAACACTTCAGTTACACAGCCCTTGGCTGAGCTTTTCACTGGACCTTACAGCTCCCCATGGCAGAGGGAGCCAGCTCCAAGCACAAGGGGACAGGACAGTGCATACGTGCAGCAGTTCTGATCCATAGATATATGCTGTCCTTTCATCGCACCACATAAAATTAGACTCTCTTAAAAATCACTTCCTTTTAAAGCAAGTTCATGCCTGACCACAAACTGCATTAAAACAGAACTTCAGCTAAGAGGATCTAGCAGTAATTAATGATAAGGTACATAAGGGTCATTCATTATCAAAGTCTTAGGCTTTATAAATACAGAAAATTCAGCCCAGTTCATGCTTAAAAGAAAGCCAGAAATGGTAATGAGATGGCAATTAATAGGGCATCCAAACCTTTTTATTCTTTTATGTTGGTAACACAAATTTAGAAGAGAAATCTAGTGCATCTTTAAAAATAGTTGAACCTGAATCTAAATTCTTTGACTGTAGTCTGTTAAAATTGTACAGCATCAATGTAAAATCCTGCATCTGAGCTGGGATAACCCCAGACAACATTTCAAGCTGACTAGGTAACAGCTTGGCAAAGAAAAAAAATTGATGTGTTTGTGGACAAGTTGAACATATGTTAGCAGGCTGCTCTTGCAAAAGTGATGGCCAGCTGTGTACTGGGCTGCATTAGGAAACCATCATCAGTAAGCTGGAGGAAGTGATTATTCCTTTTTGCTGAACGCTCATGGGGCCACAACTCAGTATGGTGTTCAATTTTAATCCCTCTCCAATATAAGAAGGATGTTGACAAATTACAGTACGACCAGTGGAGGGCCACTGAATGATCACAAGACTGAAGTACAGGATGTACCAGGACACGTTGAAGGAACTGGGCTTGTTAAATGAGAAAAAAAGGAAGGCTTTATTGCTGTATTGAACTACCTGAGGAATTGCTATAGAGAAGACAAAGTTAAAGAGGTGCACAGAGAAAGGATAATGGCAACAGCCCCAAGTTGCAATTTCACTGCTGTATCTTCTGCTGTTCTCACTGGTATTATCGCAAGCTCTTCAGCTCTGCTTTTTCTTTTTAGTGGATCCTCTCTAATAAATCTGTCCGGATGCGGTCTGTGAATTCCACTCAACAAGATCAAAAAGCAGTCCTTAGTCAAGCACGGAGCACTTCCCCTGCCTGAGCCCTTGGTTTCTCCTAGAGCTTTCAGGCACGTCCAAGCCTCTCTTTTTATCCCATTCTTCAGGAAAATGTGACTGGCCATGTGTCAGTACCAATGTTCCATGACTCCCAGCCGAGCACGTGAAAAGATAGAAAGCACTTGTCTCCGCAGCTTAAAATGCCTTCCCATGCTTTTGCTACCTGCTGTCTTCCTAACCTTCTCAAGAAGCTCTTGCAAGCAATTTCCTCACCTCATAACTGGATTTCTTGTTGCTGGCTATCTTAGGTTCTGCCTGGGGGATAAGTGCAAAGCTAAGGATCATGCGGCAAGGGTCAAGGCTTGTAGTCATGGCTAAGAGGGTAGTAGGTACTGCAGAGAATGTGCATGTGAGGCGGGACGGAGAATCTCCCTGTGTGGTGAGAGGAAGCTGTTGAATGATCTCCATTAGCTGTTGCACAACTGGGGTACTCTCATCTACTAAATAACAAAACGTCTCAAGCAAACACGAATGCAGATAACTGATTCCGGTGATCACCATATTTTTCTGAAACAACATCACTCTGCATTAATTCCAGCTTTGATTTATTTCACTTGATTCTGGCTTTTTTCTTTTTTTAAGGTAAAAAGTGCAGCTGAAGGGATCAGTGGTGAAATTAACTCCACACAGTAAATCACATCTGCATTATTTTTTAAATAAGCTACTGCTATTTTAAATCAAGCTACTTTTTCTTCAGTGTTCTTAATTTTATAAGTGCTGTGCTCCAGAGCTTTCTCTTAAGCAAAGTGTTTTAAAATGAGTCTTAAATAATTTAAATATCTCTTTTCTGAAATACATCTCTTCCCTGGAAGAATTTTTGTCAATTTTATGTCTTCTTGGGAAGAAAGTAAAACAGAGAAAGTATTTTATTATTCTAACCACAGTTTTACAAGAGCAGGAGAAAATGTGCAACAGCAATAGTCTCCATTCCACAGCAGGCACACACTAAGAAAATGTTATAATAATGTGATTTGTCCTCTTCACATCCCTCCCAACTCGAATGAAGTTTAAAATAAAATGAAAAACAGGAGACATTTCTTATTGCAAATTGACGTGAAGGATGTTGCATTTGTTGTCAGTCTGAAGGCTGCTTGGCTTCAGCTAGTACTTCTCCCTCCAGAAGAAAAGGGACCTGGAGCCTTGGTATCGACACCCTGATACTAGAGAGAGAAAACCGAACGCTGCCCAACTCCTCCTCAAGAAAACTTTATGGTTTTAGTGTAGACCTGGGCACCTGCTCTGACATGCCGGGAGTTTGTCCTTTCCCTGAATGGAGGACAGTTTAGTCCGATTCTCTAGCAGGTATCGCCCAAAGGCAGTGGCTAAAGTAGCAACAGCACAGCACAGGTCTGAAAAGGGCTGGCATTGGCCCGTGGCGAACGGACTGAACGAGGTGTTACTGCGCTCTCTGGAGGAAATTAGCTGTGACGCATAACACAGTGGCAACGACACCACAGTCTGCATGACACGTCTTTTGATATGGCCTCATTGTTCCTGTAAATCAAATCGGGAGTGTACTTACTTACACTACCACCCCTACAGATTTCCCTAGGTCTGTTAGTCAGAGAAGTTAGGTGATGCACACCTTTATTTCACCTGATCCTATTAAGGTCCTTACTAGACAAAGGAGGAGAACGAGATGAAGTGAGTGTGACCATGCTGACATGCAAATTAGTTTTCCAACAAATGGTACTACTAAATCTTTCTTTGTTCTGTGATATGTGTGAAGGAGATCAGAAGGGACAGACGTGATAAACAAAACTCAGCCCAAACGTAAACAGCTGGAAACGGATTTCCATGAAGCATGTCATGCTGTGACTGAAGCAGGTTCATGTCACTGGGTTGTATATCTCCAGAACAGGCCCACGATATTTGATAGCAGTGCGGGGCTCATATACTCTCATACTTGCTGGGTTATGCAGCACACTACCTGTGAGTTCTATTGTCTATTAAAACACCTAACTAATTATTTCCTGATGCTTCTGGAAATCGAAGTGCAATTAAAAGGTTAAGTTTAGATTGATTTTTAGGTATTTTATCACAAAAGATAGAACAGCAAACAACACGTCTATCATGTAACCTGGCATATTCAAATGACCCCACAACTCAGTCTGTCTTGTTCTTCTATTGATCCTTTTTGTCTAATATTTTAATTTGAACTCCGTGAGCGAAAATAAAAAAAGCTTTGTTCTAAGTTTGTCTAGTGCTTACACAAGAAGGTCATGAGAAAGACCCCATGGCACTCATAGACAGTAATGAACTACTAGTAATACTGCTGCTACTGCAGGGCTGCAAACGCCTGTAAATGTCCTTTTGAAGCAGAGATGTCAATAAGTTTGGGGGAAGAAGGAGAACTGGATTTTGAAGCCACATTGGAAACACTATCACTCTGGTTAAATGATCAACCCTGTTGATGTCAGGCAGATGGTGAATTTTGGGTTGTTTGTCACTGAGTAGGTTCCCCCTTCACACTACCAAAGCCTGTCACTTCCTCTGCTGTCTTTGCTCCAACAAAATGTTCCGTTTGTGCTGTTGCAATCCACTTCCCTCTAAAGGTCCCATGGGAACTTCTGGTGCTCATCACTGACTGGTGCATTCCAAATCCTTAGCATGCCCACAAAGCCTTTGTGCAAAAGGAAACAAATGCTAGTGGTGGCTGAAGTGTCTTCCCTCTCCTAGGGGGGTATGCATTTTAGCACACCTGCCATTACATCATTTCACATCACCTCTGTATTTGGAACCCCCTGAGAGATGAATAAGCAGCTGGCACCACCATTGGGTATTGGCATGGTGGGCTTTCCTGTCAATTTTTTGCCAAAAGACATTTCTCCAAGAAGGAGAACTATAAAAAACCTAATACACTGCTAGACATAAACCAAAAGAAAATGCTTTCCTGCTAGAAATGACATAAGTAATCAAATAAGAAAGATGACAGAAAATCACTGTACTTACTATGTGTCGTGCTGCAAACACTCCATCAACTATTGCACAACAGAATGCTGCTACCACGCCAAAGCTGATAAACACGATGGAGGCTACTAACTGAGAAGAGAAAAACAGATTGAGTAATGTTTTCAATACAATTATTTAAGTAAAACAATTACACTAATTTTTCTTAGTATTCTTGAATGACGGTTCCCCCTGCTGTAATTCACTTTAGATCAGTGTGGCAGGATGCCAGTCATGCAGTAGAAAAAAAGCAGAAATTCTTGATGCTGAGGTGACATACCATCACGTCTACTAGAAAAGCTCAAATCTTTCTAGAGAAAATGAGGTCAGCTGTAAGAGTTATTAAATTCAACGGTGATTTCTTCTAAATCAACCTGTCTAATAAAACCGCAGTGATGTCCATGGGGAGCATGGCAAAAAGCCACGTTCCTGTTGGCTCACATCAATCTCTAGAGCTTTACTACAGTGGCAGTAGTTCACACGTACAGATAAAAGACATTGTAGCAAGTTATTAACTAGCCTGTGAACCCTCAGAAAGCTTTTATCACCTCAAATAGCTTATGCTATCTCAGGCCACAACAAAATCAGAGACTCATAGGACCGGTACCTCTGGAAGGCCTGAGGTGTGCTGCCTTGGCCCCTGCCCTTGCTGGGGCTCCCAGCCTGCCCCTCAGTCTCAGAGTGGGCACGGCAGAGTACAGCAGAGCTCAGTACATGTCCCAGCTGCAGCACAGACAGTGCACTGTCTGTGTTAGCCCACCAGCCATACCTTCAGACCTCATCCCATCTCCCAAGATGCTTCGTTCATTGAGCGTTATTAATTCTTTATCAACAGGACTGTGGATGGCGTAATGCTAGAGCACTGCTGTAGCACAAATGGTGGTGGTACGGAGGGCTCGGGGGAAAGGCTGTGCAGGTTGGGCATGCTGAGCCCCCTGCTAGCCATGCTCACTTTATCTCCAAGGATGACAACGGCTGCTGCTCTAGCAGCAACTGCAGGGCTAGCACAACCCCAGATACGGCAAGCTTATTGCCCAGTTCACTCTGAAGAGAGCAACAGGACTCGGAAAGGCCGAGCACTGATATGCATCTCCATCAGAGATCAGTCAGTGAGCTGTTCACACACACTCTTGAGACAGCACTGCCTTGTTTTGAGGACATGTCTGAAGGATGCAGTGCTGTGAGCGAGGTGAGATAAAGTGAGTCCTGAAAGAGAAACCCTGTGAGAAACCCTGGCAAGGTGCTCCCCTTAGGCTCATTAGCCCCAACACCATTAGATGAGGCAGAGATGCTGTCACTCCTTCCTCACTAAGGTTAGAAGGGTTTGTGGCTTTGAGGACTCTGCACCTTGAGTTTGGACGAGTGGGTACCTGCAGGATATAATGTGAACCTAACATGCACTCTCTGGCTATGTTTTTAACACCATTTAATGTACACCTCTCATGTCTCTGGTATTTCTGATGCAAAGTCACAAGAGAAACCCTCAGAAACATCTTATATGATAGCTTAATCTTAATTTACACAGTATTAAGATGTAGCTGCAATAGACTAAAAAATTCTCTTAAAAACTGACAGAACAGCATCCTTAATTTGTAGAGCACATGGACCAGCATTTCAGTTAAGAATTTGGAACCCTGGGTTATTTACCAGTCATTAATCGCTGCTTCACAACATGTATTTCAGAAATGCTCAGGTATAGATTACCAAATTACACCCGTACAGCTCGTATGTCCCTCTTGCCTATACAAAATCCATATCTGCATTACCTAAACACTCTTTCCACATGTGTAAAATTTGTGAGGCGTCACAAACCCACTTGAAAAATGGACTCTTTAGCTTATGTTAGGCAAAGAACAGTACAATGTCAACAATGTCAACAATGTCAACAGGGCACACAGCATTTGTGACTTCCTCAAAAAAATGCATATTGGGCAGGTAAGAAATCACAGCTTTAGAAGCCCATAGCATGCCCTGACACAGAGACCAAAGCAGTATCAAACATTTGCAAATAAGAGCTCTCGGGATAAGCAAAAAAAGTACAACTTACAAGCAGAAGAGTGACAGCTTGCAAATGCCTTCTGATACACTCTTTTAACGTCCCATCAGCTCATGGCTCTTAGATCATGTGATCAGAGGCAAGCCAGCACTGCCACAGGAATTGCTGTAAAATCAGAGTCCTCAGCGTGGGGAAGAAAGGGGCACACAGAAGTGGTTGAGGTTGATGGCACTGGCTGATCTTGGGCATCTGCTGCACCCCCTCTGCAGCCAGCTCCATCCTGCCGTAAGGAGGCAGAAACCCTGCGACAGCACTGTTGGCTGCGTTACCCTTCAACCTCCACCGTCCCTCGGCTCCCCAGTACGGCGGGTCACATCTCGTGAATCTAGTTGTCTAAAGATCTTGGCACACAACTCATCGGATCAAGAAGCTTGCGGGCTCCTTGTAGAGAGCTATTATTACTGCAGACCAGTGGGCTGTGCTGCCCTGTGGCAGCTGCATTTGCTACAGACCCTGATCTCTATATTTGAAAAAGCAGTAGTATTTAAAAGTTCAGATTAAGTCATTATTGCCTGATACCTCTATCTTGTTTTTCAAGTATAGCAGTCATCAAATAATTAGTGGGCTTAGCCAGGTGTTTCCAAATTGCCTGAGCTCAGGATTAATTTACTGGAAGCTGACCTCAAGGTGGCTTTTCATTTCACGCATGAGCAACTTATTGATGATTTACAAACCCCAAACCAACGTTTTCCACTCATGGAGATAGCTTAAATCACCTAAGGAGTATACTGGCCTTTCTGTTTCACCATATAGCCATAAGAGACCGCATACAGAAGTCCCCAGTAAATTGTAGTATAGATAGGAGCCATGGAGTTGGCTTCGCACTCCTCAGTCATGTTGGTGAGCACCTACCCATTCAAGGAGCTGCATGTAACTCAGAGGCTGTGAGCCAGTGTGTGCTGTTCTTATCCATCCTACTAGCACCCACTTCAGTGAGTGGTTCCTTTTGAAATGAAGAGGACCATTTCTTGGCTGAAGTAATATTTATTACAAGGCCGAAGTGGCAGAATGTGACACTCAGGGGTTCTTACGAATTAAATTGACTTCTGTGCATATTAGAATGATAAAAGAAGTAGTAATACACAAAGAAATCCTTAAAATAAAATTACAGATTTATATTATCTCTCAAACCTCCCACTGCTTATTGAAAATGTAAGAAACACACAGACAAAGTACAAAATTAATTACGTCTAAAAATTACAGCCAAGACAGCCAAATGAAGAGCTGTTATAAATTCAAAAGCTAATTTTCCTGAGTGATAGGTGATTGCTGGAGTTGTGAGCTCATGGGCCTAGCACTGCAAAGAAAGAAAAGCAGCACAGTGCACTTAAACGTAAAGAAGTTTTGTTGATAGGTAAAAGAAATAGCTCTTTTTAAAAAATAAATATTGATTCATCACATCATCTCCATTTTTAATAGCAGTACGTTTTGTCAGGAAAACTATTCATTGTTTATAATAATATATTTTAACTGTTATTCCAGAAACAGTTTTGCTCTTGCTGTTCCATTGCTCTGCAGCCAGGCTTCGCTACCGCTGGTATTAACAGAACATGCTTACTCCTGGTTCTGGTACAGAATACAACAATTTGGTTATTCACAAGGGAACCACAAAGCCAGTTATTAAACACTGAAAACTGCACTGTGTGGGCCTAACAAACAAAACCAAAAGCCAGTTGTTTAACAGACATGTTTTAGCAAAAGGGAGAGCAAAATAGAACTTAGAACAAGGGACTTTTGCGCATATACTAACTAAAGAGCCATTATCGTCAGTCATGTCACAGAAATATGAAAACACTCAAAAATGCAAAACTAGTGAAAGGCTGGACTGCTAAATTCTTGCCTTCTGCCTTCTTTTGGAAGAGGTATGCATTTTATTGCAGAATTCACCTGTCTTAGACAAACTCTTGTCCTTCGGCAGGCACACAGCACCACCAGCTGCACTGTGTCAGCCTCCCATGTGAGTGAGCCTAGTGAAGAGAACAGAGCTAAGGGACAGCCTGTGGCCACGGAAGCTGGTCACGGACACTGTTCAGCCATCAGAAATGCACCTCGCACGTGTACTTGGCAACTAAGTGTCCCACAACGATTCCTAGGCACGGTTTTGGAGTTCAGAGCTAGCCACAGACCAGACTCAACAGGGAGTTTGATGCGGCCACCCTGGCTGCAGCCATGCTCTCACGTAACCCCGACACCTCAGGTCCCCAGGCACGTTGTACGCTGAATCACACGCTGCTGGCACCATGTCCCCGCTGTGTCACACACGGAGACGCGCCACCAACGTTCGGCAGCAGATACACAGAAAATCACATTGGTCCCCAGCACAAGCACCCGCTTGCTACGGGCCAGTACCTGTCTGGCTGTTTCCAGCATCCCTGTGAAACCCCTCTGTGAGGCTCGCCAGGCTCCAGGTCTCCATTCTTGCACATACTTGGTTTCCTCATGGTTCTAATTTAGCCCTTACCGGCCTTCAGTCAAAAAGCACAACTGCTCAGATAGTGACAGTCACTTCTAGCACCTGCTGTGTGAGTATACAGAATCACAGAATCACAGAATGGATTGTGATGCCTCATTCTCTCAACTTAAACGAAGCAGATCTGTGACTTTGGAAAATGCATGGATTTTTGTTTTCGAAATTACCTCAGTATCACATACAAGTTACATTATATCTAACAGACTCACTGTGTTCATGCTAAATGGCTATTTTTGCATTGCACAGCCTCCAATGTCTCCAAGCATTGTGCTGTTCATCAGGTCTCTCTGGGATTCTTTTCCAGGCAGAGGAAGAATCGCAATTACCCTCATCAATGTAAATTGAGGAACACTGTCATGCAATACCTTTTGCTCTGGAAAGTGAAGGCTTTGCAAAAGGCTGTGTAAATTCACAGATTTGCAAAGCCTTTTTTATCCCCACGCAGGTTCAAGCAAATGTATTTGGAAAAGAATCGCATGGGGCAGCTTGTTGTAGGCTGCCCCTAATACTACATTCCCCAAATTACAGTTTAATTCTGTGGGCATTTGACTGGTTTCATTTCCCTATGTCTCCAAGCTCAGAACTTAATACAGGCTTAAATAAATCTGCTGCACTTTTCCAGTACGCTGAGGATGAAGATGTAAGAGCAAAAGCTTACGAAAACTCTATCACAAATCCAAACCAGAGAATGACTTTCCACCCCTCATGCAATCTCAACCAGGAGCTGCATCTGTTACCACGGCACCTCAGCAGGGCTGTAGATTAATAGCCCGGCAAAACTAAGACAATTACAACTCATTGCATTGCATTTCAGATGCTGCTATCAACTAAACACTGCTTGTCTTGCGAGGTGGGACAGTATAAAAGTACTTTTAAATGTGAGTTAATTTTGGAAAGTCCTCTCCTGTGTGGCCCTTTCCCCTCCCACAATGCCCACTTTTTTCCCATTCCCCAAGGGACAGAAATTTTACTGCTGTGATGAGAATTAAGCTCAGGCAAGGTTCCTACTACGTTGGTTTTCACAACTGGGCTAATTAGGAGGTTTCTCACTACACCAGGTAATGTGCTTCACAATTTATGGCCTGACAACTTACTCTTTCCAAAGGTTGGTTCTTCAGTAATAGCACTGCTGCAACTGAGGCTCCACTGGAGGGTCGCCACACCACAGCAGATAGGATTATGTCATGTTCGTTATTCATTAATGCCAGTTCCAGTCATAGCACTAGTTACAATGACACAAATTTGTAATGATGAAAGACTTTTATGACTGCCCAATCTATGCCTGAAGAACTATTTCCTAAACTGGCTTCCAGATGAATGAGGGAAGAAAAAGTAAGCACTAAACGTCTCTCGGTTTTAAGGGCACCAGTTTTGGTACAGCTCAGGAAGACAAGGACTGGGGCTGGGATCCCATGCATAAACACATAACTTGCTTCTGACTGTAATACACCTAATAATTCAGCCAACACCCACAGCAGACAGATACCTGTATTACCAGGAAGACCTTCAGGCAGAGATGCTGCACATACGATGTTGTCAGGTGTTTAGATCAAGTCTTGTGTTTAGACAAAGTGACAAAGTCAGAAACCTACAGACTTTCTGCAGTATCATTGCTGTTGAAGTCAGCAAGTCCAGACATACTTTGTTGAATATTATCAGCGACAACACAGATCTTTGATTCAGGTTTTCTTCCTTCTCACTGTTGTCACCTCAGGGCACAGAGCTGTGCCTACATGACTGCTCACTGCCATCTGAAACAGTGTCTTGGTCTCCTGTCCCGAGCTTGGTTCCCTGCTGTCCAGCCCTCTCTTTGGAAGGGGTGCATCCCTGCATACCAGCTCCCGTGCTCGCCCAAATACACAGCAAGCCAGGGCAAATCACTAGGCAGAAAACTATTTGTTTCCCTAAATGAGTTAAATCAGATAACTGTAAAGGAGAGAGCACTACATCCTGTGCAAATGAGGGGGTGAGACCATGCGGCCAAGACAGAAGGGAAGGAGGTAGAAGTGCTGGCATCAGCTATTAGGTCATCTCACCTATTTCATGTAATTTGCACTCCCAGGGATTATCAAAGTAAAAGCTAGGTTTTAGCCATAATGAATAAATGATAAGGACTTGGGTTATTTTGCTGTTTGTGGTCAAGGAGACTCTTGTTTTACTGCCTGTGAAGAAGTCTGATGTTTTCCAGTACCGTGCCAGGGATAATTAGGAAAAATAGCAACATGAAAAGGCCAGTTGGTGTAACACAGGCAGGGAAGAGGTCCCATGAGAAATTTAAGCAAACCCACATGCATAAAAGGCAGTATTAATTAGATATACAAATGTTGGGAAAGAATACAGAAACCACATGAGAGGTATCAATTATTATGCCAAGGAGAAAAAACAAGATTAAAACCCACTTTCAAAACACAGGTGACATTTTCATTCAGAAAAATTCCCTTTTTTTCTCACCCCACATGCTGAAGGGCAGAATGGTGAAAGGCAGAATTTGCAGTATTTTTTGTAATATCTTTTTGTAAGCATAGTTAAGGCATACTGCTTTCTCTTTTTCTCTTCCAGTGGTGTTGATGCTCAGCTTCTCCAGATAGTTCATCAATGAGGCTACTCATAGGGCACGGGACCGCAGAAGTGCCCATGGACAGGAAATGCGCAACAGCGTGACTCAATGGTCCCAGCTCTCCCCCAGCCCCCTGTGCTTGCGCAGCACAGTCCAGCACAAGAAAGGGAGAGCAGGCATCTGAGCCTGCTTACTCCAGCTCCTCCAGGCACACAACACAGAGATCTTTAGGACAGGGACTGTTTCTTTGCTGGTCAGATAAACAGACTTCTTGAGTTATGGTGAACTTTACCTCAGCCATTTGCTGTGACAGTTAGTTACGCAGATGGGGGAAATTATCATCTGATCACATGGACATGTGCCCAGGGTTGTGTGATGGGTGTGCTGGGTACCACAACAGGAGGTGGCTCACATAGCCATCTTTGCTGTCATTTCTCTTTAGGACATGAAAATCTATGGTTCAAAACTGGTCCTTAGCACCCTTGTTGTTCAGCTCCTCACAAGGCTTCCCCAGCCATCCACGCATAGAGCACCTCTCCTGTCCTCCTTCCCCGCTCCCTGCCGTTCTCACAGGTGCTGAGTACAGCAGCTTAACTCTTTTGCAACTGCAGTTATCTAGAAAAGTGGCATGGAAACATTTTTGCCTTAACATTGTACTGTCCAAATAAAAACTTTGTATGTTAACTCTGATAGTTCCCTAGTCTAGGTCTCTTACATGATTTCACCCTCTAGAAATGCTCGAGTGATAATCCTTAATTCATACCAATCCACTTTGCACTACTCTTTCTGTAATTTACCTTGTCTTTTGTTCTTAACCTGCTAAAGCACCTGAAGATACAGTTTCTGTGAAAGATACTATATGAAATAAAGACGAATTTTCCTGTATTTTTATCTTCAAGCAATGAAAGAATGGCAGGAATTAAATCAATAGCAATTATGAAACATGAAACAAAGTTATTGAGAAGGGCTACCTGATTAATATATTCTTTCTTCTCTCATAATCTAATCTCAGCTACAAAACCAGACCTAAAACAGCCAGGAAATTATTTCAAATTGTTTTACAAGCAAATCTTTACTAGAACGACCCATCTACTGAATGAAATAACCTGTATCAAGCAGTTTCTGTGCACTTAAGGCTTCAAAACTGGAGTCACCATTACACTGCAATCAGAGAATGAATTTNCAAAACCAGACCTAAAACAGCCACGAAATTATTTCAAATTGTTTTACAAGCAAATCTTTACTAGAACGACCCATCTACTGAATGAAATAACCTGTATCAAGCAGTTTCTGTGCACTTAAGGCTTCAAAACTGGAGTCACCATTACACTGCAATCAGAGAATGAATTTGATATATGTGTAAATGAACACGTATTAAATTCAAGATAATTCATTCACTGATAAGTAAATGCTTGTCTTGACTCAGTTAAAAATGTCACCACTGATGATGCACTGTCAGGTCTCCTGGGAGTCTGGGAGAGTCTTAGAGTTCCAGCCATCGGAGTCAGGCAGATGTTATTAAAACAGTGTTGGAAGAAAGACTGAACTGTACTTGGTTCACATTTTCCAAGACAAGAAACAGAAGGCAATCCGAAAAAGTATTTTTTAAAATTTCCCGGGGCAAGGTTATTTTTATTATCAGTGCTCTTTTAACCGCCCCCAGCATCTGAGGACCCCTGCTCATATCCCAGTAACCATTACTGGAGTTACTGATTTCCTTCTAGTAGCAGCGCATCTCAGCTTCACTCAGCTCATCTGAACGGCACGGCTCTATTTTCTCCCTAGTCCGAGCGGATACAACCACCCTAGAGACTGACCCTCTTCAGTGTGAGCAGGTGCAATACATACATACACTCTGCTCCATCCATGGTTTAGCTGCTTTTAGAGAGATTTGCTTAAATAGCTCCTCTACTTTTCTTTCAGCCCATTAAATAGGGTGCTGACTATATGATAAAGCCCCTTCCCCCTGTTTCAGCTTCCTACTGGTAGGTAGGGGGGCACTGAGGCTTCCCAGGACACTTCAGATGTAGTGTGCTTTTACAGGCAACTCTGCTCTCTGGTTTTGTGAGTCCTTGCCTCCCTATTTCAAAGTCACTTTCAGAATCAGAGTTGGCACGCCCAAATTATTACTTTGTTTCAAGAGCTGTCTTTTGGCAATGTACTTTTTCATTAATTTTCATCTTTTAACATCTGTATGGTTTTTAGCTTTTTATTTCATAGAGGTGTGTTGCCATGTTCTATGGCAAATCACATCCCAGACGACTTTTGAGACGAAAATTATTGGAGCATTTGGTATCGCATCCTCATGAGTTGATTCATTCATGCAGATATAAGTACAGACTGGGAGACACCAAATAGAGGAACAGCAAGTCTTCACAAAGCAGATGGGCCTGTATTTGGGAACCAGCTAGGCTCTGCTCGGTAGAAGTACCGGTGTGAAGCCTCAGTATGTATTTCTGAAAGGGGAATGTTGCAGTGCTCCATCCAAAGTGAAGCAGTAGTTCTTATCTATGCTGCTCAGTGGTACCAGTTGTGGTGTTTTGTATGCGGTGAAGCTGCTAAAAAAATTCTCCTAAGGGGTAGATTTTATCATACATAATTTCAGCTACTTAAAATGTAAGTATTTTCCTCAGGTGGTTATCTGTGCTCCTCTGTAGTCAACGGAGAGCCAGACACTTCCAAATACCTTCTACACCTACTGTAGAAAGGGATGAATTACCTTCGATGGTATCTGTCTCTTCTTCCACCGGCTACAGAGGGAGCATAGCTGAGGAAGCATCTGTGTTGCCAAAACCAACATCTTGTCAATACCTCTCTCCTTCATTTGATGTTGGCCACTCTGATATTTGCTTTCTCTTCACTTCAGCACTTTCCTTTAGTCACTTGCTTGGGACTTGGGAGGGAGGAGAGTAATGTGGAAGGAGAGAAGGATGTGTGGGATCTGATGAAGACAGAGTGATGTTATACAGAAAAGAAAAAAAGATCAGCTGGATTTCACAGCTGGAGAAATGTTAATGGTTTTGGAAACAGTCTAAGAAGCCTTAGTCCAGTAAGCACTTCAAACTGGTAAGAATTCCCCCCTCCCTTGCAAACAACCACAAAAGCACTTATCTAAGAATGGTTAAGAATGATTACAGATTTAAGGATAACAAATACAGCCAAGAAGCAAAAACTAAATACACCATTAAAAGGAAAGGGGACAAAAGTGAAACATAAATTTAGATTCACTGATCAGCAGTGCTGACATTAGAGGAATCCATCACATCCTTCCTTTCATGGATGCTCTTTTATTGATTAAAATGGAATAAGCTCATTTCATCACTTAAACAGAGGCAGCTGTTCACAGCAGTATGAGAACAATAAACCAGAAATAAATAGCATACCGTGTGTCGTAAAAGTTTGTGCTTCCTGGTAAAAAATGGTGGGATTGCAATACATCAAGACTACTACAGCTGACACTGTTTTAACAGCAGGAACTTTTTTTACACCAAAGTCTGTTAGCATTTTTACAAATCCTCTTTCACGTTACAGTGACTGCTTCGGTTTCTCAAGACACACACAGTCTTTACCAGAAATGCATTACAATTAAATTACAAGCTTTCATGTAGTGAAGTTCTACCTGCAGAGTGCAGAAGATTGTACCTGGCCAACAGGGATACTCACCCATTTAATTTGATCTCATTATTATATGATCGGAAACCACCTGTCCTTTTCATGGGGCACACCTCACCTCACCTTCTCCACCTTGCACACATGAGCACTTATCCCAGATTCCTTACCAAGACATTTTATCCCCTGCTCCTGCTTGCTAGGGGAGTAATTGATTTCTTTATTGTTCCACAAACACATTTCACAGGTCATAAAGTTTACTTTTGTTTTCAGCTGTGTGACAGTAATGCTTGCATTACACAAACAGTGCAAGAAAACAAACTGGCAGTTAAAAAGTGTCCTATTGTGCCCTTAATTCTGTGTGCTGTTTCCAAGCACAGATCTTAAATGAATTGCATCCCAAAAGACTTCTACTTAATAAGATGGGAGAATTTAAACTGAACTGGTGGCTTGAGTCTCTGAGTCAAAAGAACTTTGCCAGCCTTTAAACACTGGAGTGTGGACAATAAGCTGTGCTGGTGCATGCATATATTCATACGTGTTGTGTATGTATCTCCCTTCTGATTTTACAGAATTTAAGCTTCCAGATGCAAAGTGAAGCCATTCTGGTTGCCAAGAAAGCTCTCCACATAGAAGCCAAAGTCTGTCTTTCCTAGATTTTTCCCTTTGTAATAAATTCTCCAGTTTTTCTACCACTGATAACAGTGAAAACATGGTAGTGTCTTATCTGAGACTGAGCTAACGCTGTGTTGGGTCACAAGCTGGGGAACCTGGGGTGAGTAAGACCTGGGACTGGTACAACCACCAGACCGGCACAGGGTCACATGAGAGGGAAAGAACTACTGTGCTAGGCTGCAGCCAGACATACTTGGTGGCATCTCTCTAGCTATGTCAGACAGCCACAGCCCTGATGACGGAACAGAAAGATTACTACACACATGACAGTACTTCCCATTACAGCTTTACTAGCTAAACCATCCTGGCAGACACATCCATAAAGAGCGCAAAAAGCACTTCACACAATAAAGACATAGTGTCAGTGGCATAGTGGTATAGACCTTTTTGTCATTATCCCAGGTATTTTCCAGCACGTCAGCTGTAAATGTATATATATATATATATATGTGCACGTTTGTTACATTTTATATATTATATGGTTATAATATCATAGTACATTTATGTATTATAACATTTACTTATAAATAAATATTTGCATGACTAGCTGATGAATCTGCACTGGTGAAATCTGAAAGCACAGACCTGTAGATAGATGACATGAAACGCTGATCCATAAGGAACTAGACAGAGAAGAGCTGAAACATCCCACACACTTCCTTTGGTAATTCACACAGTGAGACCATCTATTTTTGTCTTTGAGTCCCTGAAACTTCAAAGTTCTCAAGACACTGTGGGGAAATTTATACTATCCAACTTCAGACATTTAACTCACTGACAGCACTTGTATGATGGTTTCACGGCATAGTGAGCTGATATTACACTTTATTCCTAGCAAAAGGGACAAGTCCTGTTCCCTCCTCCCACAGACTTGACTCTACTCACAGCCATGCAGCCCCACCAGATACTTTTGCTATGTCTGATGCTCACTCAGCTATGAACCTTTTAACTCACCAATCCAGTGAAAACTATTTTTGGCTGGGGCAAGGAAGAGGAGAAGAAGGAGATGGCAAGACGGAGGAAGGAGGAAAGGAGGAAAAAGGAGAAAGGAAGACCTCTCGTATCAATGGATATTTATATTTACTATAAATTGGAAAGCCTCACTTTAAGTGCTCAAGGTCAAAGAAATGCATTTAAAAAAATCCAAATATTGTACTTACTCCTTCATTCATGGAATATATCATACTAATAACAGCAAAATATTTCTCGCAATATTATACTAACTAAAATACATTATATTCAACTATTTACATTTTTATTGCCCATAAAATTTTCTTCTTTTAATTTCACTGGCCTTCACTTTGGATGACACAGACACACACCTGTCCTCCTCCTCTTCAGCTGAAATAACTGAGCCTTCAAAACATCCCCGGTTATTTGTCTTGCTTCTACCCATGACTTTGCTGAATATTCTCCTGCACTACAAGGAATATCACAGGTTTCCCAGAACTACCATGGAAAGACCACATTCAAAATCCTTCCCAAAAACGATTAAAAAGGAGTCACAAAGCTGATTCCTGCCAAAGAAGGCAGCTAATACCCAAGACTGCACCATGTTTATAGCACAAAAGGAGACTGGACAGTCTATACATATAGGCTGTTCTGCTCTGAACTCAAAATTGGGCAGAGTTATAGTACAATATCTTTCATAATCTCCTCAATATTACAGAAGAGAAATACAATTGTCACTTAATGTGGCATTCTTCTTACCACACTTTAGCTACTTAAAAGCTCCAGAGTCTAGTCCAAATCATCCTTCGAGGCTCATTCCAGAACCTAAGGAGAGAACAAGATGCCTCCAAAGGGCACCACTTTACAAGGATCTAACAGCTAGGCATAAGAGAGCAGGAAGATGCTCTCAAATAATTAGCTGTTTGATCTTACCAGCTAACAAGATGCTGCTATGTTTTGAAAGGAATGCAGATACCTAAAGAAAAGCCACGGTCGAACTCATACAAGTGTCAGCATCAACCTGTACTGGTTAACTTTGTATAAAACTCCTTGTCTGTTTCTGAAATGTGCAATTAGATCACACCACAAAATCTAATGCACATGTACGACTGAAAATACAATAGTAGGTCTCTTCAGTTTTAATCATTTTAAAGGTCCTAAACAAGGATGATTGCTAATTTGTTCCACTACTATCATTTTTCCATCAGCATTAATTGTTTTTCCCTGAACTATGAAATATAAGCAAACAAAAAATAATCATTGAAAAAAAGAAGTGCTGTTGACTTTCTGTGAAGCTTGAGTTCAAGGGAGAAATAATACCTTGGTAATGACAAAGATTGCCTTTACGTTATGTGCATTTCCCCTGTGCTACAATAAACACTTCTTCCACTTACTTGTGCAGGAACATCAAAGACAGTCTCAGCAGAACTACAGTGGTTTAATGGTTTTTCTCTTTATGTAAACAAGCTGCTTTAATTAGCTTAATATGTGACATGGAATCTACCAGCACTTAGCACCTTTGATCATAATCTGCACTAAAGCCAGTTTCTTCCAGGATGTTTGATTCGCATGAAAAAGTAGATGAAGTACAGTATGTTTGAACAGAGCAGAGTAGGTATCTGTATCAGTATCTTCTTTCAGTGTACATATTAATAACCAACACCTTTAGACAAAACGTCCAGTAGGCATTTCCTGATGGACATAGTCTATTTACAAGCTATATCGGTTTTGAAAAGTGAAAGAGGTTTAACTCTTCTGAAAACTGGATCGCACACATAACTCCCTTCAAAAAGCTTTTATTCTCAAACAAATGCAAAGTCTAGTGGCAAGAAAATCATCAGAGGTAATATTGAAATACTGCCTCACACACAACATAGGGTAGGAACACATGCATTGTCAGGCAAGTCTATTAACTAAAAACAAAAGAGAAAATTATTGCTTTGTTTCTCCAACTTCTGCTATTGTTGCTTTTCAGTATTTAAGTTGAAATCTAATTATTGTTGACAGAGATCAGGAAGCAAGCATATTAAGGCACCTAAACTTAGCATCTCTTGAGAAGTCTGAAGAAATAGCTTTGCCTTTTCTGTTTGCATGCAAAGCTCCATGTTTTAACCCCCCTCATGTTTTCAAATTCTGCTTTTGTCAAAAGCAATGTCTCCTCAGCTAAAATCACTACAGCCATCTCTCTGAACAACGCAAGGACCAAGCTGAGCCAGCTGAGCACTAGACTTATATCTGAGTTTGTCCTAGACAAAGCAGACAAGAAAACTAACTGTATGTTAGCATGAAGAAAAAACAAGACTCAGCAACGGATGAATTCAGGACTCAGACGTGCTGCAGACAACTGTCTTCATTGTAAGCAGTACCGAGGTTTGCACTAACTTATGCCTCCTGAGGGGTCACTCCTGCTTCTCTGACCCCTCTCTGTCCTCCCTGGGTCCTTTACGCTCCTGTACCTCCTCCCACTCCCCTCCTGCCTTTGCTGCTCTCTCCCATAGCTGCACTGCTGTTGGGGCGACTCCCACGACCCTACCTAGAGCTCTCGCAGGCAACATCGTGATATTGCAAATGTTCAAAACCCTGACAGCTATTATGGTGCCCTTGCATCTCCCAATCGCATCTCCCAGTCACTCTTGCAGGCACCGCAGTTTCAGCATGCTCATTTTCAGCCTTGTGAACAGTATGGCTTGATCAGACTGGCATTGGAAACGTGCGAACAGAAACTGCAAGCCAGCGCTGGGTTTACCCATAGGGTTAGCTAAAACTAAACGTATGGTGTCTTAAGAACGTTGCAAAGATGTGTGAGTGGAAACTGTGAGCCAGTGCCTGGTTTATCCATGAGGTTAGCTAAAACTACATGCACAGTGTCTCACAACATTGCACATTTAGAGTCCTTCGTTTTTGGGTGCTAGCTCATGCCACCTCCACATTTATCTGAGGAGAAACCTTTTACAGCACTCCCTCAGCACTACTTGCTGCTCTCAGCTCAGCTCTGCTGCCATGAAACCCCCGCGCACCCAGCCTTCCCCACCTCTGTATGCAATTTCAGCATCTCATTTTCTAATTGGAAATACTTTGTACTGTAATGTGGGGAGATGGCAAGCAAGCAAACAAGCAACACTTCACGTCTTACAATCAAATCCATTTGATTTTAACAGTATCGCATTTTCCACCCACCCAGCTGGACTAAGAGTGCCTTTGGAACAAAACAATGTACAGCTATACTCTGTTCTTCGATCTATGACCTGCTTTGCAGGGGACAAGAGAGGCAAAAAGGGACAGAGACACATCATTCTCCAATTTCTGCTGTTTGCCAGTGAGAAACATCCCAGGTCAGTTCAAATCTTTAGTCAAAGGGAAATTTTGTTCTTCTGGTGCCAAGTTCTGCATAGCAGAGCCAAGCTCAAATGCTAAAAGGTGAAGTGAAATCATGCTAGCCAATGAGGCAGAGCCTCCTTCTGCAAGAAGCAGTTCCTTTGAATTAAGGGTTATACCTTGGTCAGCACATTGAACTCCCACTGTGGGCCCTGGGATGCCAAGAACAAGGTCAAAGAGGTGCAACATTATTAATGCTGTGTTTTAAGAACAAACCATTGTCCATTCTGCCTAACTGCACTTTTGCTCTTTCTCAAACCCAGTGCTCGCATTTATTGAGGGCTGGATATTTGCTGGACTAGTTCTGCTACCCATGACCTATTTCATATTGCACTTAGCATTTCATCAACTATGAATAAATCTGGACTTACAGAGGATAGGTCATAAGAAAATAGAACTTCAAGACAAAAAGAGAAATAGATTTACAGAAAAAGGTCAATTTAAAATAGATTTTTTTTCTAGTGTAATTGAATCTACATTCATTTTCAATTTAAAAAAACAAAAATCAAGTATGGAGTCATTACAAGGGCTAGACAATTGTTAGAGCTACACTGGGTTGAACCCAAACTATACTGCAGTAACTGCTCAAAGGAAGTGCAGTTAAGATAGAAGCAACTGAGTAAACAATTTCTTTTCTTTCCCACCTCCCTTTGTTCTCCTGCAATGCACAGAATTTTTAGTTACAGGAATACGACATTTCTGTTACACATCTGTGCTTATGGAAGTCTTTACAATATTATTGATGGCTGCAGATTTGTTAAAGCTGCTCTAAACCCTTTCAATCGAATATACTCAGTTACACTCCAGGGAATAATTACTGCCCTCAGCTGTAGTATGACATAAGCCCTTTCAATCTCATTTCCGTAACGTTTGAAAAAAAGCAGTTCAGCTTTAGCAAAGACAGTGTAAAAAGGCTCAGCCTAATGTGGATGGTACTCAAAGCAAGAAGCATAATTAAACTTTCTAGTTATTTTCTTGGTCTGTTCCCCAGAAACCCAATCTTTGAACAGACAGATCATCACTAAGTGTTATCAGCAGAAAGCAGTTTTCCTTGTTCCATGCTGGGAAGTGCAAACAGGCACTAATACCAAGCATACTGGACGCTTATTTCTCCACAGTCCTTGTGCAAATGACACAATACGTTGAGTATTACATGGTTTAACTGCTGCTTACCCACCTCACGTCTTTTTCAGCCATTTTACTTTCTGCTAAGGACAGAAGTGATAGAATACTAAGATGCAGATTAGAGGAAAACCGAAAGATAAAACAACCCTAAAATGTTATGCCTGTTAGTAAGGTAGCATGAATGCTGTGGGATACAAAGCTATTTTCATCTGCCCACCACTGAGCCTGCAACTTGGAACCTGCTGTTCATCCTGGTCTCTGATGTAGAAATCAGGGACAACAGTTCTTAAAAAAAGAGTAAGTTGTTTTGCTAGTTGCAAAATTAACAAGGTCTGGTCTGCTGCAGATTTGTGTCTCACAGGTCATGTCCCATCTGGATTCTCTAGAGTTTAATAAAGAGGTGAGCTGACACTGCGGCCTTTACCACCAGGGGGGAGCTAATTCATAATTGTCTCCTCTACCCACCTGCAAATTTTCAGGAAACTTGAAGAAACTGCACACATTTGAAGTCTCTACCTCCCTGCCAAATTTGCCTCAAATTGGTCAACACGTTCAAAACATGGAATGGGGAACAGAGAAAGACGCAGACAAACATCATGGCTTTATAAAACTCATTCCTTTGGGAAACCCAGGTAGAAACAAAAGCTAAAAGCAGGGGGATACTTGCAAATACATCACTGAAACTTCAAGGCAATGCAAAACCAAAAATGATATTATGAAAGAAGTTTGCCTACCAATAGTGAGAACCAGACTGTGTTTACGAAGGCAAAAACAGGAAATCACAACAGACTACTTGTAAGTAAAGTAGCTACCTCTTAGCAAAAACCTCCTCTGAGCTTAACACCACTCTTGATTTATACCAGTGAAGGCTCTGCATTATAAAATTAATCATATTTCATGTTGCTAGGCTATAATCCGTCTACTGCAAAGTGCACACTGGACGTGCTGTTATTCAACCAAGAACCTGCTATTTTCTGCTGAGAGCAAGGAAAGTGTAAGACTTTCCACAAATACAATCCTACACAGCTTCCTTTACCCAGATGCCCCGAGGACTTTCTATGACTTCCTTGCATAAATAAAAGCAAGGGGTTTGCAAAGCCAAGCTAAATCTAGAAACAAACCACACAGTGTCATCAGATCCTGTCTGACCTAGCCAAGGAACCTTGATAGCAAGAGCTCTGGGGTTTTTACTTCTTTTAAAAACATGTAGTTTCAGGAAAGTGTTCCTTGCTTAAACTTCTTGCGCAGGATGAGACCACACGTTACAGCTGAGCTAATCGTCTGGCTCGTTGCTGTCCTAACTGGCATGACCCATGCATTTTTTTTCTCTCCCCATCCTTTTCCCAGATACATGGTCCTGGCCAAGCTCTAGCACTCATCTGACCCTGCCCTGGGTTGATTCAACTCACTAAACCAGCAGGAAAGTAATTCAGTAAGCAAAAGCAGGCTGCTTCTTTCAGAAGTGAAACCATCCCTTGCCCTGTATAGATGGAGTCACTGGCCAATTCGTGCTTCTCTGAAACTTCTCAGAAAAGGTGAAACAAATGACTAACATTTTGAGGCAGATGCAGCAGTTTTAAGTCAACTGGAAACCCCTGCTTGTTGTGTTTCTAAGACACCCTGATACAAAAAAAAATTAAAATGAAAAGGACTGTTGCTTACCATTTGTCTTCTGTTCTCGACCAGGTGGATGCCAACAATCCCTAGGAAAGATCCAAAGCCAAGCTAAGGCAAAGAACAAAACCAACAGAAATACATGAGATTAGCTTACTTGCTCAACATACCAAAGCATTACAGTGATATCCGAGCTGATGTATCATACAGATGGGCTAACTGGTGTGGGTCAGGGGAAAAGGTGGAAGCTATTGCTGGATACAAATCATATAATGGCATGAGCAATGACCAGAACTGCAGCTCTTGGATATTTCAGAGCAAAATTTGCCATGTAGTAAATGAAAACCTGTATAGACAGACGTTTCTATAACCTGGCTACTGTTATCACAGTCACGTATCGTTTTACACTATAAAGCTGTAAAGCTGTATTTTGTTTTGCTGTAAAGCAAAAATTAAGCAAAGTAGGAGAAAACACTTACATTTAGCCCATACATCATTATTTTGGAAAACTGCAAAGCTGCACACAAGTGACCCACGTTCAAATCCTTAGGGTTGGGTTTGTTCGACTGTAATCACAAAACACTATCACACATCCCAGAAAAAGTCCTTGCTAAAATGCCAAGAGGACCAGTACCATTAGCTTCAACATGGGACAGCTGCAGCACCAACAGCCACAGGAGAGGGAAGAGGAAGGGATGCTGGAGTAAGGTGGCCTTACAGTTCCTACTGGTGCTGCTTCAACACCAGGCTGGCAGGAAAAGCGCCCTCCTTATGATGGGCCCATGAAGGTTTGAAGAGAGAGAAATTCCTTGCATTCATGTTTAACACAAGGTAAAGCAGCAACAGGTGAGACTAGTCTTTCATCACACCTTCCTGGAGTCAGGAGTCCCGCTGGGCTCGTGTAGGCTTGGAGAAAAGGGGTCTCCTCAGTGCCACACACCTGAGAGGCAGCTGGACACAGACTCAGAAGCAGCCAGAGCTGGAGTGCAAGTGTGAAAAGGCTCTTCCCATAGAGGTCCCTCCTCGCCTTGCCTGGCCACACGCTGCCCTGCAGCCACCTCAGTCTCAGGCCCCCATCACTCCCACACTCCTTGCTCCCCTCTTCACTAGGGCTGACACTCCTCCCTGCCCAGACACCCCCCCAGTCACCCCCTCAGCTCCCACCCAACCCACCCCATGGACGGGGCATGCCATTTTTGCTAAGGAATCTAAGCCCCTTCCTGGAACGAGGTCTGTGAATATGGTTCAGAGCCTCTCCTCCAAGCACAAGTTAAATTTTTAAGGACTACGTGTCCCAGCCAAGGCCTTGAGCAATGCCCGTGAACTCCTTGCTGTTATGTGCAACCGCGCACAGCAGAAAGCGAATCTCCTGCAAGCGCTTTATTCGCTCAGTTTCACAACAGGAATCCGTCACTCCATCTCAAGAAAGCAAATGTAGGGAAAAGAGATTTGCCATAGAGTGCTTTGGGAAGATTTATGTGAAAGGGAGGCACAAGGACTAAAAGCAGAGACTTTGAAAAAGAAAGAGTGCGCAAGTGCATCCATGCTGACAGCTGAATAGGAGAGAGACACTTGGAACCGTGAGCAAGGACACTCTGTTCAGGGGACAGCAACTTTCTAAATTAAGATAACTACATCAAAATGACACCTGGTCCCAAGCTCCATTTTTCATCCCAACGGGAACAACCCATAAAGCCCCATTAACAGCTTATGCAGGGGACACAGAGAGGACTAATATTATTCATGTGAAGAAAAAATGAGCAAATATGGAGCAATAACAATTAAATCAGAAGGAGAAGAGCCATAGACAGAGATGACGATGTTAGCCACTGCATTGCTGAGATTGGTTTGGGGCCATATGCGCTGCTTTTTTGGTCTGTTTAGACAATAGGCTATTTGGGTTGGGAATGCTGGGAGTCCAGGTCAGTATGGTGACTGGGACAATCGGACCCTGTAGACTCCTAGTTGAAAGATTACAAAAACAGCAAAGGAAAATAATATAAGAAGTAGTCATAGAGAAGTGACATCAAATATGTAAGTATAAACAATATTTATAAGGAAGTGGGGCTGAAGAAGCTCCAACTCTGGCTTTGCAGCCTGTTCCACAAAGGTAGCCCTAAGCCCAAACTGATGATCAAGCAGTCATCTACTAAACGCAGACACCTTCCAAAGTGGAACATTATACTAACTCATCTACACCCAGATATATTTTATGTTAAATTACTTTGGATGCACAAATGCAGATAATACCCACCACTATAAAGATGTCTTTAGAGAAAAGCTTTTTCCACATAAATAACAAGTGGCTACATATGGAGAGAAATTAAGGCACCTATCCCTTCTTGAAGCCAATGGGAACTAAGCAGAAGCCCAAATTATATTATGGATCTAGCCCTAAAGCCCTGCTCTGCAAATGATTCTAGATGCAAGTAAATCTATGCAAGTAGATAGTCTTATTCACATTTGTAGGTATTTGCAAGATAGGGACTAATTCTACATGGTTTTTAAGACCAAAATTCCTTAGCTAAGGTCAGTGGAGATTTAGATCTCACCTACCAGCTCTGAAGTTAATATTCTAGTACTGAATTCTATGAGAACTAGACCTTATTTTCAATCGTAGTTAACACTGTCTGTCCTCATAATCTTTCTTTACTTTGAGCCCAACAGTTAAATACGTAGTGTCGAATTCACTCCACTAGCTTTAGGTATCTAAAAGTTTGGGATCAGTGCCATGTTGGTTTTCTAAGCTTCCTCTACCATCAGCAGAGAAGAGAAGCACCTTTTGAGGGTTATTCAGCTCATTCTGAAAGAGGTGGCTGACCTTGCGCAGAGGTGGAGGAGAGACCATCCCGTAGCCCATCTGCCAATGCTACGCTGGAGTACATAACCTCTGGCAATGAGGCAGGAACACAGCAGCGCTGTCATACACCTCTGACCAGGCTTTTGCCAAGATATCATGCAAGGTTTGCGTAGCGCCTTAAGCTCTTGCTAAAGGTTTGGGATATTTAGTGTATTTATGAAGTTTACACTGACAATTACCCATCACACTTTCTCAGTTGCTTCAATAATTTAGGAGGTGCACAAAAAGAATTCTGAATTTTACGAAAATTATTTAGCTCCAACAATCTTTTGAGGGGGAAAATTATTAATAAAAAGTGTTTTTTTCAAAGTGTTCTGATAAATTCTGATTAAAAAAAAGCTATTCTATCTCGTTATTAATGACTTCAAGATTTAAAAAAAAATAGTAGATTCTATTTTTCAGATGAGCAAACAGTCATTGTGTTATTTCTAAAAGAAACTAAATGCTGAAATAAACTGCTTTGTGCACAGGGGTTTATTACTTATTATACTTATTAAAGATAACAGTTTAAAAATTAAACTTCTTTCAAGGGAATGAACGCAGCTAATATGGTCTTCTAAAACATTTTAATTCAAACGACAGTAGAAGAAATCTTTATCAGTATTAATCTACCTATTTTAGCCTAATGAAAGGAAAATTCATTCTTTTAAGGTTTTATTCTTGGAACTACTTTTTGTTCTATTTTTAAAACACCACTCCTTATAGATCATTATACCAAAATGATCTTTCTGGAAGACCTGTTCTCAGCACGACACTAAGATGTAAGAGGACCTGCTTAGGAGGAACAGTGCTAACTCACAAATTAATGGCAATGCAAAATGTATGCACAGTATTAAAAGAAACACATCCCTCTTCTCTGGGCATTTCATTTCAAGAAATAACAGTTCCTTACAACACGTTTTGGTAGTGGTGGAGCCACAAACCTAAGCAGGTTCCTAACTGTAAATACATGAGTTTCTTTCTTCACCTTGCACCCTCTGCCTCCTCTTGGCTGCCTTGGGGAGACCAAAGGAGGCAGACGGGCCCTTCTCTATTTGCTGCCCGTACTCTTCTTTTAAAACTCAGCCCAGGTATCTCAAAAAACTTTTTACTCCAGGGGTTTCCACCCTTTTGGATATGACCGATCTCTCCTTCTGAGATCAGAAAGGGCCATGGGGGCCATGGGGGTTGAACCGGCAAGGGTCTGGCAGGGCTACCCCTCCCCACAAGTCACAGAGGCACCACAGGGCTGCATAGATGCAACTCGAACCTTGTGACCTCTGCAGGAATGTGTTTCTGTGGTCCGTTCCCAAGGCAAAAACAAGACTAAGGATTTCGGAAGGGGATCTTGTACGAGAGGACTGACAGCAAGACTGCACAAGAGGATGTTCGGCAGACTCCAGGGAGAAGCTGCCAGATGCCCATCTGGAGGGCTTTCCCTTGCAACAGATGCAGCAGAATTCCTGGCACACGGACAACAGAGTGGAGCGGCTCTTTCTGCCGTCAATGTAGTAAACCTCTAACAGGTCATTTAAATCCATCCCATGCCTACAGTCCAGTCACTTATATGCTCACATTTAACAGAGATAAGTGGGAAGTCAGGCACAGGTTCCCACATCGGCCCCTGAGCCCAGCATACTGCTGTGCAGTGCAACCTTGACGCCCCTGTGCCCCCTCCCCTTTGGGGCACTTCAGAAGAACAGAGTTTACTCCTCTACTTTATCCCACAACAGAACTAGATCAAACCAAAGGAGTATCTCTCTCCTGTGAAACACAACAGGACTGAATCCTCTTTTTCCTTTTTTTAAATCAACGAGAGCATCCCATAACCAGCTGATAATAATTTATCTGATTGTACCCAATAATCTAAAATAGGTTTCTTTACTCACAACGATGCCTGGGTAGTAGCCTCCCACGGTAACATTTTCTGTTCTAGTGGTAGCTGCCAGACCTATGGTCAGTATGAAAACGGACACTACCAGCAGAGAGACTGTGAACCAAAGCGAAGTCTTCTTTCTTTTTGCAAACAGTCCTGTAGGGAGCGGGGAGGAAAAAAAAGAAGAGAACTTCTAATTGCAATCATGGCAGAACAAATACAAAATAACATAAGATTTTCTTTTGTCAATCTTTTCTGTTGTTAACTCGTTGTTCTCCCACTAAGGAAAAGAGCCAGCAGACAACAGAATGAATTAAAAAACACAGCGTTAGCTCGAGCTCAGCACAGCTTTATTCATACGCATTGGGTACATGCATGAGATGAGTTTTTATTAAGCTGAACTGAAAGTCAGTGACAATGATAATAATTATGCCTTGTCTTCAGCAACATTTATAATTAAGTGTTGCTCACATCCGTAAGCCAGATCCTGCAGTCCTTACCTACGTGAAGTGCCAATTTGACTCTACCCGGACAGAACACACTGTCATGAAAATGAATGTGCTCTTCATATTTACTAGGGGAAGCAAACCAATCTGTATCTCTGAAGCAAAGCTGTAATACAGTTGATCAGGTAAGGATATAGGGGCCTACCTTTTAAACAGTACCTGCTCAGTTAAATACATTTGGTCTCACTGGGATTTAGACTCACATACCCAAAAGTGAAAAACCATGGGCTCACCTACTGGTTTCGGCCTGCTTCAAGTCACTTAACCTTGTTGTGGTGGTGGCATATCTGAGCTGCAACCACAGGTTACGAAGATCAGAGCCCCAGCCCATAGCACAGACTTACCTAAGCCTTATTTAAAACCAGCAATCGATACATGACCCGAGCTAACAAAAGGCGCCCAAATGAATCAAACCATGGTCCGCTTTTCCGGTATTTTGGCTGTGAAAGGCAAGGCAAGAGTGTGCAGGATCCCTCCTGGCGCACTGGGCCACGTGATGCCACGCTACCCTAGGCTGCAACCAGGCAGCACGGAGCTCCAGCGAGAGCACAGGGCCGATGCCTCTCCCCTCTGTGGCCTCACGAAGCTGCCTACGTGCCCAGTCTCGGGATGAGGCAGAAGCTGTGGTGTTGCACGGAATACCAGGGGCAACAGCCCTCACTGGACGCGTGGGTGAGAGGGGGAGGCAGCCTTGTGTGGGTCAGGCCCTGGGGGTGAGGCATGATGGTGCTGCTGTAAGCAAAAAGCAGGGGAAATGCAGGCAAGTCAACAAGCAAGCAGAAGCCATTCGCAAGGAGTCACTTGAGTTATGCGGCCAACTTAAAGTCAGGTAACTCAGTTAAATGTTTTCAGTTCAAAAGCCAGGCTAGATTAGTGATGTTTGCAAACCAAGTCAAATAATTTCAATGCATAAATAAATGCATTTATAATAAAAACCTGTATGTTTGTTAACATTTTTCCAGTAGAACAACCAGCCAAAATTATTCCAGTCTTTTAGTATGAAATGCAAGCAACTTTACCGAAGACAAAGATCATCTATTGAGCTTACGTGAGTCTCTGTCACCTGCATGTACAAAGTCTTCCTGCTAAAGATCAAGAAATAATTCATAGGACTCTCCAGACATCTCCCCTCCAGCCTGTGCCCCGGCTGTCTGCCTCTGGCAATTCCCCATTAATCCATAGAGGGTGACCCAGGGCATGGGAATTGAGCGGTTCTTCACTATCAATCAGTTCTTCACCAAGTGTATGGGGTTAAAGGCAGTTATTCCAATGAAGCCAGTTCCCGTGCCCAAAAGGGGAAAGCAGACTTCAGACTTGTCACTCCACAAATCAGTTGCCCTTCCCATAAACTAAATGATTCATTCAATGTATCTACCAGAGTTTTAAAAATATCTGATGTCCTTGCCGCACTCTATCATCTTTTAAAAGTCATGGAGATCAGGGAATCCCCAATAGCGGAAGAAAGGCAAATGCTCCACCCATCTTTAAAAAACGCCAAAATTCAGGGAATCACAGGCCAATCAACCTCACTTTGGATCCTGAGAGGCTGGGACCAAAAGTCTGGAGGAAATCCTCCTGTAAGACATTTCTGGGCACATCAGGAAAAGGTGATCGGCAACAGTCAGCATCGATTTACCAGAGGCAAATCACGCCTGACCAATGTGACTGCCTGCTATGACAAAACGACTGGACTTGTGCAGCAGTGGATGTATTTTACCTCACATCTAGCAATGTTTTTAACATAGTTATCCCACAACATTCTCATAACCAAGCCGGGATGTCATGGCCTGGATGGGTGGACAAGGAGATGGTTAAAAAATTGGCTGGGTAGTTCGGTTCAGAGGGAGTGGTTAATGGATTGTACTCTACCTGGAGGCCAGTAACAAGTGGAGTACCATGGGGGTCTGTCTTGAGACCTGTCCCATTTAATGTATTCATCAATGACCTAGAGAAGGTGGTAGCATGCCTGCTCATCAAGCTGGCAGACGGCACAAAACCGAGGGGCAAATCAACACCCTGGAGAGCAGGGCTGCCACTCAAAGGGATCTACGCAGGTTGGAAAAATGGGCCTGACAGAATCCAACACAGAGATGCAAAGTCCTGAGCAAAGCAAGGAACGACACCTGGCAATGATACAGCATGGGGACTACCAGGCTGGGGAGCAGCTCTGCTGAAAAGAACCTGGGGTTTTGGTAGACAATGAGCTGAACACGAACCAGCAGTGTGCCCTGACAGCAAAGAAGGCCAACAACATCTTGGGCTGTATTAACAGGAGCACCATTAGTAGATCAAAGGAGTAACTATTCCCCTCTATTCAGCACTTTTTAGACCACATGTAATATTACACCCAGTTCTGGGTCCCTAGTACGGGAAACACATGAATTAACTGCCATGAATTCAACAGAGGACCCCAAAGAAGGTCAAGGGGCTGACGCACTCACTGTATGAGAAGAGGCTGAGGGAATAAGGTTTGCTCAGCTTAGAGATGAGACAGCTTTTGGCACGGCTAGTAGCAGTCTTCCAGTGCCTATGAGGTGGCTGTCAAGAGGACACACAGAGGCTTTTCATAGTGATGCACAGCAGCAAGACAAGAGACAGTGGACATAAACTGAAACACAAGGAGTGTTTCGGACTGGGTATAAGGAGAAAAAAAAATCAACATTAGGACAGTCAAGCATCGGAACAGGTTGCCCAAAGAGGTTGTGCTGTCTCCATCCTTGGACGTTTTCAAGATTTAACCAGGAAAAGCCCTGAGCAACGTGGTCTGATCTCATAGTTGACCCTGCTTTGAGCAGGAGGTTGGACTATCAATTCCCTGAGGTACTTTCCCACCTGAATTATTCTGTGGTTTTATGATAGGCAGGAGAGCTAGACTGAAGGTGACGTGGGTATGTGTGCTCACATCCACTGTTATGAAACTGCAGCTGCAATGTAGACATACTCTGAAGGGACGTCGGAACACAAACCTCCTGAAAGTCAATGGGACAGATGCTCCTCAGCCAACTGTTTCTGAAAGCACTGAATGTCTGCTTTTATGAAAAGTGCCTGAGGAGCCAAACCTCCACATTTTTCTCAGAGTAACATCTGTACCGGCAAAGGTTAATCAGATTGCATGGAGATAAACTAAGGATCCTACCTGCCCTCCAGAGTTTTGGTTACCAATAACGATGTGCAAAAAAGAAAGACGTGAGTTTGACTGCCCAGACTGCGTTTGCTGGAAAATGTCTTAGGAAAAGCATGCTCTTATTTGGAACCAGAGTAAATCAGACGTGGATTTTGTGAGATAAAACAGAAAAGGATGTAATTATTTATAGGGTCATTTTTTGGACTGAACTACATTCTGACTTTGAAGTTTACACATGCCAGAAAGCGTTTATGTATGTTTATGTATGTTATTCAATCCTCACATTCATTGATCTTTTACCAGCTGCATCTCAAATCAGAGGCAAATATCCAATCATATCTCTTCTTTTTCATACTCCTGTTTGGAAACTCTAATAACCACATGTAGCTAGCCATAAATCCTATCCTTAGGAGTGATGACTTAACAGGCAGGAGCACAGAAAGGCCCCTTCTGGAGCAGAGACCGGCACACACAAGCCCTTGTTCTCAAAGACTGCCACATGCTCAGAGAAGCTGGGAAGAAAGCAGGTCTAAACTGGTTTCTGCTCTGGCTATCTGGGTTTCCTTACTCACATCAATAAAAATCTTTGGCATCCTTATCAAAATGTGTATAATTACATGTATATAAGTCACCAGCGTATTGTGAGGTCTAAGTAATATTTGTAAAGCAGTAGAATATCGTCAGATGAAAAAGGCTACGGCTGCAAAGGGTTCCTACTATTAGCTCCCTCCTACTATTTTGGTCATGTTAGCTCCCGAGATTTTTTGAGTCTTTGTTTACTGGTGTTTGTAGCAGTTGCTGCGCAGTTTTTTGGATCTGCTTTTACTGTACCTACCAGCCAAAATCCAATGCCAGACTATTCCCTCAGGAGCCCTGTCCACAGCACAGGCAGAGAGGCTGGCTCAGCCTTCTTCCCTGACGCTCTCTGCGGCAGGGCTTAGACTGAAGGCCGATCATATGCAAGAACAGCAGGCAAATTAAGGGCAGAGGAAACGTTGCTGTCAGTATTTCTAGGCTGAACTTTCTTCCAACACCGATGTTCCTGTAGTGCAGGAGACAGTTAATGTATTGACTTTCCGATTTTTTAATACTGAAGTGACTCTCAGAATAATTTTGACATTTATCCCCTTTAACTTCTTTAACAATGACTCAGTATGGACATATAAACTCCTAGTATGGACCTTACTCCAATTTAGTTATAACTTCAGATTCTTATCTCTAGCATACCAAAAACCAAGCGTGTAGAAAGAAATCTTCTCGTCCCATCCTTATTAGCATTAGCTTGAGAACAGGGTCAATAGAGAGTGTGAAGATGTTATTACCTTCTACTGGCAATATTCAGAAATTTTGGCCAGCGATGCATTAACTGAGTTTTAATACTGCAGCAATGGGGTAAGGGAGATAAAGTTTTAAAGATAAGAGAGCAAAGTTTTGTACTGGAAAAAACAGGGCATTTTTATTACCTAATGAATACTGGTAAAAATTGTGACATGTTTCAGAGTGGCATTAAGCACATATAGTAAGATAATTTAAGCAGAAATTCACTATTGACAGAAGAGTATAGTATCAAAGGTATCCACTGCTTTGCTGCTATCTAGAAAATATTTAAGGGAAGATCTTTGGAGCTAAATTAATAATTTTTAATTACTGCAGTACTCACCTTCAGTGACACCTCTCTCCTGGCTACGGTTTTCACTGTGTATTTTCAAAAATGGTTTATGCCAGTGAAATTGAATTAATCCTACATTGCCTCCCAAAATTAAACGTGATGGACCGAGATGCTTACAAGAGATATTCACACCTGCTATTGGTGATTACTTTCCCTCTCCTGATTAAACGCTTGACTTGTCCAGAGTGCTGAACTAACTGAACCAGATGCAACAGCATTCATTTTAAGCCACAAGGTAGCAGCTTTCATCAGGTCCATCTCTTCTCTTTATTATGAATTTGTTGAGGTAGAATCCATGAGCGTGTCATATACTCAAGACCGCAGGAAACATTGCTGTGCTCTTTTGCAATTCTGTTTTAAAAAGCAACCAAAGACCACATCCCCCCCCCCCAAACCCTGCTTTGACACTGTGTAGTATAGCTATAGTAAGTGATATCGTGCAGTATCACTATGACTTCATCGCTTTGGCAGCAATCGTTTCACTAATAAATAATTTAATGAGCAGCTAACCACTAGTTTAAGGCTAGCATACAGAGAGTCTTCTTTTTCCGGTGATTACACGAGAACGCTTTTAAGTCACAGCACATCTCCCACCGCTACCTTTTCAACACCGATACCATTCTCCCTCCAAGTTTCAGAGAAAAAATTAAGATCTAAGACAATTTTTAACTGGCCGTCACAATCCTCGGGTACATACCAAAGTCTCTTGTTTATCCTTTCAAACACCACACAGAGCAATTCCTAGCAGCAAGCTCCGTATCTTCCCGACCTTAAAAGAATTTCACTGGAATAATGAAACACTTGTCCTCTCTTTTGCGTACGTCTCCCGTTTTTTCCGGCCTAAGTACAAGCAGCCCCACGCCGAGGCAGCGAACCCCCGAGGCAGAGCTGCCCCCCCGGGGCGGGGTGCGGTGCGAACCCCGCAGGAGCCCGTCACCGCCAGCCCGCGCCGGCCCTGCCCCGCGCGGCACCGACGGGGGCCGTTCTCGTCGCGCAGCCAACGGCCTCCCTAACGTTAATTTCCTATTAACGTCCCGTACAAAGCTACTCGTTCTAACGTCTAGACCGCGGCGGAAAGCTCGAAAGGAAAACCTGGTGTTTTTAAACACCCGCCGCGAGCGCGATGCGAGAGGGGCGGCGTGAGGCACATCGGCGAGCGGCGGCTCACACCCGCCGGCG
>VZSC01010768.1:236999-259243 GCA_013398225.1 Steatornis caripensis
GGCCCGGGCTGCGAGGGCCTGGCGGGCACCGTGCCTCCACCCCGTCGCCCTCGTCCGCCCACAGCCCCCCGGGGGTTGCCGCGACGGTCATGGCAGCGCCTCAGTCGGCGCTGGAGGGTCCCGTTCAGCGGCCGCTCGGTGGCCCGTGTAAGACAGAGAGGCCCAAGCCTCTTGACCCGGGGCCTGAGAAGGGGCGAGCTCCCTTGGGGCCCCTGAGGGCAGGACGGGCGCCCTGGGTGTCTGGGCCCAGGGTCCGTCGGCTGCCACACGCTTCGCCTGCCGCAGGCTCAGCCTCTGCCCAGGTCCACCTGAGTAGCCCAAAAACTAAGACGTGGCACAAAGTGCCACAGGTAGACTCCGGGTGCAAGTCCGTTTCCTCACTGCCTTCTGGTTTCTCCTTTATGAGGCACAGCTCTCCTTGCGTTTCAGCTGGGCACCCTTCTCCCAACTACCTGTGCGCACCATGAGCAGCTCATTTGCAGGCCGACCTTTGAGCGTGTGGGCAGCGGGAGGCACGAGGAGTAGGTCTTTACTTGTGCGTCGGTCAACAACTTAGTTCATTACATGTTCTACCTGTGTCTCAGGCTTGGCTTCGCTCCTTGATTTGTTCTTGGCCTATGGCAGGGGACCAGTTTGTCACCTTGTGGAGATCAGAGTTATCAAGCTTTCGGCTTTCCTCTTTTTGAAAAAAACGATATCAATCAGAAATAAAATACCACAGCAACCAGAAATATTAATAAAATTAATAACAAAAACAGGCATCTGAGAGACATGGGTTAAGGTAGGCATAGGCTAAGATAGGCAACGTCAGTAGTCAAAATACAGTGTCAGGCTATTCTTTTTCTTACGTGGTATCGATCATTTTCTCAACCTCACTGGCCCTCTCCTTCCACCTCAGTTTTCATTCCCACAGCAGATCCTGCTGCTTGTCCTGCTGCTGCTCAGGAGCTGCTGCTTCTGGTGCTACCAGCTGCACAGACGCGTGACCTCTGCTTGAAAGCATCTGGGAACAACTGAGAAGAAACAGCCGACAGCCGCTGTCTTGTTTTGGTGCCTGCTGTTCCCTTTGCCGAACTTCCCCATAGCAGAGAATGTAAGAACATTTTTTTTGTGGGCAGTGTTTTTGATAGGCTGCCAAGCGCTTTGCTTGCACTAAACGCAACCCTATTTATGAACATTCTTGTTTTTCTTTTGCTCAAACCTCTACATGTTTACATGTATGAGTATTTAACTTCTTCAGTCTTCGACTGATTTCCCCAGAAAATGGTTAGGTGAAGGGAGACACCTTTCTCAGACACCACCCCTAGTCTGTGAAGCCAGGTAAGCCAGGAGCTAAGGCCAGCCACAAACTGTTTCCGCTCCAAGTCAAAGCCACCTTTTTCACTTTGCGTCCTCTAAGCTGGAGGGGTTGGAGGCTGCAGTCTGTGTAGAAAAGAGAAAAATGAGGATAGAGGCAGTATTTGTGCTACCAATTAATTACTAATTATTAATAGAAATCAGTGAAGTAATGGATTAAGGAGACAAAAGAGGTGATGGTACAAATAAAACATTTATTTGAAAGTGAACATGGATAAGTGTGCTGGAAAAGCCCCACGATCTGGTACAGACCCTCAGGTTCAGGGACAGCTATGGACAGAGTTTTCCATCACACTAAATAACAGGGAGGACTAGGGAAGACTTTAATTCCCCAGACAGTTTGGAAAAGAAATACCATATGCAGCATGTATTCTTGGGTGTGATGGGCAATAAACTTTTTCTACAGACAGCCACCGAACAGACACAATAGCCGAAAGGGAAGCTGCTTTGGAATTCTTTTCAGTAAACAAAAAGGATATTATAAATCCTTTTTAAAATTATTTGCTTATAGAAAATAAACTTTGATGACTCATGTTTTTCATTGCAAATTTCAGGACAGTCAAAAATAGATCTGGTCCTACAGTCCCGGATATCAGAGGACAAACATTAAGAAACTATGGAAAAATGATTGGTGAGGCTGCCTGGACCTAAAAACTCAAGCATTGGAATGTGGTGAAATCCCGGACTTACTTTAAATCCAAAATCAAAAATCCTGTATAGCGCTTTCATCTCCTAAAAGAGGTTGGAATGGGACGAGAACAACTGTAGACCTGGTGGATAATTAACTACATGAAAGAGGGTATTAAAGTCATGAGTGAACCTAAAGGAACGAAAACAGGAGAGCTACGGTTTGCAGGGTTAGAAACTGCAGAACCAGAGGGAAAAAAAATGGATAAAAATCTCACTGAGCCAGGTGTTGCAAAGAAAAGGCAAACAGGTAACAAAGAATTCTTCAACTATATAAATAAAAACGATTTGAAGAAGGAAGACATATGGTTGCTAACTGCCAGGGATGGCATGAAGACTGAGGCTGCTCCAAAACTTGAATGAACACATCGCCTCAGTTTTCAATCAAAAAATTATTTATACAAGGCTATCGGCAGAGGACCTAAAGCAAGTGAGGATAACGTAGATGATGTTAGCAGATGTGAAGCGGAAGCGTGACAGGCCCATGAGAATTGCACCACGAATGTTGAAAGAATTGGTAGCTGTCTCTTCAAGTTCTGAGCAACATTTTCAATGAATCAGCCAAGTTGGAGGTGAAGCACTATCACTGGAGAATAGGAAAACTCTCTTATAAAAAGGCAGAGGGAACGAGGGGAACAGCAACTCCATGCCCCCTTAATTTGACCGGGGAAAGTCTTACAGGTAAGTGAAAAATGAGTTCAACTACAGAATGGTTCATCAAAGCTAGATCATGTCGGACTAACAAGATCTTTGATAAGGTAAGTGATTCCTGAGGCAAAAACAATGCAGTGAAGCAAATCTGCCTGGATTATGCTAGGTATTTAATGGAGTCCTTCAGAGAAATGACTTAACATGGAGCAGACGCGTCCAAGTACAGGTCACCATCAGGTATGGAGATTGCTAAAGGGAAGCCAAGCGCAGTCTGGAAGCAGGATCACTGGTGTTGCTGGGTTTAAGGAGTATATGTGTGGTTTTGAAGTGTGCAATCATCACATTGTGTAGACATTGCTTTTACTGAGGACTATGGAAGCGGGAGCATACTAGCACAGTAGAGATGGGTTGAGGTGGAGCTTGCACGCTTGAAAACTGATAATGAGAGCTTTTACTGTAACTTTGAAGTCTCCTCAGTTCAGTGAAACTGGGGAGGGATCTGTTTATTACTGGCATTGCTTGCATGAGGCCAATGCAAAGACTGCTAAACAGATGTGTTCTAGGATGTGTTATTTAATACTTGTTAATTAGATCAATGCATTGTAAGTGTGGTAGAACTTCATTCTATGTTTGTGTTGCTGGTTGTCTCTAAAGCCAAAGGGTTTTTTTCCTACCATTTTGATGTGTAACTTGGAAGTGGATTTTCTTGATTAATATTAAGGTCTTTGTTTCTCAGATGCCTGGCTCATGTACCTTGCTCACATGTCAAAATTAAACCATTTGCTAGATTTGTGCCCAGGAGACCCCGCAGGTAGGCTGGCAAGGCTGTGAAGAGTTTTTCTAATGTGGCCTATTTGTCAGGATAATCTTTGCATTCTCACCTGGAAAGTACCCTGTAGGCACAGGGCCTGAAGGCCTCGGTGATGCCAATGATCACTCCCGCTTCCTTCCTGTGACACACTGCAACTTTGAAGATTTTTGTCTTTTGTCCTACAGATCATCATTATGCTGGTGAATGCTGGTGAGCTGAGGTTGGTCACATGTGTAACTTGTATCTTGTGTGTCCCTGAAGTCTTCCCTTCGTTGTTTTAAACAAACTTGGTCTGTTTGGTCATTCCTCACAGGTCATATTTTGTAGGCTAGTGGACGTTGCCATTGCTTCCGTCTAGTGTCAGTGTCATCACACTCTGTATGGGCCACATCTTTCTTAAAGGATGATGCCCAACAGCTGGGCAATATTCAAAATAACTTTGAATTCTAAGTCAGTCTGCCGTCATACTTCCTCCAATATACTCAACACTTTCTCCCAGTTTCATGTCCTCTGCAAATTTAATCTACCTTGTATCCCAAGGCCACCAGCGACAGTACTGAATAGTACCAGAGAGTGGAAGCACCTCAGCACTTTCCATCTTCCAGGACCACACATCTTTCAGGTGTGACTGCAGTTACTTTTTTTCATCCCTTCCGTAGTATTGTCATTTACAGGGCACCTCTGTAGGAGGATCTGGTCTGGTACTAAGTCCTGTTATATTGGTTTCATTTTCTTGCAAGGGTTATTATCTCTTTTGGAAATCCATTGTGGGTCTGTGGTGGTAGTGGTGTCTTTGCGAGAAGGTTGTTTATTTGTTTTTAGTAAAATTCAAAGGAAAAACCCACTCCTTCCAGCCCTCCTCCATGACTCGTGCTCTCAGCAGGAGTTTGTTTCCCAGGCGCAGGTTCAGAGATCCAGTCACAGAGACTGCCAGTGTGATGCAGCTTAAAAGACCCCGATACTCTTACCTCTTCACCACAGTACCTGAACTGCTTTTGTATTCCTCAAAAAGTTTGGGGCCTGTCTCCTCCTCCCACCACATGAATCCCCACCTGAAAGGTAAGCCAGTCATCGCTGAGGCTAAAATCAGGATTCTTAATAGGCCAGCTTGCCCAGTCACACAGGGTCATGGCAATGAGGTAAACAGATTTCCTTTGTTCATAATTTATAAACAGTATTTATTGGCATGGTTACTGGTACAATCTCTCTAGGGATACCTTTCCTTAGTTCAGCCGGGCAGTACAGGAAATCATGCAGGAAGTGAAAGAGAAGTAGCCATGAGTTAGAGATTAATGGCCACTGACTATTTGACTAAAATAATTGATGGCTGTTAAAAGACAATTGCTGGACGATGTACTTGAAAAATTCTGCTTCCTGGTGCCAGCCAGTTTCCAAGGTGTGGTTTGATTTGCTTTGATTAGCAGAAGATTTAAAAGACTCTGTCTGCCAACTTAAAAAGGGACGTGAGAAGGTATAGCTATTCATAACATTGTTCAGAGGCATTAGAGATAAATGAATGACATACGGGTGCATGTTTGTCAAAAGCACATTTAAGTCTTTAATTGCCTTCAGTAGGCTTTTCACCCATTAACAAAGTAGACTTTTCACCCATTAATTTGTGCAGTCAGGTTTTGAACTTTATAAACTTTTAGCATTCACAACGTGTTGTGACAAGGAGCTCCATGGATAGCTGTGTGCTGTGTGAAGAAGTCGTTTATCCCAGTGGGAGCAAGAAGCAAACTGAAAAGAGCAAGATAAAAGTCAAGTTAAATGTCAGGTATGTTTAGACTCATAGGAGAATGTACCCGAGGAAAGGTACATTGCCCTTACAAAAAACCAATTGCTACATGATACCAAAAGTCATTATGTTGCCTATCTCTTAATAAAGCTAGAAAATAAGAAGTCATATGGATGATGCATGTAACCATATCAAAGCAACAGTATTGTGAGAAATGGACTTGACTTTGCTGAACTGACAGCCATCTTTTAGCTGGGTAGATGACAACGCTTCTTCCTTCAGGAAAATCTTACCACTCAGTGAAAGAAGGGAATTCGTCTTCTTCAAAGGATTTAAGAAAGGAAGAGAAAACAAAGTGTAAGGGCTAACCAAAAGGCAGAGATGAAGGCCTTTTGCAGTAGTTTGGAGACAGGCATATTAAAATACAAAGATGTCAAATATAATGTATTTGGAACCCAAATAATTACATGTCCTTGTGAACACAGACCATTGAAGTCATACAATATCAGAAGACGTACAGCCCATTAACTGAGTGTGCTGCTATGGCAATGAAACATGCTAAGGATTTGTGTAACTCTGTAATAACTAAATTAAGTCACTGTACCCTAATCTTACTTCACAGAACAGTCAACATGGTTTTAGTAAAACATGAGAATATCTTCTCTTTCAGGTGCCTTCCAAAGGATTGACTCAATACAGAAATAAAATCTCTGAAAATTGGACTCTTCCTTTCATACATTGAAGTGACTTTCTTTGGGTAGTTGTAGGTCAGCGACTGAGAGGTACAGAAATAACATACCAGATCTTTGTCAAGAAATTCCTATAGGTAGGAAAAATCCAGTGTTACAGTGAAGACTACACAACCGAAAGCCTTTTTATTGGAAAAAAAAATCTGAAAACTAAAGTAAAAAAATGTTTCCAGAGAAGTATCTGGTTTTGAAGTATTCTTATATTGATAGAGCCTAAGTTTAGCTAAGCTGAATTTGTACTTCTCCAAGATGATTAATAAAAGTATGTCTGAAATGCACCAACAATAACTCATCAGAAGTGTGACCAAAGGAAAAAAGCCCCTAGTTTGTGTTGCGAACTGTTACATTAATTTGTTCATAGGTAAAAATGTATATACAGTGGTGTATATATATAATGTATATATGATGTATATACTGGTATGTACACCAGTCCAAATAAGAACATCATCAGTATTTGGAATGCATGTTACAGAAACCCCTCTTTAAAATGTGGCTTAAATTTCAAAATATGCCATCAGCAAAAGAATAAATCAATCTGAAATACAGATGTGGTAATCATATTCTTTTAACAGGCATAATTTCAATTACACTTCTAAGTAGTAAATGTAAAGTTTGATTAATCATTTCGGCTGTCTCAAGGCATCTTCAAAAATTCCTTTAATAGCACAGTGAATTACACTATCCATTCAAATTATGATTTTTTTAAAGCCCAGAAGTAAGTGAGGCATCCTGTACCCTTCCTCATATCAGCTGGTGCCTGATTTAGTCAGGCGCCCTTCATATCCGCTGTAGTAGACACTGTTAAAGTCAAGGACAATGTATAATACGACCTCATTGCAGGAAAAGAGCTCCTTGCACCTCTCTCTTCCTGTGCAAGGTTGTTTCCTCAGTATATTCTCAACAGTTTTGCTCAGTCCAGCTTTAAAATCTCAGTTATGAAGTTCTCGTCCTTTTCCTTGACAGGCTGTTTTGTGGTTTAATGGAAACTGAGGAAAGTCAGGCACCAAGTTCCACACTGAGAACCTCCTCAAGAGTTGTAATCTACTGCAACATTTGTCAAACTGATCTCCTAATTGTTTGACTGATATATTCCTTAAACAACTCACAGTAGTCTTCAGAAACTCTGGGCAATGAAATATTAGATCAAAGTAATATTCTGACATGCGTTGCAGTGTCAGAATCAGTGTCTAAATTGTCTTGGTAAGGAGAACAGTGAAATTAGGAGGTGATAGCGTGGTTCAACTGGGAAGAAGAGAGCAGCAGGAGAGGGTAAGCAGAGACGAGTGGGTTAGCCTTTGAAGCTCACTCGAGAAGAAACGCACCAGCCACGGGGAGGTATCTCGGTAATATAGAGTGGATCTCTTTCTCCCTCCTTAGGAATCACGCCGGTATTTAGAGGGGGTTAGGATGGTGGGGTCTTATTGTAGTCCAGTGTCTCAGGATTTTTACAGGGCTCGCATCCATTGAAAGGATCACAGCTGCAGCATTTATTTTGCACAGGAGAGAAGCAGCTTGCCAATTCTTAAAATCTTGTGTTTAGGATTTAATAAAGATGTGCAGGTGTAACAGAAAGAAGGCCATAAAACCTGACTTAGAGGCTGGGTCCTGCTGCAGGATGTTGTGTGATGTTGGAGAGGTAAGGATCCCTGGCTACCTGACAGAATAAGGCAGTGAACGAGGTGAATCACATTTAGCTGGAGACAGTGCAGGGTACGCAAACAGCAAAGGCGTTCTGGGTGTCAGAGTGGAGGTGGCTCTCCACCGGTCTCGCTAGGTAGCACAGTGACCTACACTGGCCACTGCTTCAGCTCAGCTGCACCTGTCAGCCCTGGAAGGACCACTTTTACACCTCCCACCGGTGGCTGCACCCATGCTGGCTCAAAAACAGCTGAGGAACTTGGCCTTTCATTTTAAAAGGGAGGATGACGCTCCGTTCCTTGTTGACAACTCTGCAGGAAGAAATTCTTCAATCAGAAGTTAAAATGTCAGCACTTTGTCCTCCAAATTCCTAGCTTGGTTTGTTATGGCAGCACAAAGGAAGGGCTACAGCCTGGTTTATTTCTTCTGCTTAATTTGAAAGTGCCAGAATTAATGGTGCATATGGTGACATGGGCTGCTTGTGGAGATAAAGAGAAGATGTAGGGTTGAAATAAAAAAAGATGACAGGTTTTAAAATGCGTTCTCTATCCTCGGGGCCAAGACACTTTCAGCAGCAGTTTAGAGTCTTCCAGGCACTTTGTTTTGTAAAATACTAAATTATCAGTAAGAGAAAAAGAGTTAAAAGTAGCTGGGGGACTATGAATTGCTGCCAGGGAGGTTTAACCATCAAGGGGATGGACTATGGCTTGCTGCCATGGAGGTTTAGACATCCAAATAGAGGACAAAAGATGCAGAGTGACTGCAGCCCAAAGCATTTCACAAAGGAAAAAAGGCATAGAAGAAAACTACATTTGGAGATTTTAAAAAGTATTTTGCTTGCCCCCCCCACCCCCTCTTTTTTTCAGCTTAGAGGTCTTTTTTCCCTCCGACCTCATTGTCCAAACAAAGTGTTCTGTGAAGTCATCGTATTCTGATGCTAATGATAGCAATACGCTCAGTCTAGGAAGCACACATGACTTCTAGGTTCCTTCTGTCCCTAATTTTTGTGTCCTTCGGTTGTCAGTCATAGATGTTTCTCCTGACCTTAAGCAGCAAGGTCCCCATGCCTTATGTGGTTAGACCACAAGGACATTTTCCACTGTGCAGGACAGCACCTGCAAGAACCCAAGAGAAACCTCTCTAGGCTGAGAAGATTTAAGCCATGAATAAATGTTGAGACTGGATTAGAACAACAGTGAGTCGGGCTGGTATTTGGTGTGTGCACGGCCTGCATCCCTGGTAACAAATCTCTTTCTTTCTTGTCTGTGGACCCGCATAGACAGAGCTGTGAAATCACCAGATGCAAGGGGCTGTGCGGAGGTGAAGAAGCTGGTCCTGAAGGAGTAGGGCAAAATCAAAGCCCTTCTGTCTTGCTTGCTCTCATTCATGCAGAACTGCCTGCTACCCTGGAAGAAAGCCCTGCCGGTGTTGGCAGCGGTACAGGGGAATTGGAGGGTGACAGCCCAGGGAGGCAGTTCAAAAGGTGACAAAATGCAGTTGCCCAGAAGGAGTTTCAGACTCTCTGAGTGCAGCCACTAAAGACAGCCAGCTTTTAACTAGCTGCTGTATTCCTCCTCAGCAAACAAGCCACAGCACTGCATAGGAAAACAAGAGACGTATTCTTTGCCTATGCACAGATGAAAACAGATAAGAGAACTAGAATGAGAGCAGGAAACCAGTCTCCCTGTCACGTACTTTTTCGGTGCCAGTAAAAAAAAGGTCGCTGAAATATGGGTGGGGAAAAAATAGAGAGGTGAAATCAATCAGCTTCTGTGGGCTGGATGCACTGAAACACTGGCAGAGGTAAATGTGCGAATGGAGCCCAGCATCATTCTTGATTTCATAGAATTTTAACGGGAAAAATAGGTTATATTTGGAGATGAGCTGACTGTTCATAGTAAGCAGATACCTTGATAAATGAGACCATCCTTTTGCCTCACAGACTATGAATGGCGGTTTACATGTGATATTACATTAACTATGCCCACTCACATGACTGTTCATTTGAACAAATGTAAACTTAAGGTGTAAACCTAAGCTGCCACAGGTTTGCCTCCAAGGTGCCTTATGGTTCCTTCACAGATTTTGATCAAGACATCGTATTTCAGGTTGCTTTCTCAGCCACAGCATGTGCTTGATTCCTGCATAAATGCAACAGCAACAAATTCACGGATTTCTGGCCTCTAAAACTCAGTTTTAGAGGATGGTATCTTAGTACCATCTGTCGGGAGATGAGCTATAAAGGTGGGAAACTCCATTTCCATTTACACAAAGCCTTCAACGCTGGCCTCGCTGCATGTTGAGATTTCAAGTCTTAAGCCTGACTGTTCCAGAGAAGGGTGCTACATTGCCTCACTGCCAGGGTCACTGGGAGGGATGGGGAAGGGCGTGAGGACAGGCAGAAAAGCAATGTGGAGATGGAGTCAGTGAAAGATCCGTCTTTGGAAAGGGAATGTTTGGTGAGAGCTCATGCTAGTGGGAGGGCATCACTTGTTCATCCTCTGTGGCAGCAGCAGTTTGAAGGTATCAGGGATTTATAGTGTGCAAGCTGGGCCCAAGGGGTGCAGATTAGTGGGACAGGGTGCAGGTGAAGCTTTAAAAAATGCCTGGTGAATGAAACGTAATTGCACATAGCTAAAGCTGTCACACTGCCATAAGTCCCTTATATAGGCACATCTATTTCTATTTAAATGTGTATACAGACATGCTCATATGTCCCGTTAAAACATGTTGTTGGACTCGTAAAAACATGAGCCATACCGTAAGTACTTAGTGGGACTCAGAGCCAGTAGGATTAATTTTTTTGCAGCTAATTGTAAATCTTTGAATTTACTTTGACTCTTTATTTGTTAATTGATCCTAAGCTCTACACACATATTTGTAACAATAATTAATCCTAAGGACACAATCAATATGAGGAAATAAGCCATTCACTTGATCTATTTGTGGTTTCTCTCTTTTTGTTGTGCGTGATCAGTCATCTACCTCCAAGGTTTTCCTAAGGTCACTGCATGGGATTGCCCCAGGAGGAAGGAATGAAGGATTTCCCCTCAGAATACTCCCTCAGTGCTGTTGTACACCCTCAGCCTCACATAATGCACGCTGAGGTGCAAGGAGACATGAGACTTCCTCACCATGCTGGAGGGAGACCTGATGGCTCCCAAACCCAAGGTTTCAGCCCTCATTGCACAAACATGCCTGCTTCTGTCCCAGTGCCTCTGCACCTCCCCTAGGAAAACAAACCTTTTAAGACGAACTTGAATAACAATTTGACATACCCCCTATACTATTGTTTGCTCATCAGTGCATGTGTTTATAGAGGAATAGCCATTTCTTGAGCATCTACGCGAAAAAAAAATCTCACTCACAGAAAGGTTGTGAGCAACACGTAACAAATGTTACACGTTTAGCAGTTATGAAGAAATGTTTGTGAATCTAGTTTAATACTGGGCTCATTCTAGTAAAAACAAGCGAACAGACCTTGAATCTGGGACTTTGCAGTAAACCTGAATTCCATCAACATTTACAGAAGAGAGCTCTGGCTTTGGGGAAGGGCAGAGTTTTGTGGTTCCCTGTATCTGTTGGGCTACACACGACAGAAAGGAGACGGAGGGCCTAGTTAAAAATAACTGCTTTCTGCACTTAAATAACCACCTCTCCACACCAGCTCTCCAGCTATGTATGTCTTTCATTTCAAATACTACTTACCCCAAGGTCCAAATGAGTCAGTAGATGTGATCACAGCTACTGCTAGTATATGGCAGCTTATTTCAAGTGCTATGGGTACTTACTGCTTTGTCCTTTAATAAAACATTCAAAAGGGCCTCCATTTGCCTGTTAAATTTTGATTTAGGTCCTTTCAAGTAAAGGCATTCTTCTCTCAACGTAACTCATTTAGTAATAACTAAGTTTACTGATCCACTTGTCCATTGTCCCTGGAGGGGTTTCTGAGCAGAGATTAAAGACGCATGTTTCCAATGTCATTTTTTAGTCACTTGGGAGCATTTATGTCCTAAACTAAGTCTGCTTTTATGGACCTTGATCTTGCATTTTTTTGCATCCAAATTCCTGCTAAGCGTGATGCCAGCCAGGTATATACGAGGGAGGTGGCATCAGAGCCAAAGGCTCTCTGCCCTGACAGTACACTTAGGATAATTTAAGATTTTGAGTCTGGCCCCTCCTACATCTGTACTGAAGCTTTTATACATGATGTCAGAATTTGGCACAGTTCAGGTTAGCAAAGTCAAATGAGCTAAGCCTGAAGTCACAATCTTTGGAAACCAGAACTTCACACAGTTCAGAAAAAAACACGGAAAGTATTGATGGTATTCAAGGTTCAAACGGAACACAGGTTTCCTGAGCACACTCAGAGAGAACTAAGCTGGAACACCAACAGCAGTCACTTGTAAATTGCGATATGAATGTGAGAGTTCTTTAATATCAACATATACGACAGAGTGGTTTTGAAGACCTGGTATTGGAAAAGTCTCTGTATTAGCTCTCTCCGCAAGTTGATGGCAGTTATTCCCTCGAATCATACGTTGTTGGCAGCAGAAGATAGCTGAGTGTCACAGGGCTGCGGTTAGTACTCGCCATTTACAGTGGGTACACCATTAATCCAGGCCCTCAGTAGCCCTTGACTATAATGGGATACAGATATACAAGAACTTCTCCTGGATGCCTTTGGAACACGTTGCCAGCACAAGCATCCCTGGGCCGAAACAGCCCAATTTTGGTTCATTTGTAGTATGAGAAAGGAGAAATACCACTGGGGTTGTTACATCTGAGTCAGTGACTGCAAGATCCAATCTACGAAGCCAAAATCTTTCTGTTCCTTTGGCCATTTTTGAGCATTTGTAGTCAGTTTGAAATTCCATGGTCTTTTAGGGTGAGAAAAAACAGCTGAAGGGGGAGAACTGAAATGACACAGAGGGTAGCTGACGGCCAAAGCTGTAACTCAAAAGGCCCCCAGGCAGCTGCCAGATAATACCAGAGGCACCTGCCTGCTTGACTCCAGCAGCAGCGTGCTGCCTCTGCACACCCCTGGCGCCATTCCCAGCCTGAGCAGCTCAGCACCTCTCCTCAGCCCAAGTGCCTTTTAAAAATATGGTGGCGACCACGTTTTACTTAATAGTTTCATGGCAACAGTGCTTGGTCAGGGAGTGGGAAGCTTCTGTCTGAGGTCAACCTGTGTTCACTAGGCCAATGGTACTTTGGGAGAAGTACATTTGCTACTACTTACATTTGCTAATGAAAGTGGACTATCATTACTGCCTCAGAGCAAGGAGGCATTGATTTTGTTTCTTATCCTGCCTGTACTTAATGAAAAATGCACAAATAGCTCTTGGCATATGGATCACAACTGCCCTATGTCAGGCAAGTACTGCAACCACTAAACCACGGTGTCCTGCTGCAACTACACCACATGTTCAGCCAAGCCTTTACAGAAAAGTGTTAGCTCCACTGATGTGGAGTGAAACTCCACTTTGGAAGTAGAGGTGGGGAAAATCTGTGCTATAAAAGAGACTAAACAGACAGAGGTATCTGCCTGCAGCCTTTGGGATGTATCTAAATCTTGGAATACAGGATTGCTATAAAGCGTTCTTCATGGTCCCTCCTCAGCATGCTCAAAATTTGGGATGCCACGTGAGAAGGCCTAACTCCATATACTCTGCGTAACAGACCCTGGGCTGTCTCTGTTTCAGAGGTCTGAATTCAATTTTGGCAGAACTTTTAGGATCTTCAGCTTATGGGCAAACATCCATTTTACTATGGTTTGAACTACAGTTTAAATTTTATATATATTAGATTCCTGCCATGGTTTTTATCCATAATAAACACAAGGCCACTTTCTGCCCCAGTGGAAAAAAGATGTTTATTTGAAAAATTATAATAAAGCAGCATAAACAATGGGAACAAAACAAGAGTTGAGAACAAGATTCCTGCTATAATGAAAGTGACTTTCGAAAGAAGTCAACAAAACTACATGTCGCTATAATTTCTGTTGTATTTAGGTTGTTCTTTCTGAAAACAAACATTTAATAACACAGAATCCTCGTAAATCTAGAGGAATTTCCATAAAGTTGAACAAAACTGTCTTCATCAGTCCAGAAGATATTGGCCACCTGTTGGCAACAGAGCTTAACCTAACCCAGCCTTCAGGGACGTTTAATTATCAGCAAACAGTTCACGTGGATGCATGTGGGTGTTCAGCTCTGCTTTGGACATAAAAACCTACCACTTCTTCTGCCCTTTTAACTATAGTGCACCATAAATAAACATGAAGCATTTCCTTCCTAGAGCACTTTGTTCCATTTTTTACTTCTTACTTAGACTTTTGTTTTTTAACTAGAAGCTACTTGTTGATTTATAAGCCACAATTTTCTTATTGTGTTAAAAACTTCCTGCTGTATAGCATTCTGCATTTCCCCTACCAAGCAAGGATGCCAGGTCTTTAATCTTAATATTACCACCTCATCTATTTACATATGACGGTTGTTTGTGGAAAGTTCTATCCTTTTCATTTTGATGAAGGACATCTTTAGGAGAACACGTACAGTTAGTCTGCTGTGTATGTGCTGTTCCTGCAGAACCCAGCATGTCCTGGCTTCTTGTTCGAGGATAAAAGAAGGACTGGTGCTTGCTTCAGAAAGCCTAAACCTAAGGAGAAGCACAAATGGAAAGAAAGGAAATGGGACATGAGAATCTTAACTGGGTTGGAGGTTGGCCATGTGCTGCTTACACAAGAGGCTCTTGTTTTGATTTTCTCCTCTGGAAATGTGACTGAAGTAGTCATGCAAGCGTTATTTGGAAGGTGTTTCACCAACAACTTCTGAACGCTGACCAAAGGGACACCCCTGGACTTCAGCTCAATACACACAACACAACTGGCTGGACACCCTCTGAGATGTTTAGGGTGTATGAGCATGGGGCAGGCATAGAGGGACACGTCATGAGGGTCAGAGGGTCATACGGGACCAAGAGGCTGAGGCAAGACCTTGGCAGAGGAAAGACAATGCCAGAGGAAGGATTTAGGGGGAGCCAGGAGGGAGACAGGTAATAAATGCTGCAGCATTTTAACTCCTCAAACAGCTACTGTGCTTTCAGCAAGACATAAATTGACCCCAATATTATGGAGACTTTACAAATAAAAGATAACTTTTTAATCAATTGCATAGTGGACAAGAGAGAAACGAACGCTTATTTTCTATAACAATGATGTGCACTTGGTAGTGCTCTCCTCCTGCCTAAATAAATGGCAGGCAGAGTGTTGTGCTCTGGCAGCACTTCCGGAATTGGATTATCTCCCCTCCTCCACTTGGCATTGCAGAACAGTCACTCTTAATTGTGCCTTCTATCTGATTATTAACCACTGCTTCTGATCATGCTCCATCTCTTCCCTCATCTGCTTTTCATCTTCCACATTGCCTCTCTATAATTGCAACAGATCTGCCTCAAGCCCCCCAAAATTGCTTCCTATCATCTTCGGGTGCAACAGATTGTTTTGAGGATTTTGGCAGCTCCACTTGTCTTTCTTAGTGCCGTTCATGTCTCGCCTGAAGCTCTGGCTTGTTGCATTCTGACATTGGCCAAGAACAGGAGCAGTTCCTACAGGCACTGGTGATCCAAACCTACCTCAGGGGATGAAGACCCTGAACCAGCACAACCTGCGTGCAGCGGCAGTCTTCATATAGCTCGGCAAGCCCAACAGTGAGCTACAAAATGGGAATCAGTTTTGGTACCACACTGCCCTGCCTGTCTTCAACGGGGCAAATATAAAACGTAGTGGTGGCTGCCAGCCTGCAGATGTTAGGTGAAGCGATGATTTTGCATCGTAATCCAGAGGCACTGGCATAGTGTAAACAGCGCACAGCACAGGTTGTAAAATGTATTCATAAGAAATGTTTCATATGTGCAGTCATTGCCTTCTCTTCATGCAGCCAGACAGGAATTGCCTCAAAGTCATTGAAGTAAATAAATACATTTCTTTTTTAAATCCAGTCAGCTCTCCTTGCCAGGAAGATGATTAGGCCATCACTTTGGAGACTGGAGCAGAAGAAAGGAATAAATGAAAGAGATAATAAATCCATCTATTCATATTACAGATCACGAAAGGGGAAAAACTGGCAAGCACCTGGCATGTAAGAAGCTGGTCTGAAAGTTGAGAAACAAGCATGAAAGAGCTCAACTGGAGCCAGACTTCTCTGGAGGAACAAAAAGACCCCAAATCCCTAAGTACCACAAGTATCCTACCCAATTAGATAGCAAGTACTGAATGAAAATAAAATTTATATTGGCTGAGTTACTAGTTTCCTAAATACTCAGCAGCAGCCAGCTCTGAGCTGCAATGCTGAATACAGCAATGCCGGAAATTTCGGACAGGGAAACTGAATACCGAGTCTGTATTACCACTATCGATTACTTTGCTTTCATTTATAAATAATGCTGGGTTGCTTAGGTTGCCAGTTAGGAGCTCCAAGACTATCCGGGGTGATAGCTCATTCCTTTAGAAAGACTTGGTTTAATAAATTACATGCTCTAAAGGGCATCACTGCAGAAAGAGACAATAAAAGCCGCAACGGATCAGTTGCACGGAAAAAATGAGTTTTCATCCCATATCAGGAGGAATCTGAGATCTTCCATCCTTTTTCCTGGGTGAAAACAGAGATACCTACCTCCCAAATAGTCAGTCACCAAGAAGCTGAGCTCACCTACGGAAATGCTCTTGTGTTTTGGACCCTGGTTCCAGAGTCGCGTTCACTGAACTGGGAAAGCAAATCCACGCATCCCGATGAGGCCTGTGATACAACAGCTAGTACCTGGCAGAAGGACATCTCTGATGTAGGAATGTACAGTACATTTACATCTACACATGCACACCCGTGCATATGCACGGTGTTCAAGGACTGATGAGCTTGGGTTAGACGAGGTAAATAAGGCATGGGGGTTTGGATGTGCAGCTACAAGTGAAAATGGTCCATGCAGCTGATTAGCCTCTTGAAACCTGGGATAGGGTTGGCCTCTTTGAAATTGAGGACCCTTTAAGTGAGATGCCTGCCATTCTTTTGCACTCCAAAATGGACATCAGAGGCACCAAACTCATGGTTTTTACAGTGTCTATGTTATGAATAATTGCAAGGCCCTTTTCTTTTGCAGTTTATTTTTAGGGGATATGCAGATAACATATCTGCATTTGTAGGTCCAGCCTTGTGCGATAACTGTGCAACGCAGGGATGTTCTTCCACTGGTTTAGGAGGAGGAGTGTTGCCTGGGAAAGCCCTGGTCAACTCACTTTTTAGCCGATGAATGCTTGGAAGTTTCTTAAATCAGGTTATTTTTCTCCTTTTTGTTCTCTCTGGGGGATTTTTATGCTTGCTTCTCCTGGATCTGAGACCTGTGCAATTGTGCTGCTTATCAATCCCGGGTAATAACATCTGAACCCACTGGCCAAACATTATCACACTTGGCAGAGGGCTGGACCTCCCAAGGATAACAGCTGGACAAAGAGGCAACCAGATCATGAAGGGAGAGAGAGTAGTAGTTAGCTAGTTCATTCACTGCAAGAGAGTTTCGAGGAAAGTTCAGCCACTTCGGGAGGCACCAGAGAAGTTACACAGGGGAGAGAAACACGGGAAACAGACTCTGCCACCTCTGCTCACCACAGAGCGACTTGTTTGAGGAGCGTTGGCTTCAAAAAGCCGGACAGACTGTTCACACTGGCAACATCAAGTACATGTCTACACGTAGATGAATTGCCTCTCTGTCTTTTAGTCTCCCAATAAATTCACAAACAGATGAGGTGTGCTGGACTGGTTCAGTCCAGCTCAGTTTTGTTTTGTCTACAGGATCAGATTTGTTCTTCTTTTGCGAACGACTTTAATAGACAGTGTTCAGGAGGCACCCTTTGCACTGTTCCCTTCAAGAATCAATTGCTGAGCGCTTATTGCCAAGCACTTATAGAAAAGGGATATTGAGTAAAAAGTAAGTCAACTTCCTTCCTCTCTCGTAGTGGATTGTGCTTCGCAAACAGTCTATGCCATTACACAGAAGAGGACAGCGTTTCTTCTCCACACAGTCCATGCGGCATAGTCACATTGAACACAAGTGGTGGCATACCAGGTGGTTTCCTGAATACGAAGCAAATATGCTGATTTGTGTCACAATATCTCATCAACGTCCTGGAGAAACTATGGAGTCCACTGAAGGAACTTATGGTGGACTGCAGGTATAGGAAGGGAGAGGCAAAGTTTTCTGTCGGAACCCAGCGAAGTGACTCACAGCAGCCAGGAATACCGCCCCAGGCAGGTTAGTGCTGCTTGCAGGGGGCCCTACTCCAGCAGGAAACAAGGCTTTACCCTTCCTTATTATGAAAGGACATCTGATTGATAGCCCAGATTGCTCTACTAGGAAATCTATCATTTATTTATTGGGCTTTAATGGGATTGAACAGCTGCCTGCCCCTGCTGGATGCATCCTGCTTTCTGCTCTGTGAGTAACTGATAGGCAATGTTAATATTGCGGTGGACAGATACATTGATTTTAGGGAGAGGAGATGTTTCTTAAGCTGAATACTGTGTGCTTCTCCTCACATCCAGAAAGCTACAGCAGAACTGGAAAAGATGCAGGGATGCATCAGGATGCATCTGTGCATCAGCAGTGAGGACGATCAAAAGTACCAAGTGGCCTCTGTACCAGAAACCACTAAATCGAGGCAAGTTCTTCTGTTTGAAGAGGAGATGAGCAGGGTGGCACGAGGGAGATCAGTAAGACCACGAGTGGCAGGAAGAAAGCCAGCAAGGGACGGTTGCCAGCTGTTTCTTCTAATCCAAGAAACACAAGGCAGCAAGTGAGACGGTCAGGCAGCAGTTTTAAAGGACAGAAAAATACCTGTGTACATAACATGCAGCTAACCTGTGGGCTGCCTTGCCAGAGGCCTTTTGTACACCAAAAGGTCACCTGGGCTCAGAAAGAACCCAGACCTGTTGAAAAAAGAGTCATCACCACTGCTTCAGATGGTGGACATCTCTCAAGGGCATCTGGGTCTGTGTCTTACGTCCAGACACAACGGCTGGCAGCTGGACAAAGGCTCCCAGGAGCCCCACAGAAGCCTCCCACTTCCAGCCCAGCCTATGGTGACCGCTTGAGCGCAGGGATGCTCCAGGGCTTCCTGCCCCATGGCATGTGGTGGGGCTGGATGAGGCCAGAGGGGGCCCCTCTTTTATCTCATTGGGAGAGTGGTCTCAGGATGTGGAGCAGTTCCCCGTCTGGCAGGTGTTGGACCAAGGGCCCCCCGGCAGGGCTCAGCCACTTGAGCTGGGGAAAAACCCACATTGTAGCTGTTCTGTGATGTCCTGCAAATCATTTGTACAAAACCCCCCAGAAGTAATTTGAATACAAAGCTTGCGTGCTGGGGAGACCATCCCCTCATCCCAGCCTCCGAGCCCCCCTCCTGGGGCCTTGAGGACACATGATCGTGTTCAGCTCGTTCAGCACCCCGCATGTGCACTGGTGACACCTGATAAGCCCTCCTCAGGTTGCTCCTCAAATAGTCAGGCTTATATTATTTAATGGTTCCATTGGTTTGGTTCAGCAACCGAAAAGCCTGTACGAGATCAACCCTGAGAGCCAAAAGGGAGGGATGCTGCAAAAGCAGAGCTGAAAGGCGTCCTGCTGGAGTCAACAGCATCTATGACCTGGAGTTTCTGGATATCTGTTGTGAGAGCCAACAGCTGTGTTACTGTTACTGGAGGAAAATAAGAATAACGTATTGTAGGAAAGCAAATCATAGTTTCCTGAATATAATGTATTAGCTAAGTTCACTTTTCATCCTTGCGTAAAACTCTTCTCAAAGTTAGCATAGGTGCTGCACGTAGGGAGGTCCTGATGGAGTTAATGAAACCAGGTTTCCTTTAGCCATCTGAATTTAGCAAACCCGTTAAACCAATGAGAGAAGATGACAACAAGGGAAATTTACTAATTTCTAATACGTAAAAATACATTTTAAATAACTAAAATGTGAAACAATTTTACTTTTGCATATTCACTGCATGACTTGCATTTCTTAGAACCTAAGAAATAACAGGCAATAGGGACATAAGAAGACGTCCAGTCCATATCCTTGCTGGTGATAATGTTTGGCAGCGCTTGCCCTGTTTGCTGAGAGGCTGTGCTTTCAGTACTATCTCCAAAAGACTCTTCCTTACCCTCTCCACACTGCTTCACACTACTGCTGGGGGCCAGAGAAAGCCGTCCCGGTTGCTCCTAGTCCTCGCTATGTTACACATGCCATGAAATTCTACCCAGTCTTTGCTACAGTGATCTCCTAGCTTCCAGTTTCGGAAGCTATTTACAATTGATCTGAAAATCTGTGGATGAAATTCCCGAGGAGGACATAAGCACATAAAATGTTGAAACTTAGTACTTTGCACCTAGCTCCAGAGAAATTTAGTTTCCATAGCTTTCAGCCAGCAAAGTCCCCTAAGCAGCAGTAAAAGCAGCTTCGATGGAAAAAGAACTTCACATTTAGAATATAGATTTTTTTTTTTCTATTAATCATGCTCTTTCTGCAAGGTGACCAATAACGAACGGCCAAACACACCAGTACCAAAATGCTCTGCCTTTCTGCTTCCTGCTCTGTGCTGAGGACACCTGTACAGGCGGGTCCTCACCCTCAGAAGCAGCTCTGATTTTGCTGGAGGGCCCTCCCATGGCAGCAATTACTCCCACGTTCAGAAAAATGACCTAACTGATTTCCCCATCTGCTGCTCTTCACACTGAACCTTTGCACCCGTGATGCTGTTCTGGAAATACAATACCAGGTAACACGTGTCGTCAGTAGATTACAACCTGCCATCTAATCCATTCTCACTGTCTAGGAGCAAGGTATATATTCATCAAATTAGCCCTTAATCCTTCATGTCAGTGCAACTGCACATGCACATCCTTAAAATGTGTCGCTTGAAAGGCAACTCCTGACAGCTAGCCCACACACTCAGCTTTCACTCCATATTGTGCAGGTAAGAGAGGGGGATCGATGCTGCATAGTATGCTGAGTGCTAGCAATTATTGATCCTCTTAACTGTCTGGCTGAAATGACATCGATTTATAAACATATTCGCAGAAATGCTTAGGAAGGAGCAGACACATGCGCATGAATTCCTCATGGACGTAACTAGAGGAAAAGTGCTGTCAGCATATATCCACGCTCTCCTCCCTCCCACGCCCCCAGCAACACAGGATCCAAACAACTAGAATTCACGTGTTTTGATGGAATGAGACATACAAGGCAGCAATGGGGGTTATATTTACACACACAGCTACCCCATTTCTGCGCGGTACTTCTTGGGGGTGTGGGAGGTCTGGGTGAGTGTTGGTATCTTAGTGAGTCCTGTAATGAAATGGTGGAGATGTAAACAGGAATTCAACTAGGAACAGTCTGGACATTTACAAAAATACAAGCACATCCTCTCTGCAGGGCATTTGGCTGGCAGCTTGTGGGGAATACTGCCTACTGAGCGCAGGCAATGCACTCTGCCCTGTGATCTGGGCCCTGACGGTCCCTCAAGCAGTTAATACGACTGAGACGGAAATCCCCCAAAGGAGCGACTTGAGTACAACCCATGACGCGAAGGCAGCCGCCATGTCCAGCAACAAGGTCAGATGCCACCCCCGGAAGCATCCCATGGGCAGGAGCACAAGACAAAGCTGGAGGGAGGCAAACAGCAGCGGGATATGTGGTGGGAGAGGAAACTGGGGGAAAGGCAGAGGGGAGAGGCAAGGAAGTAGAAGGCAAAACACAGGAGAGCAGCAGACAGAGGAGGAGGGAGAAAGCGTGAGCAACCTCAACGGGGAGTAAAGCTGTGCTCCTTGCCCTCCTCAAGGTGCCTCTAAAGCTTGGAAACCACCTCTCATGCAGTTGTGCTGGCTGACTGGAGGGGGGCAGCAAAATATCGGGGAACTGGGGGGGCCCAGCTGGGCACAGCCTGCTCCCGGCCCCAGCCGTCCTTCGCAGGGGTAGCCCACAGCGTTCACACCCGCCCGGCTGCACCCCACGCCTGGCCCAGGCCCCCAAGCGCAAAGGGTCCCCCCAGAGTGCCCTGGCCTCTGCTCAGGTCTGCGACTTCTCGCTCCATACCCTGTTACCCATCCTCAGAGCCACCCGCTAATAATTCATTTATTGATAATGGCATTTTGCCATATTGGCATTCAAAGTGACTGCACTGAGCCAAGAAAAATAAGCTGCTTACAAGGATGGGGCACAGTCATGGAATCACAGCATGGCAGGGGTTGGAAGGGCCCTCTGGAGACCACCTAGTCCAAGTCCCCTGCTAAAGCAGGTGCCCCCAGAGCAGGTTGCACAGGAACATGTCCAGGAGGGTTTTGAATATGTCCTGTCACAGTTTAAAGCCAGGCTGGCTATTAAACAGACAACAGATGCTCTTTGTTAGCCCCCTCCCTCCTCAAAAAGGGGGAAAGAGAAAAGGGAAAGAGACTGACAGCCTAGAAAAGTTAAAACAGCTGTAATCTATCTACAATAGTAATAGAAAGAATAATAATGAAATACATACAAAACCAATATCAAGCTCCTGCCTCGCTGACAATACATCATCCAGAT